>CM063595.1:1082587-1480087 GCA_032356905.1 Salix exigua | reverse complement strand
CTTAATCAATGAGAAATTAAGTTTGGAAGCCTAATTTGGTTTAAATTGAGAAGATTGAAAATTTTCGTTGAAGAAACTTTTCGGGGGAAATCAGGAGCTAGTTTTCCCCATCAGAAATCTCTTTTTTTTGTAATAACCCATTTTTTAGTGTATTTTATATTAAAAATTAAAAAAAGAACTGAATAGATAAAGGCGTTGTCAACAGCCATACCTGTGGGCATGTCGACAACCATGCCCTGGCAACCTACTTACTGATCACACCATGCTATGGACATCAATCCCATACCTGCAAGGTGCAAGATGAGCCTATAAATGGATGGGAAATTGCAAAAGAAAGACAAGAAGAAAAATGGGGGGTGGGGGGAACGCTAAGCAAAACGGAAATTACAATGCAACAAAAATTGCAACCGGTGCAACAACCCCGAACCTCCACCTTCAAATCATCCCTCTTCCTCGCCACTGCTCTCCTCTCTCTCTCCTCTGGTCAATGATTCTCTCTCTAAGAACTGACTTTTAGCACCCCCTCGCTCCTCCACCTAGCTTCTAGAGACCACCTAACACCATTCCTTCATCACCTTCAGCTTCACCTCATCCCAAGCAACCTCTTCATAACCTTCAGCAAGTCTCTAGTGACATAGCAGCAACAGGAACGATGCAGAGACAACCCTTTTGAGCCTTCTTCCAGTAGCTTCAAGAGCTCATTCCTACCACCATAGGCCTCTGTTTTGGACATCACCATGACAAGAAGGACCACCTTGGCCTCCTCTTCATGGTGGCAGTGACAGGTACGCCGGACATCGAACTCGACCAAACACCCTACTATGTATCTTCTTCATTTATGATGCGGGGAGTGATTTAATTCACTCCCTGTCGCCTACTGTTCTCGTAAAGAATAGAGGGTTGGCTAAGTCGGGCCCTGCTCCCAGCTCAACCATCAAGTTTGGGTGGGCTTGTAGGCCCACCGACTTGGATGCCAACCACCAAAGGATGGGCCTCTCGGCCCATCAAGGTTGGGCAGTCCAACCCATAACCATTTTTTATTTTTATTTATTTAAAAAAGATAGCGATATATATATAGTTAAAAAATATATAAATGTGTTGCTTTCGTGCATAAGGCCAGATTTCAAGGTTTTTCCATCGTATTTTCTAGTACAAAAAATATGTTGCAATTTTCCATGCTTTGAAATAAAATTGGATATCATACCTAGTTTACGATTATCTATTGGAATTCGGCCAAAATATCAAAAATAATTAATAATTATTTTGTTTTATCTATAGAGTGTAAAAGTATATTGTAAAGTACACCCGTAAATAAAAAAATAATTTTTTTATACAATATAGAAATTTCCAAACAGTAGAAAAGTAGGGGTTTTTTCCCGAAGATGTAGAGACTCTCTCACGAAGAGATATCTGCGTCAAACCTTAGAAAAAGACTAATAGAAATAACTTAGGAAAAACAATCAAACAATAATGCAACTTATTTTAGGTAGGGTGAACTGGGGGTGATGCGTCTTCTCCTTGCACAACAAGTCCCCTTACCCTGGACTCTCGCAGACCATTAGGTTCCTAGTGACTGTAATACTAGGTGACGACTCCTAATGATTATAGTGGTAGTTTTATGATCATAAAACACACCCTTTTTCACCACGCGTCATTGTCTCCCCAAATCCCGGGGGGATGACGGGGCGCGAAGCGCAAGTAAAATTGTCGTCGCGGCACGTATTATCAGGGCCTTGGTTGTATGGATGGGCTTATGTGATCCTGTGGTTGTCATTTGTATATGAAATAAAATTGTAGGAGCCCACTCATACATGAACATATTATATTGGTGAGTAATTGCAACGTTGGATATGTGTATCACTATCAATAAAAATCTCTTTTGCAAATCTTATAAATAACAGAAAGATATTTAACTCGAAAGATATATTTGATAGATAATCTTTTTGCAAACCCTAATCAAAAGAATCAGAAAGATATAAAATGGTCATTATAAGAATCAGAAATATCTACCAACCAATATAGAATTGAAAACATCTAACAAGTGATACTGTAAAGTATACTCGTAATCAATTTATGATTATCCATTGGAATTTGGTCAAAATATCAAAATAATTTAATAATTATTTTGTTTGAGCTATCGCGGTGTAAAATTATATTATAAAATATACTCGTAAATAGTTAAAAAATGGTTTTTGAAAATGCAGTGTAAAATTCTTTTTAGTTAGTTTTTCAACTCCTAATGAGATATAGATTCTCTCACGAAGACAGATCTACGTCGAGTCTTAGAAAAGACTAATGAACAAAAAACTAGGCTTAGAAGAAATAATCAAACAACAATACAGTTTACCTTAGATAGGGTGCACTGGGGGTGATGTTTTTTTCCTTTCACAACAAGTCTCCTTACCTAGACTCTCGCAGACCAACGAGTTTCCTAATAATTTTAATACTAGACAGTGACTCCTAAAAATTTATAATCATCATTTTTATGACTATAAACACATCTTTTTCACCGCGTGCCGTTCTCTCACCCCGGGGATGGCGAGATGCGAAGCGTGAAAAAAACAGTGTCGTGACAAGATACATCCGATATGATGACAAGCAACATAGCATAATCCAACAACTGTTTCCAGAAACTAAATTGTACCGAGCGAAGAATTTCATTCAGAAACCTCTCTTTAGTGAGGAATTTTCTTTCCTTAATTCTTTCTCCTCCATCACAGTTTATGCTTACCTTAATTCTATATTATTTTAGAACAACATTAATTGTTTTGTTACAAACACTCAAACTAAACTTTCAACTTCAATTTGACATTCTCCGTTCACAGTGCAAGCCTTAGATTTGGTCGGGTCTCGAAACCAAGAACGGAACTTATGGTAATCCGTAAATGCTCGAACTAACAGGTCAACGTACAAGTAGATTAGAAGGTTCGACAATCAACCATGCATCTGTATGACCTTACATTCAAATACCGGCGACAAATTAAGGGGCGACTACACAGGCGGTTAAACAACTGTCTGGATAAATCACTACTAGTATATGCTCAAGGAGACAATTGTTAAGATAAAAATTTGACCCCACACGCAGCATCTCGCGGGTCAACGAGACAATTGTTAAGATAAACAAATCACCAAGCAAGTGCTAGTGTAAGAAAAATCCACTTACGATGTCAGAGTGAACTTCAAATATGAAACAAAATGGGAAAGACATGTCATTTGTCCGTGTATATTACAAGATAAATCAACTCAGAATGTGGATATAATGCCTTTATATTCTATGCATAAATTGCATGAGGGCAAAGACGAACAGCCCACCATAATTGATAGACCACCCTGTCTCGGAAATCTCCTAGTTATACAAGGAAGGTTAAAAGGAGAAAACAAGTGTTTCCATGCTGTGAAAGGACGATTAATTATCCTAGGCGACATTAAAGAAAGGCAACTTCAGCCATCAATCTCCTAGTTTGACTGGGATATGTAAAGGTGGCAACAAAAATTCTAGTACTTACAGAATGAATATTTCGTTCATATTATTATTTAATCAAGAAAATGTATTTGTCTTGGGTTATTTTATTTAAGTAGGTGCAAGAACTTTGATATATATGTGTGTTAGATTTGTTTTTTTTATTTATATTTTTTGAGCTTAATTAACATTTTGTTTTCAGTTAGAATGCAAGATTCGTTTGGATTAGGTTTTATGCTTTTAAGTTTAAGGTTTTTGATGAATTTTGTAAGCGGGCCAAATCATTCTACGGGGAAAAGATCCGCTATGGATTATATTTTTCAGAAGTATATAAACTCTTGTAAAGCTTAAAAAGGAGGACTTCTTTCATCAACTAGAATTTAGAACATGTTTTTAACTTGTGTGAGAGAGATTATTGTATTTATAAATTCCTGAACAAACTGAATATGATTTAATGTAGATTAACTAGTTTCGTGGTATCATTCAATTTCATTCCAGTAATGTTGGTGTCTTGAAACAAGTTTTCATTATATTACATTCTTATCAAACCTCTTTCAACTTTCCAGGATTAGATTCAATCTTGATTGTTAGTTACAGGATCACCATGTGATCATACTTCACTTTCTATCACTTTCTATCATCATGTAGAGAAGGTAATATCAAAATAAGTTAAACATCCGAACACGGTTTTTAAGAGCATATCTAAATATATTCAATGGTGGAAGAAATTTAATTCTATTTACAAGAATATTGAGTGAAGAACCCAGTTTGTTGTGCAAGGTTAGCCCATTGTTACCATACACGCAGGGTAGACAGATATCTGTGTACATAAATCACTACTGTTGCTGGATAAACTTGTGCTTGAAGAGACGACTGTTAGCATAAGTCACCGCAGGACAGCTACGAGTACTTGGAAAATTACGTGTATTCGAAAGTGGAGTTCAAATACGAACAGAATGATAAAGAGTGGGAAACCCATGCTATTGGTCCCTTCGCCGAAGTCAAATATTATAAGACACTTCTTAGTCAAAAAAAGAAAAGAAGGGGATATAGCAAATTCCTTTCGGTAATAGTCAAGATTAATAAGTGATGTCAGCCAAAATAAATAACGCGTTATACACCTAATCAATTTAAGCATTTTAAAAGCACAAGTGCTTAAAAGTCGCGGTTCATTCACGGTAGTTGATAGTCAGAAATTGACGAGGATATGATGGCTAGGTAGCTATTACTTAAAGTAAGCTTGCTGTGCAATTGGACGAAACAGATCTGAACTGGTTTTCCAATCCATGGCTGCTCCTCTTTCCCAAAGATATATATAAAGTGTACTTTATAATGATATAAAGTGTTGTTGGCCTTTAAAGTCTAAGATATATATATATATATATAATATGGTGCCCTCGCGAGGGCTAATTAAATTGCGGTAGGATTATCTTCTTTTACACTAGATATTTAAATAGAAATATTTTGATCAGCTTCTGATATTGAAATCAGGTGATTCAAAAATCAAAATTCATCTATATATATAGGAATGCAACTTTCATGAAAGATTCAAAGTGAGAAAATAATTTTAAAGAACAGAATTTACTTGCAATCTGCTTGGTCAAAACAATCTCCTAATCTTATTCGCAAACTGTCGATTATACGGTTTGACATTGGTTCGTCCATGAGAGATGAACCCGGTCTATTTATCTAGAGGTGCGGCTTGGTATTGATTCGCCCATTAGGAATGAACCTAGTCTATTTATCTAGGGGTGTTACTTATTGGTAACTGCTAAGTAACCTCTCCTCTCTAGTATAAATATAGACTTCCCTCTCCATAATAATAACAAGTGATTCGTATAAGTGAAGATAGTTCTCTCTCTCAATACTCTACATTAAACTTACTACAATTTGCAAAGACGTTCGTGCCGTGAAATATAGCTTTAGTTCTAGTAATTGCAGTGGTCCTGAAGCAAAGATCCAAGAACAAGGAAACAAAATATCACAAGTAAGTTTTTCGTATAGAATCTACACAAACTGACAATATCAAGAATCCCCATCTAACTAAGAGTCTGACATATGAACAGTGGGTTCTAGGACCCAATAAAGGTTCACATCCATTCTTTATTATGACATGAATTACAAAATATAGATGGGATGGTTAAATATTGCACAAAACTAAGTCAGAATCAAAGTTTAAGTTGGAACAATTTTTTTGTTTTAGAACAAAATCACGACAACAGCAAAATCATTTTTTAGTGCAAATTCAGAGAGATATAATTCAACCTTAAATCTATGGTAAAAAAAAACAAAGTTGGTTTTTGTGAAAAGAAACAAAATATAATTTAACGAGGCCCTGAAGCACCATAAATTATTATGATGTTTTCTTATCCAAACCCTATTTTTTTCAACGAGACTAATTACCTTCCCAAATTTAAAATTGATATTTGATTATACCAATAAAATCCTAAAAATATTAAATCAGGTCTCTCGAATAAGACCTATAGACTCGGGTCAAAATCCTTTTCATGACAAGATTTTCTATTTTTACATTGGACATTCAAACAAATATAATTTGAGCTTCTGGTATCAAAATCAGGCACGTCAAAAACCTAAATTCATCTATACTTACAAGACTACATCTTTCATGAAGTGTCAAAAGAGAGATTAACAAAATCCTCTTTCAATCTATTTGGTCAAAAGGATCTTTTGATTTGATTCAAAAACTAACAATGTCAATCATCCCCATCTAACCAAGAGTCTGACATAAGAACTGTGGGCCCTAGGACCCCATAAAAATTTAGATCAATACTTTAACATGTCATGAAAAACAAAATATAGTTGGGATGATCGAATATTGCACGGAGCCAAGTCAAAATCATAGTCTAAGTTGAAACAAAAATTTAGTATTAGAACAGAATTACGACAACAGGAAAATCAATGTAAATGATGAGGAATTTATCCAACCTGCTGGACTAGATAAAGAAAGAATGGTTTAGCATTATGAAGACTCCTAATTAATTTAAGAATTCTAACGATTTTGGCAGCAAAGGAGGATACAAAGAGCAGAAGACATCAAAGACAGTTTTCAAAAAAAATATTTTTTATTCTCTATTTTTATCAATCATCCGGTAACCATGAGCTAATCTTCAACATTTGGCTTAAAAGGGGTATACACCATCTCCAGCACATGGAACCTAAAAATGAGTAATAGCATATAACATGGATCAAGCATTAAGAAAATAAAGAACAACCTGTTAGCTATGTTTACTGTAAGCCACCCTATTACTCGCCTCCCTGTGTCAATTGCCAATTTTTTTATTAATCAATGGGAAAATCATGGCTTACGATACTACAAATAACTTGCGCATATCCATGAATAGAATCTCTAGATCACATTGTTATTGGAGTTGGTAAATTACAAATGCCTAGGTAATCAAGAGCTGAAGAGCGCATGCACGTGATGGTTGACACTAGTAACATGACAGTGACTTTCACTTCTTCCATATCACCAAAACTCTACCAAACCTACTTTATCTCCCTGGTATTGCGTTGAACAAGTATTCTCTGAAATCCAATCTGCTGCTGGAGAGGAAAATACGAGAGCACCTTCATACATTGCTGACAAATGTTGCCATAATAAATAACGAATCAATTTATGCATTTTAAATGCACAAGTGCTTAAAAGTCGCGGTTCATTCACGGTAGTTGATAGTCAGAAATCGACGAGGATATCATGGCTAGGTAGCTATTATTGAAAGCAAGCATGTTGTGCAATTGGACAATTTGGACTTTCAGATACTCTGCAGAGTAAAATATGGGAAGAGGAAGTGCATTGGAAGCTAGAGACGTCTGACATAACACCCATTTATTCGCATTAATTTATGGCATATTTTATAGGAATACATGAGGAGAATGCAGCTAAATTTGAAAGCACAGATAGTTATCTCTTCAACAAGCGCACAGAAGTTAAAAACTATCGGCTTGCTCAACAGGAATTTAATTCTATTAATTCCAAGCGTAACAGGAATAAGAATATTGAGTGATCAACCCAGTTTGCCGTTCAAGGTTAGCCCACTGTGTTAAATACATGCAGCGATAAGAGTGGGAAATGCATGACTTTGCCGAGTTCAAATATTATAAGACACTTCATACTCAAAACAAAGCTTGTATTCTATGCAGATAATATTGGATATAGAGAGAGAGAAACAGACAGTCCACAGTACCAACGCCCTCGACTCAAAAAAAAAACCCCAAAGCACACGTTACTTTCTATAATAGTCAATATTAACAAGTGAGAGGTACTAGAAATTCAAGAAACTTTTCAAAAACCGTGTCTCTTCACCTTTACAAGTAATGCCAGCCTTTTCCAAAACTTTGTCTTGTGTTACCCTTACAATGCCTATATATAGGGTTGCCACTTCAATCATTTCCATTCAACAAACCATATTGGTTTCCCATATAGTGAGTGACGAGCACAAACGTACAGATACATTGAGCCGTGAGAGTATAACCTGGAAATGTCAAGTCCAAGAGTGCTAGGGACTGCTTTTCTTATCTTGCTTATTGTAGACCTCGCCTATGCTGCTAGGACACTGCAGGCAGTTGGGGGAGGTGGAGGTGGAGGAGGAGGAGGAGGAGGAGGAGGTGGTGGTGGTGGTGGTGGAAGCGGGTCCGGTTCTAGATATGGGTCTGGAAGTGGCTCAGGCTATGGGTCTGGTGCCGGTAGTGGGATAGGTGGCGGACAAGGTGGTGGTGGCGGCAATGGAGGAGGTGGTGGAGGAGGCCATGGTACTGGATCAGGAAGTGGGTCTGGCTACGGAAGTGGGTCTGGCTATGGAAGTGGAAGTGGAAGTGGTGGTGGCAAAGGGGGGAGTGGTGGAGGCGGTGGCGGTGGAGGTGGCGGTGGAAGCGGGTCAGGCTCTGGCTATGGGTCTGGCAGCGGCTCGGGCTATGGGTCTGGTGCCGGTAGTGGGATGGGTGGTGGACAAGGTGGTGGTGGTGGCGGCGGTAGTGGAGGAGGAGGTGGTGGAGGCCATGGCACTGGATCAGGAAGTGGGTCTGGCTACGGAAGTGGGTCTGGCTATGGAAGTGGAAGTGGAAGTGGAAGTGGTAGTGGCAAAGGTGGGAGTGGTGGAGGCGGTGGCGGTGGAGGTGGTGGAGGCGGCGGAGGTGGTGGTGGAAGCGGGTCAGGTTCTGGCTATGGGTCTGGCAGCGGCTCCGGCTATGGGTCTGGTGCCGGTAATGGGATGGGTGGTGGACAAGGTGGTGGTGGTGGCGGCGGCAGTGGAGGAGGAGGTGGTGGAGGCCATGGCACTAGATCAGGAAGTGGGTCCGCTACTGAGTGGGTCCAGCTATGGAAGTGGAAGTGGTAGTGGCAAAGGTGGGAGTGGTGGAGGCGGTGGCGGTGGAGGTGGTGGAGGCGGCGGAGGTGGTGGTGGAGGCGGCGAGGTTCTGGCTATGGGTCTGGCAGCGGCTCCGGCTATGGGTCTGGTGCCGGTAATGGGATGGGTGGTGGACAAGGTGGTGGTGGTGGCGGCGGCAGTGGAGGAGGAGGTGGTGGAGGCCATGGCACTGGATCAGGAAGTGGGTCTGGCTACGGAAGTGGGTCTGGCTATGGAAGTGGAAGTGGAAGTGGTGGTAGCAAAGGTGGGAGTGGTGGAGGCGGTGGAGGTGGTGGAGGCGGCGGAGGTGGTGGTGGAAGCGGGTCAGGCTCTGGCTATGGGTCAGGCAGCGGCTCTGGCTATGGGTCTGGTGCCGGTAGTGGGATGAGTGGTGGACAAGGTGGTGGTGGTGGCGGCGGCAGTGGAGGAGGTGGTGGTGGAGGTCATGGCACTGGATCAGGAAGTGGGTCAGGCTATGGAAGTGGAAGTGGAAGTGGTGGTGGCAAGGGTAGGAGTGGAGGTGGTGGAGGAGGTGGAGGTGGAGGTGGTGGCGGGGGAGGAGGAGGAAGAGGATCTGGCTCCGGCTCCGGCTCCGGCTCCGGCTATGGTAGCGGGTCAGGTTATGGCTCTGGACATGGAGGAGGGAAAGGTAAAGGGCACCCATGAACATAGAGATCATCGTTTCTTTTATATATCACCGTTTACGGTCATTTGTATTCTGAAATAAAATTGCAGGAGCCCATACATACATGAACATAGTATGTTGGCGAGTGATTGCAACGATGGATGTGTGTAACACTATCAATAAAACCACTTTTCAATGTTATAAATATAAAACACATTTTACTCTTATGATATATTTTATTGATAATCTTTTCACGAACCCTAATCAAAAGAATCACAAAGATATAAATCGGTCATTCTTACAATTAGAAGCATCTAACAAACGATATAGAATTGGAAAAGCCTAACAAGCGATATAGCTAGAATAACAACCACATTCCGTAACAGCATTTGATGCTTACAGTCATTTATATATATTTGAAGATTAATACATCTTTTATGGACAACAGAATTATATATCATGTCATTTGTTACATCGAGATTCAAAGATTTAAACAAACTTGATTTCTATGATCTCTTCAATAAGGATATTCGTGCTTGGTTTGCAAGAAACTTTACTCGTTTAAAGAATTTAGAATTTTCAAGTGCTGCTAAAATGAGAAGTTAGCATTTACGGTATGAGTCTTGAATTTTTGGAATCTTAAAAATAGTTAAATTTTGTATTTTAAACCGCTTCTTAATGTAATTGCTGTTTTTAAAATATGTTTTTTCTTGGAAATATATTGAAATATATTTTTTTATTTTTAAAAATATATTTTTAATATTAATATATCTAAATAATATAAAAAATATTGATTTGAATTGAGTAAAAAAAAATGAATGGTAAAATCAAATATGCTTGCTAGTGTTACCATCATCAATGTGATGTGATGTGATCCGCACCTGTTAAACACAATCGCACGTGGATGCATTGCGCTTGTGTTCCTAATCCTATCATAAAAAAGCTATATTCAGACTCCAATATGGTAATCTCATTGCATTTTTGTTTACATTTGTATATTATTAGCTCCATAGGCCTTGGTGTTTGTCTCAGAGATACCAGAGACTGAGCCCGTCTATTACCGAGATTGTGGGGTTTCTCACTTCTCAGGCCTCTTGGCCAGGCACTCGCGGCGGAATTGAATTTGAGAGCTCGAGAAAATCATGGGTGCAAAGCTAGCTAGCCAGCCAGTTTCTCTGACAAAACATGGATAACCTAACAACTGTTTCCAGAAACCGAACTTGTACCAAGCGAAGAGTTTCATTTAGAAACCTCCCTATAATGAAGAACTTTCTTTCCTTAATTCTTTCTCCTTCCATCATGCAATCACCTATGTCTGGCAATTTTTTACATTGGCTCCACTATTCTGCCAAAAAAGAGTGCTCTACATGGGGAAAAAAATAGCAGCAGCAGGGGCATAACCAATTAGTTAGCCAACCTTTCCTATTGATGTATGTAGGGTTGTGTACAAAAATTAATGACATTACAACATAAGATAAAGCCTATAAACCTTTTTTAATTATATACATCCTATATTGTGCAATAATACATCCCAACGAGATAAAGATGGAGGTTCAAATATTAACAGAATGGGAAAGCAGGAAACGCTTGCTATTACAAGACGACTCAAGTCCAAAAGCGGAGATAAGGTCTTTGTTCTACGCAGAAATTGCATGGGGACAGAGAAGACAGTCCAACATGATTGATAAACCACCACCGTCGCCCCACCAGGACACCAGCAACACCGACCACCAATAGAATGCTGTGAAAATATAACTTTTACAACATAGAAACCCACAACACACGTCCCTTTCTACCATCAGGTAGACTATATATTTTAGTGATAGAAGGTAGTAGGAAATTAAACTTTTTAAAACCGTGTTATTCTGTCACCTTTACGTACAGTGTCTATATGTAGGGTGTTGAAACTATGGAAATACCAGAATATATAGGTATTCAACTTAGCACATTAATGTAATTAAATACAGATTTATCTCTTTCCTTGTTTATGTAACATTAAGCTCAATTGTTGGCAACAAAATAGGATCTTGATACATTTTAATTTGTATAAATTGCATAGTGTAAGTACCAGTAATAAAACAATACAATACAGAGTTTTTACATGCCAATTGCTTTCCTCTGTTACTGAAATTTCTCATAGGGTCACAGTCAACAAGGCATTGGTTTCTCATATAGTAGGTGACACGAGCGGAATTACATAAGCACGCACAAGCTTCTTAACTGGCTATGTCGTGTTGTGAAGTTTTGAAATGGCAAGCTCACGAGTAGAAGCGTCACGTTCTAGTAGCAGTGATGCAAGGATCGTGAGCTTTCATACACCAGAACATTCGAACGAGTTTTTCAAGATCAGATATATTTACATTCAATGATGGAAAATGTCTATGATATTGCGGGAAGATAAATTTAATTTTATTATAAGCGCAACAGCATTAACATATCTGTAAAAATAAATTACTAACATAGGTGGATAAACTTATGCTCGGGGAGAACCGTCGGCATAAATCACCGCGGGACAGATTCCAGTGCATGGAAAATCCGTGTTTTGGAAAGTGGAGTTCAAAAATGAACAGGATGAGAGTGGGAAATGAAAGGTATCTGTCCCCTTGACGAAGAAAATGTTACAGGGGTCTTCTTGGTCAAAGAGGAAAGGTAGGGATAGGGCTTTTGTTCTACTCAGATTCTGCATATGGACAGAATCAGAACAGTCCTCCAAAGCACCGATACCCCACCACTAAAACAAAACCGAGACCCACGTCCCGTTCTATAATCAGAACAGTCCGTTTAACAAGTGAGATCCTGGAAATTTCAAAACCGTGTCTGGCTGCCTTCACAATGTATATATAGGGTTACCACTTCAAGCATTTCCACTCAACAAAGCATTCTGGTTTCTCATATAGTGAGTGATCCGCGTGCAAATACAGACACATTGAGCCGTGAGAGTATAATCCGGAAATGGCAAATCCAAAAGTGTTAGGGGCTGCCTTTCTTGTCTTGCTTATTGTAGACCTCACCTTTGCTGCAAGGACACCAAAGGCAACCGGTGGGGATGGAAAGAAGGGAGCTGGTGGTGGTTCTCCATCCGGATTTGGGTCTGGTTATGGTTCAGGTTCTGGATCCGGTGGTGGTAAAGGACATGATGACGGTGGCAATGGAGAAGGAGGTGGAGGAGGTGGTGGTGGTGGTGGAGGTAAAGGAAATGGATCAGGCCATGGAAGTGGAAGTGGAAGTGGAAGTGGCAAGGGTGGGAATGGAGGAGGTGGTGGTGGTGGTGGTGGAGGAGGAGGAGGAGGAGGTCAAGGCACTGCATCAGGAAGTGGGTTCGGCCATGGAAGTGGAAGTGGCAAGGGTGGGAATGGACGTGGTGGAGGAGGGGGAGGAGAAGGAGGTGGTGGTGGTGGTGGAGGAGGAGGTCAAGGCACTGGATCAGGAAGTGGGTCAGGCTATGGAAGTGGAACTGGCAAGGGTGTGACTGGAAGTGGTGAAGAAGGGGGAGGAGGAGGAGGCGGTGGTGGTGGTGGTGGAGGTCAAGGCACTGGATCAGGAAGTGGGTCAGGCTATGGAAGTGGAAGTGGAAAGGGTATGAATGGAAGTGGTGGAGGAGGGGGAGGAGAAGGAGGTGGTGGTGGAGGAGGTCAAGGCACTGGATCAGGAAGTGGGTCAGGCTATGGAAGTGGAAGTGGCAAGGGTGTGAATGGAAGTGGTGGAGCAGGGGGAGGAGGAGGTGGTGGTGGAGGTCAAGGCACTGGATCAGGAAGCGGGTCGGGCTATGGAAGTGGAAGTGGCAAGGGTGGGAATGGAAGTGGTGGAGAAGGGGGAGGAGAAGGTGGAGGTGGTGGTGGAGGTCAAGGCATTGGATCAGGAAGTGGGTCGGGCTATGGAAGTGGAAGTGGTGGAGAAGGGGGAGGAGGAGGTGGTGGTGGTGGTGGTGGTGGAGGTCAAGGCACTGGATCAGGAAGTGGGTCAGGATATGGAAGTGGAAGTGGCAAGGGTTGGAATGGAAATGGTGGAGAAGGAGGAGGAGATGGTGGTGGTGGAGGTCAAGGCACTGGATCAGGAAGTGGGTCGGGTAATGGAAGTGGAAGTGGTAAGGGTGGGAATGGAAGTGGCAGTGGAGTAGGAGGAGGTGGCGGTGGCTCAAGTGGGTCAGGTTATGGGGAGGCTTATAACTCTCAATATGGAGGGTGGGGAGGTAATAGCTTGCCATGAACACAAAAGTTAACTTTTTTTCTTATATACAGCACCATTCAAAGTCATTTATATTTTGGAATCAATGTTATTTATATTCTGAGATAAATTGCAAGAGCTCACACATGAATGCATTAGGATGTTGTCGAGTGATTGCAATTATGCATGTGTCTACATATTGATCATTATTAATGTCATCACCCAATTTTGGGTCATTCGCAAATCTACCCGAACATAACGAAAAAAATAAAATAAAAGAGGCTTGTGTCTGTAGGAAAATCAAGGTGAAATTTTGGATATTTTTGAGAGCTCGATCGTACCTCTTTTGTACCCGAAAATGAAGGAAAATACAGATTTAAGGTTAACGTGATTTATTTTTGGATAAATCCATATAAAAATTAAATTGAAAGATATACTTAAATGTTTATGTGCCAATTCAATTTAATCATCGGTTAATTAAAAAATGCAATTTCGGGTCTAATCGAAGAATTTAATTAAGTGCAATGACGTAATTGTACTTTAAATTTATCAAATTAATTTTATTAAGGGCTAAGACGATGAGAAATCGAGTTCTTGAATAAATTCAAGTTCAATTGATGAGATTGAAACTTTTGGAGACCGATTTTAATTTTTCCAAGCCAATTATGTGAAATCGGGAACCTTAGAAGTGTTGTTGGCTAAGGTTTTATACCCATCCTCAATAGAAGAACAAGCAATCGTGCATTGTTAAAGATCTAGGGATCTCAAAATTTTCTCTGTAATTCGAGCACATGTGATGGCATCTCCATTTCATTTTATCTAATTGATTATCATCATAATTCTTGTGTGATCATCCAAAAAACATCCTAAGGATCTCATTTATAGTGATTCAAATTCACCCCGCAAAGATTGAATGTGAATCTTCTTAATTCTGACAGCACCTTTGTATTTTTATTGATAAACCTACCATATATGTTTTGAATTTATGTGGAAACAATTATCTCAAATGTGGTTTTATCAAGATCTTGATAAATGATATTCCTGGCTTTGTTGTCTTTTTTTATTTTTTCTACGAGTTTGGTTTTTAACTTCTTGTAGAGAGTCATCGGCTTCTTTGGACTCTGGTTATCATAACCATATTTCACAATCCTCTTATTATTGGCCATTTCCTTCATATAATTTATTTAAAACATATTTATTTCAACCATACCCTTACCGGGCTTACACTTGGCACATGTAGATACCCTGAGTTATTAAAACCTGTCGAAGTGTTACAGAAATTCCAAAAATGTTATGGTTCATCCTTATTGCCAGCAGCAGCAAACAAAGAGAGAAAATTGCTGCAACAACACGAGTTTTTGTAATAATTCTAAAACAAAATGGTAAAAGACAAACAGACCTTCCTCTATTCTTTAATGGAGTGAATAAATACACATTCATACCTAAAGGGTCATCAACAAATTAAAGGGCTAAATATGGAACCACCAGCATCTGGATTAATGTAAGGTGTGCAGGTGGAACCTTCATGCAAGGCTCCATTACTTTTAATGGTGGTTTCTCATTTCAGTGAGACCACCTTCAGTAGTTGTAGGCTTGTAGCAAGCGAGCTTGGTTTTCTTCGATCCTTGCTAAGGTTTCTTCGACTTGAGTTTGCCGTGTGATAGGGGGTGCAGGTGAGGAAGCATTAATTGGATCATCAATGTCAAATTCCGTTCAAATCTGAAGATTCCAACAAAGTTCTCCCTGCAACTTGTGTAACATGTAATCGTTCGAAATTCACGCTGCAATCTTGGTCTGATATGATTGTGTAAATTAATCAACTGATCAAATTAACTAGGTGATTATTCAAAGCAAGTTATCGACATTTTTAATCAGAAAAAACCGCAGCTGATCCAGGAAATCAGAGAAATGAAATGTACCTGCATTGGATTGAAATTGACGAGGAAATCAGAGGCGTTGGTAGATCAGATAGAGGGGTTTTGAGGGTCTCATCGGAGGAGATGATGATGATGGACTGGAAAGTGTTGATTCTTCGAGTGATGGAATGAAGAATCGAACACCGACAGACAATCGAGATAGACAATCTATCACTTGGTCTGGCAAACCCATACACGATCGGAAGTCCAGCCCGTCATGTTTTACATTTTTCTTTTAATTGATGAACTGCCAGCTAGCAAATAACAATCAAACGTCTAGAAAATATTGATTCCTAACCTATTTTATTTGGGTTAACTAGATAATCATTGGCCCTGGGTTACTTGGATCCAGGCAAAACTCTTCCATAATTTCCTTCGCATCCTTAAACACTTATTTCATTGCTTCATTCTGTTTTCATGAGCTAATAAGATTATTCGAAATATCTTGTAATAATTTATGTACGATGATTGGACTTGCTAAAATTGTGTTATCATCAACAACAACCTCTGTTCTCCGTACCCTTGTTTTTTATGGTTTTCGAGTGTAATATTATCTTATAATATATCTGATAATGCCAAGTGTTGTTCAAAAAAATTGTGTAAAAAAGGGGCATCCATGCGTAGGTAAAATCAACCGCAAACAAAATCAATTGCTGACAATTTCTGGTGTAAGAAAAATCAATGTCTTGAAGGTGAAGTTCAAATATTAACAGAATGGGAAAGTATGAAACGCCTGCTATTATCGGTCCCATGTATATTACAAGACGACTCAAGTCAAAAAGCGGAGATAAGGTCTTTGTTCTACGCAGAAATTGCATGGGGACAGAGAAGACAGCTCAACATGATTGATAAACCACCACCGTCGCCCCACCAGGACACCAGCAACACCGACCACCAATAGAATGCTGTGAAAATATAACTTTTACAACCTAGAAACCCAAAACACACGTCCCTTTCTACCATCATGTAGACTATATATCTTAGTGACAGAAGGTAGTAGGAAATTAAAGAACTTTTTAAAACCGTGTTATTCAGTCACCTTAAAGTACAGTGTCTATATGTAGGGTTACAGTCAGCAAGGCATTGATTTCTCATATAGTAAGTGACGCGAACAGAATTACAGAAACACGCACAAGCTTCGTAACACGCGGAGATGAGAGATGTCTGTAAGAATAAATTACTACCACTGGTGGATAAACTCATGCTCGGGGAGACAACCGTTGGCATATATCACCGCGGGACAGATTCCAGAGCATGGAAAATCCGTGTTTTGGAAAGTGGAGTTCAAAAATGAACAGGATGAGAGTGGGAAATGAAAGGTATCTGTCCCCTTGACGAAGAAAATATTACGGGAGTCTTCTTGGTCAAAGAGGAAAGGTAAGGACAGGGCTTTAGTTCTACTCAGATTCTGCATATGGACAGAATCAGAACAGTCCTCCACAGCACCGATACCCCACAACTAAAACAAAACCGAGACCCACGTCCCGTTCTATAATCAGAACAGTCCGTTTAACAAGTGAGATCCTGGAAATTTCAAAACCGTGTCTGGCTGCCTTCACAATGTATATATAGGGTTACCACTTCAAGCATTTCCACTCAACAAAGCATTCTGGTTTCTCATATAGTGAGTGATCCGCGTGCAAATACAGACACATTGAGCCGTGAGAGTATAATCCGGAAATGGCAAATCCAAAAGTGTTAGGGGCTGCCTTTCTTGTCTTGCTTATTGTAGACCTCACCTTTGCTGCTAGGGCACCAAAGGCAACCGGTGGGGATGGAAAGAAGGGAGCTGGTGGTGGTTCTCCATCCGGATTTGGGTCTGGTTATGGTTCAGGTTCTGGATCCGGTGGTGGTAAAGGACATGATGACGGTGGCAATGGAGAAGGAGGTGGAGGAGGTGGTGGTGGTGGTGGTGGTGGAGGTAAAGGAAATGGATCAGGCCATGGAAGTGGAAGTGGAAGTGGAAGTGGCAAGGGTGGGAATGGAGGTGGTGGTGGTGGTGGAGGAGGAGGAGGAGGAGGAGGTCAAGGCACTGCATCAGGAAGTGGGTTCGGCCATGGAAGTGGAAGTGGCAAGGGTGGGAATGGAAGTGATGGAGAAGGGGGAGGAGAAGGAGGTGGTGGTGGAGGAGGTCAAGGCACTGGATCAGGAAGTGGGTCAGGCTATGGAAGTGGAAGTGACAAGGGTGTGAATGGAAGTGGTGGAGCAGGGGGAGGAGGTGGTGGTGGAGGTCAAGGCACTGGATCAGGAAGCGGGTCAGGCTTTGGAAGTGGAAGTGGAAAGGGTGGAGAAGGGGGAGAAGGAGGAGGTGGAGGTGGTGGTGGAGGTCAAGGCACTGGGTTAGGAAGTGGCAAGGGTGGGAATGGAAGTGGAGGAGGAGGAGGAGGAGGTGGTGGTGGTAGAGGTCAAGGCACTGGATCAGGAAGAGGGTTAGGATATGGAAATGGAAGTGGCAAGGGTGTGAATGGAAGTGGTGGAGAAGGGGGAGGAGGAGGTGGCGGTGGTGGTGGTGGAGGTCAAGGCACTGGATTAGGAAGGGGGTCGGGCTATGGAAGTGGAAGTGGCAAGGGTGGGAATGGAAGTGGTGGAGGAGGGGGAGGAGGAGGTGGCGGTGGTGGTGGTGGAGGTCAAGGCACTGGATCGGGAAGGGGATCGGGCTATGGAAGTGGAAGTGGCAAGGGTGGGAATGGAAGTGGTGGAGGAGGAGGAGGTAGTGGTGGTGGTGGTGGTAGAGGTCAAGGCACTGGATCAGGAAATGGGTCAGGCTATGGAAGTGGCAAGGGTGGGAATGGAGGTGGTGGTGGAGGAGGAGGAGGAGGTGGCGGTGGAGGTGGAGGCACTGGATCAGGAAGTGGGTCAGGCTTTGGAAGTGGAAGTGGTGGGGGTAGTGGAGGTGGTGGGGGCTCTAGCTTGTCTTATAGTAGCAGTTCAACTCATGAGGAGGCCTATTGCTCTAGAAATAATGGACAACGAGGTGGTCAAGTCACTGCATTTGGAAGTGCTTCAGGCTATGGAAGTGGAAAGGGCTCTAGCTCATCTTATAGTAGCAGTTCAGCACATGCGGAGGCCAATTGCTCTAGATATAATGGAAAAAAGGAGTAGGTGGTGGTGGTGGAGGTCAAGAGACTGGATCAGGAAGTGGGTTATGTTATGTAAGTGGAAGCGGAAGCGGCAAGGGTGGGAATGGAAGTGGCGGTGGCTCAGATTATAGTTAACTTTATTTTTATATACAGCACCATTCAAAGTCATTTATACTCTGAAATCAAGGTTATTTATATTCTAAGATAGATTACAAGAGCTCACACATGCATGTTTTTAGCGTGTGATTGCATTATGCATATGTCTACATATTGATCATTATTGGTAAACTCATTTTTTCAAATGCTATGAATAAAAGAACACGTTGATGAACCAAAAAATATTGGGTTTGGAAGCAAGATGCCTATATTTTTTGGGCTGCACATTATACCAAGCCTAGATATATTGAGTTATTATCCTTCATTTGACCCTTTTAAACATGAACTTTAAGCAAAAATAACATTTATAGATATATTTTATAGATAATACCTGCTATAAATAAATGAACACATTTTACTCTAAAACTATATTTTATAGATAATCTCCGCAAACCCTAATCGGAAGTGAATGTATCATTTCATATTATGAAACAGGATTCCATCTACTTCAAATAAAATTAAAGAAATGAGCTTGAACTTCTGAAAATTGAAGGCTTCCTCTCAAAACTCAAGAATGGCAATGTTGACTTCGCATGCAGCAATAACAGGTCACGATGAAAATAGTCAACCTCCATACATGATTGCCGTAAAGAACTCCTATGTAAAAGTCTGACCTGGTTAATGGAGCATATGAAAAAGGGAATAAAAAAATTGAAATGCCAAGATGCTGGTGAAATCGAGGGTTAACTAGACAAGATTCGAAAGGAAAAGGTTCAACAAATTTCCATTTGACTATAGCAAAGTGTATCCTTTGAAAGGATAAAACATGTATTACTTTAAAAGTTATAACTGTATCAAGAAGATAAACATGGCTATATCTAATATTATGACAAGCCAATAGAGCCTAATCCAACAACTGTTTCCAGTAACAGAAGTTGTACCTTGTGACGAATTTCCTATAGAAACCTCTCTATAATGAAGAATTTCCCTTCTTTATCCTTCCATCACAGTTTTTGCTTACCAAATTCAAGAAACACCAAATAAAATATGAAATTGCAAGGTCCATGGAGAAATTTGCGGCAAAAATAGTTCATAATGGTCAAATGCTAATCTGTCTCCCTCTCTGAAGCATAGGATACCTTCCGCATTATCATGTCCTCAGCTGCATGGATGGCCCTCTGTGATCCTGTGATTGTAATTTTCCTGCCAAAGAGTACAGAAACAAACAGAATTGAAACCCTTGTCACTTCAAAGCACACTAAACACATTTTTAGCGATAAACTGCTTCACTCAAAATCCATTCCCATACCTATCATTTGTTCCAGACATGAAATCTCCTCTGTCTGATATTTTTATCCTGGCTCCACTATTCTGCAGAAAAGAGTGTTGTACATTAAAAATATATATATATATATATATATATGTATGTATATCATAATGATAACAATAATTAATACAGAATAATATGGATCATCTGTTCTATAGAAACCTGGCTAATTTCCATTATATTTCTTCCACCACGACCAACAACCAACCCAATATGTTCGTCAGCAACACCAATTGTCACAGAGTTAGTATGATCCTCCTGGAAAACATCAGAAGGCCTTCTATCAGTCACTATCAATATACTCTTTTAAGTATACTTAATAGCATACAAATATTTTCAGAACAGCACCAAAACATGAAGAGATATTGATGATAGAGATGAGGTGAATCAGCGGGGACCGTCCAGGATATTAGAATACCCATTTTAGGATTGGTATCAAACTACCCCCTGTAACCCTAAAGCAACCTAAGAGAAACATATATAAAGTATTAAATAAAAAGGCCAAAAACAAATATGACATGATGCTTGAATTTGAGTTGAAAATTATTTATAATTGCTAAAACATTTTAAAAACTTTCAGCAACACAGTTCAAATGGTGTGGAAAAAACTTAAGAAAGGGAAAGGAAAAGCCAACTTGAACTGAAAAGGCTCAATTCATCCCATGGACACACAGGAACATCAACTAGAAATGAATAGCCATAAATGAATAAGCATTGTTGAAAAAATCTGATATAGTATCACAAAATGAATTAGTACGACCAAGTTTTGCTATGCAAACTGCATTAACACCAGGATACTCAGTTAAAGCGTACAGAATTATAGAATAGAATGCACCTTGTTATGCTGAAACTTTACTCCAGCCCCATTCAGCCCATGGTTCGTTGAGTTGTACGCTGCTGTAGCAACATAAGGAAGCACATATGTATATGGAATACCGTCAAAACCAGAGAAGAAAACACCTATTCAAGTTAAAAGAATCTTAAATGGGATTGATTTTTAAAAGAAAAGGTTTAAAAAGAACAGAATTTCAGAAACCTAAACGAAACCAAGCCACCTTTGCTTCTGGAGATCTTTAAAGATTAGATATATAGCTACAATTAACTGTGTCGGATTGATAGAAAAACAGAGTCAATACTTCCTTCGTGTAGAATGCAGTCAAAAACACATGATCCTGATTAAAAAAAAACTCTAATACCAGTCATCAGTGGTAACTTTTGAGTCTGGTAGGTCATTTAAGACTAAGAAGTTACCTAAATCTCACCAATTTACTAAAATTCTTATAAGGAAAATAATCATTTGCACTAAAGAAAGACCACAACTTAATCAGCAGTGCGCAGTAGTTTGAATACAATTATGCTTTACAGTCATAAAAATAAAAATCAATGGACATTCACATCTTTCTAGTAAAACAAGCATCTGAACCAGAAACCAAACTCAAATTCCCCCAAAGCTGATGATCTTTTACAGGGGTACCCTGACACAGTTTAGAAAATTTCTAAATCTTTCCACGAGGTAAAGCAAGGGATATGAGAGCTTCACATCATAATAGTTCCCTTAACCATGCGGATAACTAAGATTATGAATTCATAAGGAACCAAAACGAGATAAGAAAAAAATTACAGCATGTAGAGGGTAAACATGGAAGCTAGAAGCTTTTTCTTCCACTAGAAAGAGGGTGTGAAGCTAATGGTAAGAGTCACACCTGCATATGAAAGAGGAGCATGCATATTCTGCAGGTAATGGGAGTCATCAGTTAGCTTAGACAAAATCAAATCAATTGCATGCATTTGCTCCTCTAGAGCTCCTGTTATTGTAACCAGCCGATCAGTCAATCCAAAAAAATCCGTATCCAGCGGAGAAATCTTGATGCCAGCATGGGACTCTTCAATGAATGACCTGCAGTGAAGGCAGATATCAGCGTTTTACACTTCCTCTGCTCTGATTTGAAAGAATTTGCTCAACTCCAAGACAGTCTTACTTTATGATGGAACCTCCTTTCCCAATAATGCTACCACAAGCATTATTTGGAACAACTAATCTCACTCTCATTCTTGGTTCAGCATCATCTCCATCTTCAGTAGGAATCTGACCACCAAAACAATTAACATCAGCAAAAACTCGGCATATTACACAGACCAACTCTGTGCCTCAATAACTACCTCACTGAGCAATTTAGCAATTATAAGTTCCAGAGCCTTCAGTGCATCGTCAATTCCCCCAGATATCAGAATTATTCTATCAGATGTTCCCGGAAAAAAATCATAATTTTTCGACAGCTGGATTCTTGCTCCAGATTGTGACTGAAAATCAGTAATTGTAGCACCACCCTTTCCAATCACAGAACCAGCTGCAGCATTTGACACGAGTAACTTAATATATGTCGGCTTCTCCACAGAATCTGGAAAAAACAATAAAGCAATTAAAAAAATAAAAAAAATATATGTATATATTAGCACGGAAAAAACCTGACAGGGCTATCAATTTCAAAGCGACAAAGAGACTTCAAATTAAATTCTATCATTCTCCGCAATTTTCTCACCGACCAAACAGAACCTAGACTAGCGATTTATCTTCCTTTCATAAATCTAGGGTTAAGGCTTCAATTTCAAGTCAAAACTACCAAAATTTAGCAGAAATACAACAAAATCCTAATTGCAGTAAATCATAAAGCAGAACAGAAATAATGTAACCTAAAAATGCAGAAATGAAACCGATGCGCAACTCATTGCGTTGAGGGAAAAAAATAAAACGAGAAAAACAAAGCAGGAAAACGCTAGATCAGATCAGAGAAACCTAAGGGCGGCGATGCAGGCGGTGGAGGAGATTTCTTCTGCGGTTGCTCCGGTGATGAGACGTAAGACGACTCCGTCGATTCCATTTCTCTTTTCTTCTATAAACAGAAACTATCGATTACTACACGATAAAATCAATAACCTCTTTTGTTCAGGATTAGTTGAATGCGCATAGAGAAGATGAATAGAAATAGTCACCGCTACCTGGTGGTGGGATTTTTAAATCAGAAATGCTGATTTGCGACTTGCTGTTTCTCTCTCATTTATCCATGGTGGTTTTGTTTTATATTGGTTTTACGAGCCTTGAAAACCGGCTCTCGGGTTTTTATTTTTTTATTTTTTTAGTTTCTTTTTCCCACCTTCATTTTCAGCTCACCTGGTTACAAAGGAAGTATTATTATTCCGCCACATTTGCTTCCCTTCTGCCCTCTGGCATGGTTTTAACTTTTTACCTTTCTGGGGTTTCTTACGGCAGTGAGATGCTGATGGAGCATCTTATCAAACCTGCTCTTGCCGATGTGATTTAACGATTTAAAATCTTTTCCGGATCAAGTTTTATTTTCAATTTCTTTTCTTTGTCTATGAACTTTATAGGTTTATTTTTCAAAATATTCTATATTTAAAAATACATTAAAATAATATTTTTAATTTAAAAAATATATATTTTTTACATCAAAACATTAAAATAATTTATTAAAATAAAAAACACTGTAAACACGAATACAGACATACTCTTAATTGACTCAAATAAATTTTTATGCAATTTGTTGAAATCGACTTTAAAATCTTTTTATGAAAGTTAGAATATATCATTCTAAATAAAATAATTAATTTATATTGACTCCATGACCTGAAAATTAAATTAATAATTCAACATTTAAACTATATCGAATTTCATGAATAGATATGATAAAAATGGATGGAAAAATACTAAAATAGGACTATTGTACTTGATTTCGATCTAGAAAGTAAAATCATTAGTTATGAAACCATGGCAACATGTACCTTTTTAAAGTTAAATTTATGTAGCTAGGTGGGTACCGAGCATTTCTTTATATTTTGTGCCCGCAGCCAAATAAATTCAAATATACTTAAAGTTGATTTTAAAATGTTTTTATTTTAGAAAATTATTAAAATAATATTTTTATTTTAAAAAAAATTAGTTATGATATCAACTGGTCTAAAAATATTTTTAAAAAATAAATTATTTTTTTCATAAAATTTGCAGAGTGAATTCGGAGGAAGAGATCTGCATTTGGGTATGATCATAGAGATTAATGGCTTGTGGGATTTCCTAACCTTGTAAAACATTACATTCTATGTGATCTTATAAAGCACACTTGAGAGCTGAGACAGATTCTTTCGGTAATTAATTAATTTCACATGCTGTATTTCCAACTCCTTTCCAGTCACGTGCTTGAAAATAAATAATCACCCTGATATTTATTTGCGCGTGAACTTATCGGGGATTCGAAGCGCATACATGCAATGCCATTAGTGTCTGGAAAAGAGCCGGGTTAAGTTTATTTTAATGTTGCCTTTGAAGTTATTTTTTATTTAAAAATATATTAAAATAATATTTTTTATTTTTTAAATTTATTTTTTATATTAGCATATTAAAATGATGTAAAAATACTAAAAATTAATTTAAAATAAAATAAAAAATAAAAAAATATTTTTAAAATCACTTTGCAAACATACCCAAAACGTGGTTGGGTTTTTCTAATAAAACCCGTGAAAAAAAACAATAAAGCGCATGTAATTTTTTATATTAATTTATTGAAAATAAAAAAAATAAATAACTTTAAAAAAAAACTTTAAACAAGGTTGTCATTATTGTTTCAGTTATCGTTTTATTTTTTCTATTGGTACAAAATATTTTGGAACGTTTTAGCATGTCGTTTCAAGGTTGTACTGTTTATATATAATTAATTAATTGTCGTTTCTGAGTTATACTGTCTATATATAATTAATTAATTATATGTGTGAAAAAAACTTCAAAAATAAAAAAATATATATATATAATTTTTATTTTTATAAAATCAAAATTGACATAATTTTATTTTTATAATATATATATATATATATATATATTTATATATATTTATTTTTGTATTTTCAATACATCCCAAACAACTAGTTTGTGTCTATATATATATAATAGCACGTGTGTATATATAATAGGTCGGTGGTGGCAAATCAGTGAAATCAGAGGTCGCATCAGAGTCTAATAGTTAATTTTTGGCCGGTGGGCCGTAGAGGCGCAGTAATAAATTTTTCCTTGCGATCTAGAATGATTCCGTATATTTCAGCATTTTCAATATAATTTGATATTTAAAATGAAATAAAAATCAATAACCCTGCTTCCAAATCACCGCAACAATTAGGCTGTAATTATTATTATAAAAATATAAGAATTGCGGCTAAGATACCTCCACAGTAGACAATTGTGGCTCTGTGTTGTAGCACTCCGTTTGGCAACGCGGTGCGTTCGCGTTTGCCAAACAGGATGGTGTTGTGGTGTTTGGTAAACACCAAACACCATTTTTTTAGTGGAGCCTACCAAAATTAACGCCCAAGCGGCGTTTTTGAAAAGCACCTCCACCCAAACACCATTTTTTTAGTGGAGCCCACCAAAATTAACGCCTAAGCGGTGTTTTTGAAAAGCACCTTGGAGGTGCTTTTCAAACGCCGACTTGAGCAGGCGTCCCGACCCATCCCATGAACCTTAGCCAAAAGTAACCGTTGAAAACCAAAATCCCTACCTTATCCTCTACGTCCGCAACCTCCCATCTCAATTTTTGTTCTCCTCTGCAACTTCTACAACAACCCAAATCTCTACAAGAAATCTTTTGACGCGAATCAAGAATTTCGAGTTATTTGAAACAGAACACGATCTTATTTTTTTTCATTTCATAAGAGATGGTTGCTGCATGCTTGTAGAAGAAGAAGGAAATCACAACATTAATGAATAATTAAAACAGGGAGGGGAGCTAAAAATCTCAACCCTTACCCATCTGCACAAAAATTTCAAACCGTCTGCACCTTATCTTCTTCTCTTCCGTCTACAAGCCTTCTCCCCTTCTCTTCTTATCGTCTTCACAGCCACACCCTCACCCATCCGCCTTCTCTTCTTCTTTCATCGAGGCATGTGGGTAATGACTTCTTCTTTCACTTCCTTTCCACCACTAATGGCACTGATGAACCAGTAAGAAGAAACAAAAGATAAGAGAAAGATTGTCTGTGAGATTAAGAGGACTCGACGAGGAGGAGGGCTAATTGGAGAAGATAAGAGGCTGGAGAAGATAAGAAGAATGGGGAATGGTTTTAACTATTATTATAAATGGGAGCAGACAGGGGTGGGTTAATTGTTATTGTTAATTATGATAATTAATTATTATTATTATTAATAATTATTGTATTATATAATAATAATAATTATTATTATTATAATAGTTAGCATAAAAAAATAGAGGTTTTAATTTGTAATTAATTTGATTGAATTATTTATAATGAAATGTATTTTAATTAACTATGTTTAAACTTATTAGTTACTTGAAATATATTATTTAGTGTGTTAATTTTATTAGTTGATAATTATATTTTTAGTTTGATGGGAGAATAAAAATAATATTTGTTTTTCATGAATTATTAATTACATAATATTATTATCATTATTAAATTTACAATATTTAAAAAATTATATATATATATACCCTTTTAAGTAATTTCACAGAGTTAAAAGCAGTTTGTAAAATTTGGAAACCAAACACCAAAACTTCTTTTCTTCAACCTTCAACTCAACCACGCTTTTAACCAAACAC
Organism: Salix exigua; assembly: GCA_032356905.1. Taxonomy (NCBI): domain Eukaryota; kingdom Viridiplantae; phylum Streptophyta; class Magnoliopsida; order Malpighiales; family Salicaceae; genus Salix; species Salix exigua. The sequence continues at coordinate 1,453,439 of CM063595.1, read as the reverse complement.
TAAATTACTTTTTTGAACCACGCTTTAAAACTTCATTTTTTCAACCACAACCGCGAATCGCAACCACTACCGCTCTCCCAAACAGGCCCGTAGTCCTGAGAATTTAGATGCGGTCTCCATCGTGCTATGCCTGGTTGTCCATCGTGATTTTTATTTAATTGTGTAATTAAATAAATAAAAGTCTTGCCGATCTTTCCTGGTCCTCCTTCAAATATAATTACAAGTCAACTTTAATTAAAAATATATAATTAATGGTCTGGTCTAACGGGCCATGTTAGATTTAACATAATAGATCGATGACGTTCATAAATTCGAGATCACAGACCAAATGGCTAAATATATTAGTTATTTGTGAAATGAGATCTTACCACGTCGATTGTAGATCAAAATTCTGTTATCGAGCATGGAGGCAGAACTCGTCAGCCCAAATGGCTCCATTCAGGTTGCCACGGCAGTGGCCACATACTGTAGACTTCTGTCAACATCACAGTCACTTTCGTAAGATGTGAAATATTTGTTTTTGACAGTCGTGTCAAACTCGCATTAATTTATCATTTTAACCCTAATCATAAAATCGGATATAAAAATATTTTTCTGTAAAAAAATAATAAAATTATAATTAAAATATTTTTCGTATAAAAATTATAAAATCACAAGTAAAATTGTTTTGGTATAAAAATTATAAAATTATAAATAACATATTTTCTAATACAATACAATTTTGTTCATAAAATTTCATTAATTAAGGTTGTATTTATCTTAATTAATTTTACTGATCTTGAAATTAATAATAGTATAAGTACCTCCGATGAGGTTAAAATATTTGGGTGGATCGAGATGAAGATCCATTTTTTTCACTCCCTTTTATTTGTGGTGGGCTAACCTTTCAACAATAGACGGGGAAGAGAGATGATTTTTGAAAGAAAAATGATCCGTGAAAAATGGAGGTGTGTTAAGGCCATAAAGAGGACTGTGTGAGGACTGTTTTCAATTGCATAGAGCTGTTAGTCAGGGCGGGGATGTAATTGCACGGGGATATGAAAAGATTGTGCGCCATCAAAGGTTTGCGAGCACTCGAACTCCATCTATTTTTTGTATATAAAAATAGATATTTATAAAATAAAAAAATATTGAAATGATTGAAAAATAAGATTGAACTGGAATAAATTATATTGTCTATTTAATAATCAATCATGTATGTATTTAATAATAAAATTAAAAAATGAAATTATATTGAATAAAAAATAAAATAAAAAAACATCAAGGCTCGATCGTGGCTCTTAGGCCTCTAAAAAAAAGATTAGGAGTTTGAGCGCGGAGTGTACCTTAATCTTAAATAAGGTTCAACAGATTCAAATGAAAGACCGAGCTCAAATTAAAGAACAGGTACTAACAAAAACAATTATATTTCAAAATAACGATATTTATATTTATAGAACACCTAATCAGAGGAGGGATGATGAAACTAGAAAAAAATCAATGACATAAAAATTATAATTAAAGAATGAGGTTTGTAATAAAAAAAATAATAATTAAATGGCACATAAAAGCTAACACTAGAGTGTTAAATTGACAAGAAAAAAACTTTAATAAGAGGAGAGAAAAAAAGAAATTAAGAGAATGAGGGCTAATTTTTTAAAAAAAATTAAATGTTGAATATTCACAATTTTTTTTTGATATCTTATTTTTTAATCGCATCACTGAATTAATAGAATTTATTAAATTCAGTAATGTTTTTAAAAATACCTGCATTATCTTGATATCTTTTATACGATAAAAAAAATGGCCTGGTAACATAGTGCAGGTCTAAAAGAAAATAACACCATTTTAAAAATTCATCACCTTCCCTCTCCGGGCTCGGATTTTCACGAGCCCAATTCTAAGCCACCTCCCGCCACGTTCCAAACAGCCCGCGAAACCCAAAAATTAAAACCCCACTCCAAAATTTCAACTTTCAAAACCCACCTGGTTCCTAAGACTAAATAACTAAATCTCCAACCGTCCATTTAAATCTTCCCGAATCAACCATCCACATCATCGATCCGCGTCTCCCCAAAACCTGCCAATCACCACTCACCTCGTCTCCATATATAGACACATCACGAACCCAACACTGATTAAAACTCGAATACCCAAACCGTTCACAAGCTCCCGGTAGAAGTAACACCTTTTCGCTTACATTTTCAAAATCCCAGATGGCTCCCAAAGCAGAGAAGAAGCCAGCTGAGAAAAAACCGGCAGCAGCCGAGAAGGCTCCGGCGGAGAAGAAGCCAAGAGCAGAGAAGAAGTTGCCAAAAGAAGGCGCTGTTGACAAGAAGAGGAAGAAGGCAAAGAAGAACGTCGAGACCTACAAGATCTACATCTTCAAGGTCCTGAAACAGGTTCACCCTGACATTGGTATCTCAAGCAAGGCTATGGGTATCATGAACAGTTTTATAAACGACATCTTTGAGAAACTTGCCCAGGAGTCATCAAGGCTTGCAAGGTATAATAAGAAGCCCACTATCACTTCAAGGGAGATCCAGACTGCCGTGAGATTGGTGTTGCCAGGTGAGCTTGCTAAACATGCTGTCTCTGAAGGGACCAAGGCTGTTACCAAGTTTACCAGCTCTTAGACGGTCTAAGTGTTTTGTGATTGTACCGATTGTTGAATCGTGTCCTTCTGATGTAAAGGTGTAGGCTATCATTCTAGGTGGGATTTGATGTAATGTTGTCGTGATCAATGAAATTAGTATTCGGTTCACAATATTACCTGATTAATTTTCTCCTCCTGCGTTTCTAGTATGCTATTGTGGCTTGATAGTGTATGAGGATTTTGAAAATGGTTTATATTCTTGGATCAGAGGGTCTGGGTGATTTGTGGGTTCTCATCAAGGATGACGAATTCGATCGATGTTGTATCAAATCCCATGAAGAAAGGCGTTTTTTTTTTATATATATAAAAAGGTCTATGTTATTATTCGGGAAAATCTCGTTTGCATATTAACCAAAGATCCTTGCATGTATAATTTGCAATACAAGGATATAATTGAATAATTTATATATTACACGTACTGTTATAAATATATATACACCATTGAAAAAAAAAACAGCATGGGAGGCTGCCTGCCCTCCCCCCTCTAGAATGATCCATCATTGCCATTAAAGGGTCACATTATGCATTACTGGGCCTAATAGCTAACCCAATTGTAAAAATTAGGTCAAAGAGTTAATAGCAACTCCAATTGTAAAATTTAGTTGAAAGAGTTAAATTGATAAAATAATTTTTAAATAGTATAAATATAATTTTTTGTTTATATTTATTTTAATGGTAAAATTATCTAAAAAATTATTTTTATATCATTGTAATTATTTTGTATATAATATAATTATAAAATTAATACAATTAATTTATATTTTTAGAAAACCATCTCTTGTATATATCTCTCTCAATCAAGTTCTTCTGCACACGCACGCACAATAAAAAGCAAAACAAAACCTCTCTAATAACAGCTCTCAAACCCTTCAGGCTCAGCCTTTTTCTTTTCTTTTTCTTTCTCTTTCATAAACCCATCCACAAAAATAATAACTAAAATTATCATTATTATTGCATAAATAATAAAATCATAAAAATTATATAATTTAAAGAACAAATAAAGAAATAGAAAACAAAAAAGAATAAAGGAAAAATAAAATAATGTTACTTTTAAAATTATCACCGATATAAATTAAAATTTCAGAAAAATCTTTAAAAAATCAAAAAATTTTATAAAAAATAATCACTAAAATTATCATTATTATTATACAAATAATAAAATTATAAAAATCATCTAATCCAAAGCTCACGTCTATTATATATATTGTAATAATATATATATATATATATTTTATTTAAATCTCCTTGCCCTTTTGGGTCTCACAGGCCCTGATGTAGATAGTTGGGCCGGATCTGAGCTCCTCTTCAAGTTAGATTTTTGCCAACGTACGGATCGTTGATCCTTGAAAAGGCCGAAATCTTCTTACACCGTCAATTCGATCCTCGGTTAATCCAACCATCCATGTCATCAATCCGCGTCTCCCAAATTCTGCCAATCATGCTCATACCCTCTCTCTATATAAACAAACAAACCGCCGGATGGAAGCTCGCACACCAAACTCTACCCGTGAAGTTCTCGATTTTTACCCCTCAAATCACAAAAGGAATCTCAAAATGGCTCCCACGGCAGACAAGAAGCCAGCTGAGACAAAGCCAGCCGCAGCGGAGAACGCGCCGGCGGAGAAGAAACCAAGGGCAGAGAAGAAATTGCCTAAAGAAGGAGGAGCGATTGACAAGAAGAGGAAGAAGGCAAAAAAGAGCGTGGAGACCTACAAGATTTACATCTTCAAGGTTTTGAAACAAGTCCATCCTGATATCGGGATCTCAAGCAAAGCAATGGGTATCATGAATAGTTTCATTAATGATATCTTTGAGAAGCTTGCCCAAGAGGCTTCAAGGCTCGCTCGGTATAACAAGAAGCCTACCATTACGTCTCGGGAGATCCAGACTGCAGTTAGATTGGTATTGCCTGGAGAGCTTGCGAAACATGCCGTTTCTGAAGGGACTAAGGCTGTTACCAAGTTTACCAGCTCTTAGGCGGCTAGGGTTTGTTGGGTTCTTGATGATTGGTAATTTGTGAGGCTTGATCTATCAATTAGGTTTCTTGTTCATGTATAGTTTTAGGTTTCAATTTTTAGTGGAATTGATGTAGTTGTTTTGTTTTTTTGCGATGATACATGGATCTGTTCGTAATATGCCTTTGATTATTGGGTTTTATTTGTTTCTTCTATTTCATTTTACTTTCAGTCTGGATTTTTATTCGCTTTGATGGTTCGGGTTTTTTTTTATGTTGTGGTTTGGTGATTATTTTTGTATCTGGAACTGTTCTAGATTATTTCACAGGTTGCAATTCGACTGGAACTGGGTTGAAGTTATTGCCCTTATTTTGTGAAATTAGAGCCTGTTAAGCTATGTTGTATCTCACTTGAATGCTTTCAGTTGGGTATGTTGAATCAGTGAAGATGCTTGATTTAGATGACGAACCTTGTGAATATCTGTAAGACTCCCTTGTGCTATTCAATGGTGACCTCACTTCCTCGTAGTATATGGCACAACGGCCGAGAAGTGGTTTGTCCCGGTCGGGATAAGAATCCTTCGGTGTGATTTAGCTGATTCAAAAGGGTAAGATGCAATGATCATGTCAGAGTATGGATTATGTTTATCTATTCCTTCTAATTCTAAGGTGTCTGATAATCATAGGCGATGACTGGATTTGGCCTCGTGAAGGGTCTGGCCTTTCAATGAGCTGTTTTTGTTTTGATCTTTCAGTTAAGGCATTATTGTGTGGAAGCTAAATCTTAATATTGAGTATTCTGCTATGGAAGTGCTAGGGTTTCATCAGTGAAAAGGCTGATTTGGAGCATTCTTCTTCCCAGTCACAGATTTACCTCGGTGGTAGTCCTCAACAGACTGCATATCAATGTTACAGAAACCAGTGGAGGGAGTGTTTATGTTCTTGTAGTAATACAGACAAACATGGTGAACATATGTTTTTTGATGACTTTCCATTCTGGAAAGAAGTTGTGATAACAAGATTTTTTCCATGTTTGCAGCTAAGATATCCTTGAATGCTGTGGCCATTCCGGTCTATGCAAGGAAAAAAACTGGAGAGCGCATGGCCTTGCCGGGTCTTCCACCTTATGGCTAGAGTAACTAATTCAATCTTCGCAGTAGATTTTCCTACCCGATCTCTTTGATCTATTCCAATCTTCGCAGCAGTATGAATGAACGCGAAAACCCGAAGAGCTGCTTCACATTCGGTTAAGTATCGGTTCTTTCATTTCATCCTTGAAATATTTTTCTATTCGGTTTTCAACTTCTTTACAGCATGGAGTTTGCACTGATCACTTCAATAATAGGCCGTCGCACAATAAACAATTTCCCCCCGCCGCGGACCAGCTCGCCTGAACATTTCGAGCAAGTGCACAAAAAAACACCTCAATTTGAGCACAATTCATTACTTTTCCGTTGGTTATCTATCTTGGGTTTTTTTTTGTGAATTCGGTAGTAGTTATTTTTGTTAATTGGAATCTTCAATGCTGATGTTCAATGTCGACAATTGTTTTTGAAAATACAGACAAACATAAAATAATGAAATTTCAATTAAAAAATCCATTTAAAATAAAACTCAAAAAAGAAGAAGGCATAAAAGAACGTCGAGACCTACAAGATTAACATCTTCAAGTTCTTGAAACAAGTCCACCTGCAATTACTTCCCGGGAGATCCAAACTGCTGTACGAATGGTTTTGCCAGGAGAACTTGGGAAACATGCTGTTTCTGAAGGGGCGAAGGCTGTTACCAAGTTTACAAGCTCCTAGACAGCTAGGATCCGTTGAATCCTTTGTGTGCTCTGTTGAATTGTTTTTCTATGTAAACTGTAAAGAGGTTCTTTAGATTCCCGGGTTGAGAGAATTTGATTTAGGCCCTTTTTTAATTCAATTTAATTTAATTTGCTTGAATTCTCCTTAAATAAATGATTTCATTTCATAACGATTTTTTTTCTTTTTTTTCCGATTCGATTAGAATAATCAAACAGTCTACCAGGAGACAATTCGGTGTCGTTTTTGCACGATTGTAACAGTGCTTATGTAACCCTCTTTGCGCTTCATACTACATCATGGCGTAACTTTTGTAACCTGTGCCTTCTGTCATTCTGTCGAAGTTAAGAAATGGCCCACAGTCATCGCCATCATCATCCGTTGGCAACTTTCAGGAACAGCTTAGGAAAATGAAACCTTGAAGTCTAAATATCGCCTCCCAACCCGTAGAACCACTCGTACTCTTATCCTTCACTCCAGCGCTCCTGTTTTATCATCTTCAACAACACTCTAGCTTGCAATCCTTGAATTTTCCATTAATTAATGGCGCTAAATTCATCCTCTCCTGGTTCATCAACAAGCCTAAGATCAATCTCTTTCAGATCCAATAACCCTAGAAATCCCCTCACTTGCAAGCACTTCTTTCAAAATTTCTCCTCACCAGTAACTGAATCACTTCGTGTTTCTGCTGATTCCACTCCCAAAGCGAAATTCGTTGCTAGACGTAAAGAGTCCGTTTCGGTCCGGCAACTCGAACGCCCTCTAAGTACTGTCAGAATGGATTAATTTTTTAAGCAAAAAATTCTAAAATGTTTAATTTTGAAGATTAAGAACTGATTTTTTTTTGTAATTGTTTTGATGTTGAGGTGGCAGTGGAGTATATGAGTTTGCCAGCGAGTCAGTACTCAGTGTTGGACGCGGAGAGGATAGAGAGGGTAGACGACAACACGTTTAGGTGTTATGTGTATAGTTTCAAGTTTTTTGCTTTTGAAATTTGTCCTGTTTTGCTTGTTAGAGTCGAAGAGCAGCCTGATGGTTGTTGCATTAAGCTTTTGTCCTGTAAGGTGATGCACTGATTCTTGCATTGTTGTGTTTAGGGTTGATCTTTTAATTTTTGAATTTTGTGGTCATGTTATGTATTGATATTTGTTTGCCTGTTTGGTTTGTTGATTGCTGTGCTTGGCAGCTTGAAGGCTCGCCGATTGTGGTTGCACAGAATGAGAAGTTTGACGGTAAGGCATTCTGTTTAGGTTTCCTGGATCGCATAGCATGGATTACTGTGAATTTCTTTCTGTACTGAACCCCTTTTTCTGGCTTTGTTTTTGTATGATGGGTTTGGAATGTGATAGTATAATTGTCATTGCCCAATGCCTCCCTCTCGATTTTACAGTACAGACGTTTGTGACCTCCTCTATATGCTTGTGGTGATGATTTTACAGTACATTACAGCCTTTATCATGACTGCTCCGCCCATTGATCAAATTATTTCGTGGTGGAAGAAGAATTATTTGTGTGAGGTCTGAGCTGTTTGAACCTTGTATAAGAATGAACAGTCTTGTCCTGCTTAATTGGTAGATAGTTTGAATTTACGATTGGATGGTTGCTGTAGATCAATGGTTTCTTTCAAAGGTTAATTTCAAAACCATGGCTTCACTAAAGGACACAAAACACTTTCATTCTTGTTTTTGTTTCTCTCTTGCTTGGAACTGGAAAGTGAAAAATCAGTCTTAAATTTTGTGATGTTTAAGGCATTAAACTTTTGCAGTACAGAATGAAATGCGCAGCAAGTTTTTACCATGTATAGTGCTGTCAAGTTTTTACCATGTATAGTGCTGTCATGTTGGGAAATAGCGGGCTAGTTTCTTTTTATATATATATAAAATGGCTATAATTGAGGCTTCACCAGAAAAAAAGTGGAAATGCTGATTACCATATCCTAGAAATTGGTTTGTGGTATTATTTTTTAGAAACCTTTTATCCATGGCTATATTCTCATATAATTTGTACTACGTTGATTCCATATTAATATGCAAAGGATTGTTTTCATATAGTTAACTCCTTCGAAAAAATATGAACACTTGTTATTATGGGCAATATGATACTTATATCTTTGAGTTAGATATCACTCCACTTCTTGCATGTGTGATTGGCTCCTGGACAGTTAATGCCGGTAAGTATCAACATAACAGTAATACCAGGTCCTTAACATCAACCTCTGCTGCTTAGCTGATGAAGCTAGGGGCATTGAAATAGTTCACCTGTCATGGAGAAAATAGCATCTCTCTGCAGACCTTGAATGTTGTACATGACAAAAATAATAGTCCGGAACCTTGGTTTTATTGTATGTAATCATTTTGGCTGAACTGTGTTCTGTATGATGCAAAGGGTGACTGTTGTCTTCTGGAAAAAAAAAAGCATGCATGAGTGCTAGCAGTTAAATTTCTAAATTTATTATTATACATGCTTTTTTCAGGAATGCTTTGACACTGATTTGGTGTGGGAATGCAGCTTACATGGTGAACCAAATTTTTTGTGATAGCAACCATAGCAACTCAGCAGTACAGCAGCTTACTTCAGATGCGGTCATTGAGGTACTTGGCAAAGTGTTCTTTGCATGTAGTGCAGTGTTTTATAATGATTTCATTATTGTAGATGGTCATATGTTCATGAAAACTTTTAATTTTAAACTCATTTGTATTTCATTCTAGGTTAGCATCTCTATTCCTTTTGCATTTAGAGCAATTCCAGCAAAAGCAATAGAATCGACTGGTGGCCAAATCCTTCAGCAAATACTTGGGCAGATACTTCCCCGCTTCATGGCACAGGTTTGAGGAAATTAAAATTAAATTAGCTCGAAATAGGCTACTTGCCAGTTGCAAAGCTGGCATTTGCTCTCCTAGTACTTCATTTTGGTTATACCCCTACATGTTTAGTATTTGGGCGAGTCTTGAGGTTCTTGGTCCAGATTGATTTCCACTTGCCTCCCACCATGGAAATTGATTTCATTGTATTCTTCATGGCAGTCAAAATAGACATCCATCAATAAAATTGGGGAATTCGATGAAAGAACAAGTCCCAGCAAAGTTTACTAACACCACAGGAGCACTTTCAGAATTCCACAAAATTTCCTGTTCTGTGATTATACTCTTGTTCATCAAGTAGTAAATGAAGTGCAATTTGGCAATTCGGATTTTAAAACAATGTAGAAATGCTTCCAAACCTAGATATACTAATTTGATTCCTCTGCTTGTCCATCTTGCCACCATCATATATGATCGATTTAACCCCATTACACCATCCGTAGATCTGTATTTGTTGGTCGGGAATGGTTACTTTTATTCGTGACATTAATGCAGTAATAACTTGCAGCTTGTGAAGGATTATCAAGCATGGGCCACTGGTGATGCATCAAGGCAGCCTCTTGGAACTGGTGAGATTTGACATCTATGGAAGGCAGCAATTTGTAGCAGTGTATTTAAATCTGCAGCCTCCTCCAATGTAGGTATTACATGTTTATGTTGGATAATAGGCAATGAGAATCCTGGCTGTTCTAGATAGACTTGTGTATTTTTACTTGGTCAGAGCTAGTCTTAGTTCAGGACAAACCATGCGATTGATTTCTGTTAGCAGTGATTCTATTTATGTTTATGCTGTTGATTCCACCATTTCATCTTGGAACAGTTTCTGTTAACTTGTTTCCTTCATCTTCTCTTTGTCGGGTTATTCGTTGGTACTGGGCTATATTCCCTATCCCTTTTTTTTTTTCAGTTTTCTTCAACGTATCCATGACCTTTTCTTTGCTAGGACTGGAAGCCATTTTATTAAAACAAAAACAAAAACAAAAACAAAAACAAAATCAAGCATATGCCTATCAGCATAAATAACAGGCGGATCCCCTTCTCCGGTTTGGATCCAGCCAACATTACAATCTTTGGAACAACTTTTCCCCCACAATCTAGTGATCTATTTCTTGAAATATTTGTTTATAACATTAATTCACATCACATGATTGATTTTAGAAACTCTAAATATTGACACACCATAAACACTTCCATTGATTTCATGATTACAAACTGGAGCACCACTAATTGTCTTAAGGTGAACGGATATAGTTTCACTTGTATCTTTGCAAAGACCTCATGGATATGTGTCTATACATATCATTAGAGACTATACATGCACTAGAGTTTACCTATCGTTGAAAGGTGTGATCTTGATGACCAGGCCAGGGAAAACATCATCGGGGTCGTGAATGTGTGGATTTTCTTCAACAATATAAGGATCCCCACATTTTTCACTAATAGTATGCAAAGTCTCCCCTTCTCGAACCACATATATCTCATCGCATGGCCTGTCCTCAGAAACCCGCGGATGCCCGACCGCAGCCAATTCACTTTCACTCACTTCACAGCAGCCCAGAACCAGCACTAGCGCCATCAACAAAGCACAGCACCAAGATATATTCTCTGCCATCGCAGCTGATGAAGAAAAAGAACCCATTAGTTTCTTATCAGCAAAACACGATTTTTTTGGTTTCAGGTTTCATGAAGGGGTAATTTATGCAGGACAGCTAACAATTTAAGGAAGGGTTACTGTCTATGTATTGGTGGTTGGTCGGGTTTAGATTAGCTCTGGCGGGAGTTGAGAGGGTTCCGTCAGTGTGGTAGGTATGTGTCAGCGGGAAACGAATTCGAAAGAAAATGGAAAGGGTTGGTTTAACTGTCTCGATTTTGCTTCCATATCGGTGACCTTCATTCATTAGCATCGGTGCTGTGGTCAGGGCGTGGCTGTAGGCTGTAGCCGTCAGCAATGGGGCCATCAAGTCCATGATTTAATGATAGAAAAGCCTGCCATTGAGCTCCGAGGCATGATGGATGAAAACAATATAAAATTGCAGGATTTATCGAGAACGGTCAAGATAATCTTATGTATTTTTTTATAATCATATTTATATATGTTTTACAGTGGAGTTCGAAGTTATTTTCATTTGGAAAAACATGATGTTATTTCGGCCATCTTGATATTTATTCATATCAAATTCATAAAAAAAAAAACACAGGTTACTCGAATTTCATTTGGAAAAACATGATGTTATCAAATTAATAACAACTTACTCCTTAATTATTTGTAAGAAATTAGTACCATCAATCGTATTTTCTTAAAAATATCCAAACCTGGTTACTCAAATTTCAAGCATATTGGGAAATATTAATGACAAATAAGTTTTTTTTCTAATAATATCACATTTATTGATTATTATTTCTTATTAATACGAGTATTTGAACTAATTTGTGCTTATCTTGATTAATTTGACGAGTTTTGAAATTAATGATCATGTAAACTTCCAGTGATTATCATATTATTATCGAAACTTAGATCACATAAGAGTAAATTCCTGAATCTCAAACTTGTATCCTTAAATCACCAATTAAATGGTTGATATCACATCTATCTATTGTTGATGTCATATGTGATGTTCAGTTTCACCATTCAAATATATATAATTTGAGAAACTTTTTTTTGGACAAGGGGGATGAGATATTTGCTATGAATTTTATCACCAGAAGCAAACATTTTAAAAGGAGAGTCTTTTGAAAACTAGACAGGCAATGAAATTACTGGTTCACCCTTTCCATCTGCGGCCTTCAGGGTTCAGTGCGTGACAAGTCCCTCGGTTTATGTGTACTCACAGATGATCTCCATTCATTTTTGTCTTGTTGAAGAAAAAGAAAGTATAAACCGAAGGCCTTTCAGAAATATGCGTGGATGTTTTTGGCTTGAAAATGAAATTGTTTTGGTAGGTTAACTCGCAAATTTATGATCTAAAATCTAATACAAGCTGAATTTCAATTTAAATATAAAAAAACATTAATATGATCAAACCTGGTTGATCGTGATGAATTGAGAGAAGTCCATCGTGATGAATTGAGTTTCTCTTACCTTTGACCATTTATCTCAAGGTGAAGGCCCAAGTGGTAGGCTTAGTGTTAGAGGTTTTTTTCGAGAGAAGCCCATAGGTTGGAGGGAGAAGGAACACCTGGAGTAGATGGGAAGAGGCAATTTAATGCTAAAAAGAAGTGGGGGAGAACAGCTATTAGCTAGCAAGTTTTCAAAAGAATGACAGAGTCAGTGATGTTTCTCCATGAGGTAGGCCATGGATATCCAGATAAAATCTATTAATGTTCCCAATTTCATGACCAATACCAAATAGAGCCCCCCAGATGGCCCGAAAAGAGAACATGGGAGATCAGGATTATTATCAGTGGTACGAATTAAACACTTGTTTATGGCCACCCTGTTGCCCACTTAATCATGCGATGAGCTGAGATTTGAGGAAAAGACATGGTCAAATGTAGATCAGTCAGTTCGGATTGACCCCTGAGACCTTGGTCGAAGTCTATCTGTGTTGCTCTTTGCAAATGAGATGAGATAATCTTAAGAATTCGGGCATTAAGGATAAGTTTGTCATCTTATTCCCTCCGAAAAGGCTTTCAACTTTGCACTGCCAAGGATGTTCTTGTCGCTCTGAAAATTGCCGGTGAAAAAGGAATGTATAATACCTCCTCCATTCGAGCTCGTGAATCTTCTCGAGCCTCTTTCAGGAGATTTGACTCTTTGGCCAAAACTATATATTTATTATTATGTTGCTGCTGTTGTTATTATAGCCAGAGAGGATATACAGAAGAAAGAGATGGTATGATGAGGGGAAATACTGAGGAGATGATGCTCATCAATTTGAAAATGACTTGTAAATTGGAGAGCATAGAAAGAAGGGGACAGGAGCAATTATGAATGTTTTTTTATATGATTTTTTACTTATAAATACACATATAACATGATAAAAAAGAATAATTTAAAATCAAAAAATCAAAATTTTGGCAACACATGCAGAGACGCAGATAATCACGTTGCCAAACATATTTTTAATATCAACTTTTTAGATTTTTATGGAAGAAATGAAATGGAGGGACAAAAATTAATATTGCATTTTAAAAGTATTTTAGAATTTCATTTTATTTTAAATTAATTGTTTTTAGTGTTTTTAGCTTATTTTTATGTAATCTAAAAACACTAAAAACAATTAATTTAAAAGTAGTGCCTTCATCCCTTAACTCCATGAATTCCATGGCATAACTCATTACAACTATTTGTTAATCAATTAATTAAACCACCAAATTAATTATATACTTGAGATATATCCAATAAATCATCAACTAATTGCATGGGTGAAACCCAATTACAGTTAATTGGGTTCCAAATAATTTAAACATCGATTTTGATGTGAGCAGCTCCAATAAATGGACAAATCGCAACCTGACAAGCCCATATCATGGCCGCAATGTCACCTCACTTGGAAGGAAAACCAAGAACATAATGTCCAAATTACAAGCTTTATAGGTGAAGCGAAGTGGCATATTCCTTCAGACAGAACTAGACAGCAGGAACGCCTGGGCGATAAATGTTAATTACATGGACCCAACGGCACAGTATGTTCTTCAATTTTCAGCAGCATAGGATTCTAATCTGATACCACTACGTACAGCCTTTGAAAAGGAGCCGCCCCAGCTAGAAATCCAGAAATGACACTGAAACTGTCTAAATAGGATTTGATTCCCGATGATAAAAACGCCACCGTATATCCGACTAGGTCTCGTATATTGTCCACGATGAATAGGCCAGCCCCGTGAAGCTCTAAAGGGTGCAGAATGTGGTGGACTAGCAATAGTTTTCTGGCTTCTTGGGGATGGCGTTTTGCCCGAACCCTAGAGAATGATTTGAGAGAAGTCGCTTGAGGAGACAGCTTGCATGGAGATGGGAAATTGGGTGATGAGAAACCGAACATAACTGTACAGTGTTTTTCTATCCCGATGCTCTTGTCTGGATGCCAATGGACACATGCATATAGTTTCGAGTCTTAATACACGTAGAAAGTACGTAGATTTGATAGAGAGGTGCTGCTTGATTGTAAAACCAGAGAAAAAAGAATTCGACAACCTTTTTTGTTTGGTAAAAATTAGGGTTTACAGTCCAAAAATCCTTAAGCTAACAAGAAATAATAGATCCCATGAATGATGGGAGTTAATCACAGTGCATTTATCTGTAAATCTATTTATGAAAAAACAAACATGGAAAAGTGATTCCATTTACGAGTAATCACTTCTCCACGTTGAGCCAAATATATATGTAAGAATCAAACAAGATAGAAGACAGGAAGAAGCTACGCGAATGTCGCCATGGAAGTGCAGTAGTGGCACATGTGTTCCACGAGGAACATTCATCCTTGGTCGACATGGTCATGGATCCAAAGCTTGACACTTGTATATTTACGATTCCAAAAACTTTTTGGAAGAGACAATAGCTCCATGATCATCATATTGACCGGATAGAAAAATTTTCTCTTTCATTGTTGCCGTATTCTGCTCAAATTTTCATCTCTGTCCTCGAGATAAACGGCCACCGTTTTTTTCTTTTTTTCTTTTTGTTTTTGTGTTTTCCCTTTTCATAAGAACACACACACATGTAATTTGGAACTACTCTTCCACCCTGGCTCGGATTAATTAATTTGTCTGGATTTTGAATTTAGAGAGAGATCATAATGAAATAATTTCTTATGAAAAAACAGTTTATACAATACGAATCATTAGAATATATATATATATATATATATATATATAATAAACTAATGACCATATAAATTTCTAGTATAATAAAAAATATTAATTTGATATTTTATGAAATCAAATTTCTATAAAAAAATGCGCCTAATTAATTAATAGTAGAGATGCATGCCCGGGGAGAGATTATAAGGGGGAAATGTAAATAATAAAATCAATTGCACAGCTTGCCTAGTGTTCGTCAAGGTCATATTAGCTAAGAAAGGTGACCCAAAATAAGTAGAAATGATTAAAAGGTGGCTAAGGTAGTCACTAGCTAGCACAAGTTTAAACTCTTTAATTAAGAGTAATTAATGTCGTTTCATCAAATTAATATTGTGGGCGAGCCAATGAAAGAAGAGCACCTCAACTGAAACAAGCAATTTCATCCTTCAAAGTGCACTCAAGTGTGACGACATTTTCTAAACTTTCTTGACTTTGCGCGACGGCAAGTCCAGGGAATCTTGCTCTCCAGTCACCGGAGAAGGCTTAGTATCGTAGTTTGGCATTGTGGTGCGATCTCCCAGATCGCACTACAATTTTAGTGTTTGGTAAAAACTAAATACAAGTTTTTTTGTGGGTCCCACGCATGCTTTTTCTTCTAAACGGCGTTTGGAAAAAAGTAGCCTTTTGATGCTTATTTTTTGCCGATTTGTAAAATCACGATCTGCGATTCTACAACAATCACATAAACAGGCACAAAATTACCGTTGGAATTTATTATTCCAAATCAAACCCTCGTCCATCAACATCTCTGCTCCCCTCTTCTCCTTCACATTGCATACTCTGTAGCTTTTACTTCTCCATCGCGGGAACTTTCTCTTTTTTCTTTTTTAGCTATTTGTTGCCTCCTCCTTTTATCTTTCTTCTGCGGATCTGTTTTAGTAAAGAGATGCATAAGAATCGAGCACCTGCATAATAATCATCCACGCCTCTCCCGGCATGTTCTTCTTCTCCGACAAACCTTACCCCTTTTCTCTATCTTCTGCCTGTTCTGTGCTAGAAAGGGATGGTTGCAAGCTGCGCCACGCGGGATTAGAGGGAGGAGGGTGGTGCCGTGATTGGGTCGGCAAAGAGAAGGAGAAGATGGAGGTGGGCTGTGATTTTTTTGGGAGAGAGAGGGAGGAGGGTTGTGCTTTGATTTTGACAGAGGGTTTCACTAATATGCCGTGTTTGATTGTGCACTTAAACTTATTTTTTCCATTGCTTATGTTAAAACATTTTTTTAAAAATAAAAATAAAATATTTTCTTAATATGTTTTTTAAATAAATAAAAATAGAAATAGAATATTAAATTTACAATATATATATATATATATATATATATATATATATATATATACATATATATATATATACCCTTTAAAGTAATTTCATAAATTAAAAGCAATATTAAAAACTTGGTAACCAAACACCTAAAACTGTTTTTTTTTCAACCTTCAACTCAATCACAGTTTTAACCAAACACTTCATTTCTTATTTTGAACCACAGTAAAAACGCTTTTTAAAACTATTTTTTTCAATTGCAATCACAATCGCAAAAGCAATACCAAACACACCCTTAAGCTCCATCACATGGGTGAATAATTTTAACTCGGGAAAAGAAACATATAGCTCGGTTGAATTCAGATATCAAAAATATTTTTTTAAAAAATAAATAATATAATTTTAATATATTTTTAAATAAAAAATACTTTTAAAATAACTATAATCACGTATATGAATTTACTACATAGCTATCATTGAAAAAGGCAGCACAGCGTGCAGGAATGATGCTCACCCAACATCCACACCCTATTTTCGATCGCAAGGAGCAAGACAAGGGCCTGATTTCCCTCGTGCCATTTCAAGACACCAAATAATAACACTAATTAAGAAATGTATTGCTAATCCATATTTCGCCCTCAATAAATAAAACACGCATTACTATATATATATATATATATATATATTAATTATTTTTATTTGAATGGATAAGTTGTTTTTTAAATTATTTTTTATTTATAAATACACTAAAAAATAAAAATTATTCTTGTATTATCATATTAAAATAAACTAAAAACATTAAAAAAATAAAAAAAATATTTTTTAAAATTTTCTTAGAAACACTTTTAAAACGAATGAAAAAGAGTGAATAACTGAAGGAAGGGTTTTGGAACTTCCATGGTTTGACTGTTCAGATAAGGAAAGAGATTCCAGATGTTGCTTGCGTAGATCTTTTGCCAATTGTATGACATGGCATTAGGTAATTGACCGGTGATGAAATATATTTTTGCTAAAAATCAAAAGCCCAAAATCACCTACGTGTCATTCATCCGTCGCTCCTTTCAGATCCGCGGTACTTTCACAAACCCAAAAAAAATTAAAAAAAAAACAAAAATCTCCCCCTCTCTCCATCCACCACGCTTGCTCTTTCTAAAACACTCCTAATTTCTTTTTTTCTCTCTCTAAAAGATTTCCATGGGCACTAATTATAAATTCTGATATTGTTCTGTTCTTTGATCGCCCCCCCTCCCTTCTCTTCTTCAACAATTCTCTCGTTGCACTTCACATTTTCCATTCCTTGAAAAGAATTAGTGTTTTTTGGTTTTGGTTTTGGTTTTGGTTTTGGTTCTCTCTCACTTTCACAAAACAGAACCCAAACGGAGACATTAAAAATAAATTCTAAAGTTATACACTTAGCTTCGCAGGTACGTTTCCATCAACAATATTAATCCTTGCTTTTCTCAATCCGATTAATTTTCGCTCCCTTTTTTTTTCAAAAGATTTGATTTTTGACTTGTGTGAAGGTCATCAGGTGATATCAACTTGGGACTCTATCGATCGAAATCCAGTTTTAGGGCATAGATTTGTATTTTAATTTTTGGTATGGATTTCTGAGCGAATTTAGGGTTTGCAGTTGGATTTTTGGAGTTTGATTGTTTTTGTTGATGTTTTAGAATTTTGTAAGTGGTGGATTTAGAGAAGGGTTGTTGTGGGGGGCGGGGGCGGGGGGGCGTGTGAATTTTGAGAGTGGAGGTTGTGAGGTGTGGGAGGGGTTGTGCGAGGATGACGGATTTTCAATCATTGCAACAAAAGCCTGAATCAACGGATGATGCCCGGATGGAATTTGAGAGGGGGTTGGAGGAGTTGATGCGTGGGCATTTGGATGATTGTATGTCTTTTGCTTCATGTAGTTCTAATAGGAACGTGGATGAGGATGAGGATGAAGGGGATCAGCTTGTGCGAAGGAGACGTAGGTCTGAACTTGAGGGTGATGATTTGGCTGAGTCATCAGCGGTGAGGCGGTGCCACTCTCGTATTTTGAGTAGGTGGGCTGCTCGCCAGGCGCAGGAGATGATGACGCCTATGGAGAGGAGGAATCGTGAGTCGGAATTGATGGCACTTGCAGGTTTGCACACAGTTTCCATGCTTGATTCCTCATTTTTGAGGGAGTCGCAGTCGCCTACTGCAAGAAGGCAGGGGGCAGTGGAAAGGCCAAGTACTCAGGCATCGGCAATTTTGCAAATGTGGCGGGAGTTGGAGGATGAGCATTTGCTGAATAGAAGGGAGAGGTTGAGGCAGCGAAGGAATGCCGAGTCAAATACAAACATATCAGTTTCAAATGCATCAGAGAGTCGGGGGAGTGAGAATCAGGGAAGTTTGGAGGATGCAAGTGAGAGTGAAAATGAGTTTGGACCGTGGTCGCATGACCATATGGGATCACAGAATGAGCATGGGGATAATGCATCTAGCAGGGAGCAATCTCCGGATATTGCAGAAGTTGAGAGGAGTGTGAGGCAGATTGCTCGGGGATGGATGGAGAGTGGCATTAGTGACCATGCTTCTAATGTATCTCAAAGGAATGGTAGTCCCAGAGCAGAATGGCTTGGTGAAACGGAGAGGGAAAGAGTTAGAATTGTCAGGGAGTGGGTGCAGATGGCAAGTCAGCAGCGAGGAGCTCGTGCTAGCCGGAGGGAAGTTCAAGCTGCTGTACAAAATACACAGGTTGACCAAGCTCGTGATGGGTCAGTGGCTGACCATGATGAAGGGCAACCAGAACATATTCGTAGGGACATGCTGAGGTTGCGTGGAAGACAAGCGATTCTTGACTTGCTTGTCAGGACTGAGAGAGAAAGACAAAGTGAACTTGAGGGACTATTGGAGCATCGGGCTGTCTCGGATTTCGCTCACCGCAATCGCATTCAGGTCAGTTCTTTGTCCTAATTGGATTTTGTTGGCATCATTTCGTAGTAATTTAACCTAACATATTATTCATTTTATGTCTAACGATATAATCACTATAAATTTGCAAAGCTTGTTTTAAAATAATGTAATCGTTCACAATTTAATCGGTTTTATTTATTTCAATTGTATATGCAAAGACATTAGAAAGTAAGGTTATATAAATTTTATGATTAATTTAAACATACTGGGATTTCTATATCATATATAACCATCCTCAAGGCTAATATCTGCCATGTTTGATCTGAATTAAATTTAGTTAAAACATAATGTACCTAGTGCAAACACTATTAGCTGATCATAACAACACTCTGGCAATCTACTTGCATGTGTTGTTTGGAAATTCTCTCTTCGAGTCCTTTTTTGTGATTCCTTGATTGCTCACTCTTAAAACTTTTTCCAGTCATTACTAAGAGGTAGATTCTTGCGAAATGAAAGACCGGTTGAGGAGGAGAGACCACCTTCTATGGCTGCTAGTGAACTAGTCCAATTAAGACAGCGGCACACTGTTTCTGGTTTAAGGTATGTGTTTCTTCTATTCCTGCTTCAATCCGTAGACTACTATTGAGAATGTTCATCTGATTATTCAAAAACTTCAATGGTGGTGCTCTTGAGGATACTATTTTCTTCATCTTCCTTCTAAGCTGCACATTGTCTAGGATGATCTGGTTGAGTATACATATTTTGTAGTAGATATATTAGGATCATCCTATCAAGGAAACATATGGAACACAACTTTCACTTAAAGTGATTCAGACAGGGTTGCTATTGAGATGTTCCCCATTCCTCTGAGGTGTTTGTATGTAATCCAGTGATTATTTGGCTGTTGATTGCTTAATAAGATAAAGAAATCCATGGGTGAGAATGGGGATATTAATGCTGCCAAATTCAATATACTAAAAAAAAAGTTCTCTAGGCTTTCCAGTCATAGATGAGAGGATGATGTACGCGCTTGGTGTTTTAGAATTTCATTGTCTTTCTGTGGAAAAGATGACATTGTCCAAAGATCATCATGTTAGTTTTGCTTGGGGCTTTGAATGACACATTTTTGACTTTATATCGGTGATATCAATGGCAAGATAAGAGTGGATTTATATACATAAATGCACAACTAAGTTTCGTGTTTATGTGTTTGGGGTAGGGTAGGGTAGGGTGTTAAAATGATCAAACCAGTAATTGTAGAAAACAAAATCAAATCTGGAACCATGCATGTGGAGGCAGTCGACCACTAGACAGCAAGTGCTGTCTCTTTGGTGTGAAGAGATCTTAAGTTTCTGATTTGTAATTTTAACATCACTGAGATAAATACTGTGTGAAGAGTAGATGTTGAAGCTCCAATGTTTGAAATATGTTCTATCTGTGCACATGGGGTGCCAATATTTATTATACCTGCTTCAGTGCAGATATCAGTTATTTATCACTTCCAAATTCACTATAACAAAATTAACAGTTTCAAGAATATTCCCTTCAGTAACTGATGCAGAGTGTTGAACCCCAACTTCATATCATTGGAAGAAAAATTCTGGACACCACCTTTCTTCATTGTTTTCTACAAATAGATGGAACTTTCGATGGAGTCATCTGCGATCATGAAAGCAAACCATATCTCGCCTCTAAACAAGACCCTGGCATTTTCTTCCTTCTCAACGCATCCCCCCCTGACTTGGCCTTCTTCTTGTGGAGCAATGTTGTATCCTCTTAAAATTCATGTTGTTGCCTTTTGGCCTTGTTTGCACCTGATTAATGAGTTGCTGCTTTTGCAGTTACTGACCAATGAAAAAAGATATGTTTTCAGTTGACTGTCCTAATGGCAATTATCTCCTCTCTTTCAGGGAAGGGTTTAGGTCCAGGTTGGAAAATATTGTTCGTGGTCAAGTAAGCAGCCATTCTGATACCACGTCTAATACTAATATCAATGATTCCGGAAATGATCGGACTCAAACAAACACTCCTCAGGACATTCAACATGAGGAGAGTGATCATCCACAGCCTAGGAGTCAAGAAAGCGACATGCGTCGTTTGCCTGATCAAACAAACAGTTCAGAGGGAAACAATGCTACTGATAACATGAGTTGGCAAGAAACTACTAATCAAGGGGAAGATTGGCAGGAGCAAGTAACCAATGATGAGAGAGGAAACTGGCAACAGTCTGACTACAGTCAGTTGGATGAATGGAGGGGTACTAATGCCGAACCTATGGATGGAAATTGGCAAGAGAACTCTGTGAATGAATGGTCACGGGAAACACCTGGAAATGTGCCTGGTGAACAAGTTCGTCCACAAGGAGCCCAGGAACTTTGGCGTGAGGATGGCTCTAGTGAAGCTGTTGAAAACTGGACAGTGGGATCTTCCGATCCTCCAAGAACTCGCCGTGCTGTTCCAATGAGAAGACTCAATAGATTTCACCCTCCTGATGATGAGAATGTTTATAGCATGGAGCTTAGGGAACTACTGAGCAGGTAATTGATCTGTTGTCGAATGCCTTTTATGTATTGAAAGTCGTAAGAATTCACTCTGATCATTCAATGGAATTTACCTTTTGTGTTTTAGGAGAAGTGTTTCTAATCTTCTTCGTAGTGGTTTCCGTGAAAGCCTCGACCATTTAATACAGTCATACGTGGAGAGGCAAGGTCGCTCTCCCATTGACTGGGATTTGCACAGAAACTTGCCAACACCAACTCCCACATCACCAGAGCGAGATGAGGAGCAGCAAAGAGATGAACAAAACGAGGGTCTACGTGATGCTGTAAACAGACCTTCACTCGTCTTGCCATCTCCACCTGTGCCTCCACCTCAGCCTCTGTGGCACCAGGATTTGCATCACACTAGCTGGTCTCGTCATAGCATGCATCGATCAGAACTGGTGAGTCATCTTTTCCCTCTACAGACATTTAAACAATATGTATTTTTACCAGATTCATAATGTTCAGTTTTTTTTCAATTGATCATGTTGGGCATTTTGTCTATTTGTCCATAATAAAGGGAACACAAAAATCTGCATTCTGGCTGGTTCTGGAAATCAAGATTGGTACATTTTTTATGATTAAAGATTGTATATTGGAAAGGTTGACTATGACTCAAAGGTTCATTTTTCTGCTCTGCTCTTTGCAAGTTTGATTGTGAACTTCTGGTTAGTGTTATTTTGTTACATCGGCTCTTTTCATAATATTTCGAGGACATTTTTATTTTTCATGGCTAGCAACTGAGATGCATTAAGATTCAGTAGAATGTAACTCCTTACAATAAACTTAGTGTAGTAACTTCTGTTACCGGTGTTTGTAGTGCTATATATCTGCCAGTTCATACGCATGCCTGCTTTCAGTGCTGTTTTAATTCTTCTAGTGCTAGTTTTATCTGAATGTGGATGTTGATGTTGATGTTGATGAGCAGGAATGGGAGACGATTAATGATTTAAGAGCAGACATGGCAAGACTTCAGCAAGGAATGAGCCACATGCAGAGGATGTTGGAAGCCTGCATGGACATGCAGCTTGAGTTGCAGCGCTCAGTCAGACAGGAAGTCTCTGCTGCTCTGAATAGATCAGCTGGTGAAAAAGGTTTTGTTGGCTTTCAACATTTTGCGTTGCAAGGTTGTTGATCATCTACCCTATCTTTGATTGTTGACTTGAAAGAGGTTTTCTGTTGCAGGGTTGGGTGCAGAGACATCTGAGGATGGGTCTAAATGGGGTCATGTAAGGAAAGGGACATGCTGTGTTTGCTGTGACAGCCATATTGATTCTCTGTTGTACAGGTATATCTGCCCTTTTCTGAGTTTTTTCGTGGTCAACTCAAGAAAACGTTGAAATAAATCCTTCCCCTTTTGGGATTTGCTGGTTTTATTTTGCTGCTGCTTTTCTTTTATTAACAACAGTTCAAATTGGAAACTCAATGCAGATGCGGACACATGTGCACTTGCTCAAAATGTGCAAATGAGTTGGTCCGTGGCGGAGGAAAGTGCCCGTTGTGCAGAGCACCGATTCTTGAAGTGATCCGAGCGTACTCGATACTGTAAAGATGTGGAAATAGGAAATAATTAATCAAAAATGAGTAGAATTGAGTGGGGTAAGGCTGAAGGGAAGCAATGGCAGTTCCTTCTGAGTGAATTAGAAGCTGCTGCTTTATCAGTCTCTCGTGCCTGTAGAGTGCCCAGTCATTGCCTCTGTTTCTCTGATTATATATCGAATGTTTTGAAAAATGTATAATTGGAATAACAAATGGCACCTCCATTCTTTCATCCGTAAATAAAATGTTCGGCTAAAACAATTCTTTCCTTTCCCAGACCCTTCGTTCATGCCAAGCACATCTCTTAAGATTGGGTAGTTGAGGCTGAAGTCTTGAAGAGTTTGTTTTTCGTAGCGTCTCTCAACGAGGAAATTCTAAATTAAAAGGAAAAGAAGAGATTGTCTCAAATATTTAAATCAATGGAAAAAAAACACCATGAAGAACACCTTGATAAATGAGATAGATTGCGGCAAAGTTCATTTGCCTGCCAAAAAGAAGAATTTAACATTTGAAGTTCGTTTTTTTTACTACTAGTAAGGAATGATGCATGGATTACAAGAACTCGTCGAGTCAAATCTCCCGTGAGTTGGACAAGCAGTCTCTCCAGCTGCTCATCTGGAGATGCTGGGGGGGCTATGGTAACTGTGAAAGTTTGGTGTCTTGACAAGGTTTTTGAATTTTCATCTTGTTGAGAAGCTGTAAAGGCAGCAAAAATGAGCGAAAAACAATCATGAAAAGCAAAAAACGCAACTGGAAAACAATCATGTGCCTTGCCTTGATCTGATTCCAGAGCTCTTTGATGCTGCTGTTCTGCATGCCAAGAACAACTAAGAACTCAAAACTTCAAGAGCTAAAGGAAATCCTAGTCCCACTACACTATCCACACAATCTCATTCGGACGGGTGCTCCTAATTAAGGGCATGCCAATCCAGCTTTGTAGCTAATTCCTTTCACCTGGTTCAATTTCATTTAGCAAAGAAATTATCATTTCTAGCTGTGATGTTTATTCTAGCACTAAACCAGCTTCGCTCTCCAAACAAGGCATCTATTTGTTCCAATTAATCCACACCATCAAGAACAACAAGACCTTCTTGCAGGCAAACTCATTCTTTGATCAAATTGATTCCTCTTTGAACATTTTTTTATCTTAAAATTGTTCTTGTAATTGAATCAGGCCTTCCAATGACATTCAAAAGAAAACAAACTCTCTCAAACATTTAATATCTGTTTAACACAACCAACCTTTGTTATAGTTCTCTTGCCTCCTCTCATCCCATCAATGGCCACAACGTGAGCATCGTTTGTAGTAATTTCTACCAACAAAATAATCTTATTGACTCGGGAATCAATACCAGCTGGATGCTTGGAAACATGAAAGTATTGGGGATCCAATTTACCCAACTTCTTCCATGATTCTTGGATTAATCTTGATTCATTCCTCCATAGAAGCAAATCATCGATGAAGAATAATTGAACATTTATACAGTCTTATAATCAAAAGCCATTGGAGGACCATGTCATGTGAAAATAATTATTTCTTCTCCATGTATAAGAGCAGATCTTATCATCTCAAAACGAGAAGAAAAAAAAACTTACCCATTCGACAAATCAGTGAAGTCCCTCTGCTACCTAGATCGAAGGATCTGCAACCTTCATGAAAAGAGATTTTCTCCGCTTGTTGATCTTTCCCATTAAGAACCCTGCACACATCTCAAAAGCTTCTGCAGATCTGCAATACTATCTTTTCCACGAGGAATTTCGTCATCGCCCCGGAAAGCATTCAGTCCTGCCTGGACCAAGATAGTGTATATATGAGCGGTAGAATTCAATAATACATCAGGAATGTAAGAAACAATATAACCGGGTTCCTCTTTCCTGAAAAGTTCTTATCCTAGTAGTCAACGGTAATCGTTCTTAATCAGAGGTTAACTTGAAAAAATGCTTTAGTGGAATTAAATAAGAAAGTTGTTTTAGTAATTGGATCAAATTTGATTTCAACTTCATGAGTTAGTTCCAGTATTTAAAATAAAAAAATGTTAATTAAACTTGATTTAATAATTAACAATATTAATTCAATTAACTAATAACATAATTTGTGTTTTCAAATTATGATTGTTATCATGGTGATTTTACACCCAACACAAAACATGTCAAACACAGGGAACTATTCTAATTTTCAATTGAATCCCAAATCAAAGTATATTTTATCAATTTGATACTAAATGCTAAAGATAAAACTTTGTTTAAGCAATATCTCATTAGATATTTAATATAAGTATCTTATATAAACATCTAAGTTATAGTATATTTAATCTAAATATCTAGAATATTTATAGAAATAAAAGCTAAGAAATTCTTTGTAAGAAAAATTGCTAATTGAAAACATAAATTGTCAATTGAGTCCCGAATATTCTAGGATCGTCAATCAAGTCCATCTGTTAATATTCATTATCTCATTGACAGGTGAAAATGAAAATTAGTCTTGAAATCATAAATGAAAATTGATGAAAGTACTAAATCAAAAAATTAAGAAAGCATTTGTAACCTAATTGTTAAGAGTTCTAATTAGACTAAATTGAGGCTGACCTTAAGAACTTCACACGCTATCCGTATTCCTTGTACTGCTTTAGCGCTTCATGGAGGCTGCAAATTTATTTATTTTGTATTCAATCAAACTTCTTTTTTAAGCCTTTTTTACAGGTTTGGATTAATCGAGTAATATTTCACATCTCCTGTAAAAGAGGGTTCATAGATAATAAAAGGTAAATTCTTTTTTTTTTCCTAGATGCAGCGTGTTTTGAAAGATTTGGTTCTCTTCCATGGATCTTTTGCAAGGTTTCTTTCATTGCCAGTTGCTGTACTCATTGAGCACATCCTATCGACTGCTATCATAGCAGCAGCTATTTAGCTGTGCCTTCCAGCTGCTTGTTAAAATGCACAATCAGTGGCCTCTTCCTTAATTCCTAGAGGCTGTAATGGATACTTTAGACATTTCAATCTCATCTTCTAAAGATGAGATTCCATTTAAGATTGATTCCTTGGTGAATGAAAAAATTACACCAATCTAAAAGAAAACGTTCGTTTTGTAGTTAGATTACAAATTTTGAAAACCCACGATACGGGGCCGACCTCTTGGTGCAGAGGATAGAAAGGGATTTGCAAAACAGGGTTTGTTTTACGGAAAAGTCGCAAGGCTGCAGCCCTGTTGGCCACAAATGACCCAGAGTCAAGGAAACCCCCCAAATCCTCCAACCCTAGCCACTCCCAGAAAAATCATGGCACGGAAATGGGACGAGGAACCAAATCATTGAATACAGGTATGAAGATCATTTGGGAGCTACGAAAAAGTTTCATTGATTAGAACAAAAGAAACTGCCATGGATTTTGTTCAGATCAGGACCTAAATAACCTTTACATCAAACATAAACCCTAATTCCGCAGAACCAACAAAAACTCGAAAAAAATGAATAACCTAAGAGCTAGTAAACTTCGTAACAGCCTTAGTCCCTTCAGAGACTGCATGCTTGGCAAGTTCTCCAGGCAAAACCAATCTGACAGCAGTCTGGATCTCCCGAGACGTGATAGTAGGCTTCTTGTTATACCTAGAAAGCCTTGAAGACTCTTGAGCAAGCTTCTCAAAGATATCATTGATGAAACTGTTCATGATACCCATAGCCTTGCTTGAGATCCCAATATCAGGGTGGACTTGTTTCAATACCTTGAAGATGTAGATCTTGTAAGTCTCCACATTCTTCTTTGCCTTCTTCTTCTTCTTTTCAGTAGCTCCTTCTTTGGGCAATTTCTTCTCGGCTCTTGGCTTCTTCTCGGCTGGTGCTTTCTCAGCTGCGGCGGGCTTCTTCTCGGCCGGCTTCTTCTCGGCCTTGGGTGCCATTTGGGATTCTTGAAACTTAAAAGAGAGAGGCTGATTGAGTAGGGAAAAGCAGAATGTTTTTCGATGGGAAAGTTAGGATTATGCGCTGTGTTTATATAAGGAGATGAGGTTAGTGGTGATTGGTTGGTTTGGAGGAGACGCGGATCGATGGCGTGGATGGTCAGATTTGAAAGATATAAATAGACGGTGAGAGATTGGGTTGTTGTAGATGAGGGACCGGGGTTTTTTGAAAGTTGAAAAGCCGGGTAGGGTCAATGGTTCTTTTAAAAAATTTCGCGTTTCGCGGGTTGTTTTTTGGAATGGGCCGGACCTTAATTCCGCAAGCCCAGCTTTCAAAGTATTTTTCATTTGAAAATCCATCAAATTTATTGTGTGGAATTGGCAGACACTATCATTTCATATGTGACCTCGATCTATGGAGAAGTTATGATGTTCTATTAAATAGGATTTGTTGCAATGGGATCTACAATAAATAGAATTAGTGAAAAGAATGGAGCTCCGGCAAGGGGTGCTCCGGCCAGGAATGGAAAAGGTTAAATTTTGGAAACCACGGGGATGTCCTCCGGACTCATGAAAACCACCTCCGTCCATTACTGACAGTCTTGAGCTTTAGTACAAGTTTCGCACGTTCAGCTTCAACTTCTGCATATTTAAGGCTCATGTCGAAGTAGCGTTCCTGCAAATCTTTCAGCTCTGTCTGAAGTGATGATATCTTACCATCACATCCATCTCCTTTTACTACTATATCTTCATCCGACAACTTCTTGGGAGCATTTAATGGATCCTTATACTCCTCAGTTAACAAACTGAAACATAGGCAGAAATGAGAACATCGTGAATTACACATTTTGATGATGTCGAATTTCAAATGTTAGTGCAAGAGAAAGCAAGGAACAATTGTACCGACCTCTTAAGCTGGGCTTTGTACATATCATTTGCCTCCAAAGCCTCCGCTAGTTCATTCTCGAGTAGTTGGATCTTCGACGAAGAATCCAATCCTATGCCTGGAGCATTTCCAGTATTAGAATTCGATTCCGCATGAACCTGCATTGGAGAAAGGATTTCAGAAATAAATAACCATGCAGTCCCCATTATTTCATGGATAATACTTCTAAACTATTTGCCTGCTCTTTTTCATTTGGTGAAAAGTAATGTGCAGGTAATAATTTGCCTGTTAAGAAGTTATATTAGCTATTCTCAATTGAAAATGAGATATAAATCGTTGGTGCTTACCTGTGAGATATTCAATTCATCAGGAGCAGAAGAATTCATGTCACTGGATTCAGGACCGGAGGGGAAGCTTGCATCACTGGAATCATGCTGATCCTGTTTTGATGTTTTCCCCTGTTCAAGTTTCTCTTCAAGAGCTTGAGCTTTCTTCAGGCACTCTTGCTTCTCCTCTTCGAGATATCTTATCTTCCTCTGGAATTCACTATTTGCTCTCTTAGCCCGAGCAAGCTCATTCTTCAGCTCAGCATCCTGAGCACCTATTGCTTCTCTTGCGGTTAAATCCCCTTCTAGTCGCAAAAGCTTCTCCTCTAGGGCAACTTTACTCCTTTTGCAGTCTTCTAATTCAGACACAGCTCTCTGCATGTCAGAAATCTTCTGCATAGACAGGATTTTCTCGGTCTTCAGTTCCTCGTAATCCCCTGATAACATCTGCGATGAAGCTTCTAGCTTTTGATTCTCAAATTTGGCCTCATTAAGCAATCTTTTAAGATCCAAAATTTCATCTTGAAGAAGTGATGTTTTCTGCAATTGGATCTTAAGGCTGGAAGTTTCTTCTGCAACTTGTTGCCTCGCATATTCAGAAGCTTTAAGTTTTATTTCCAGCCCCTTGACACTGCTTTTATGTTTGTCTTCATTGGATTTGACATCTTCTAACAATTCAAGCAGCTTTTCATGATCAGCCATCAGAACTTCCTGGTTTTGTTTGGAAGCAGCAAGTTCTTGCATAAGTCCGAGCACTTTAATCTCTGATTCCATCTGGAGGGTACAGAGGTTACTCTCCGATAATTCGAGTTTTCCTTGTAATTCTTGCAGAGAAGCTACCAGCATAGCTCTACCTGAACGCAGATGAGACAATTCAATCACAGCTTCTGAAGCTGTCCTTTCCTTTTCGCCATGAGTTGCAGATATCTGTTCAGTCAGATGTGCAACATCTCTTTGAAGATTCTCAACTTCAACTGTCTTCTCCAAGTGCATCTGATTCAGAAGATTCTCCTCCATAGCAAGTTTCTCTTTATATTCCTTGTTTTCTTGAAGAAGTGAATCCAGTTCTATACCAAGTGCTTGCTCTTTTGACGCAATTTCTTGCTGCAGCAATATATACTTTCCTTCAAGAGCTTCTACTTCCTTTGACACGTTAGCAAAATACTTTTCTGAATCCCTTAGCTCAGCTTCCAAAATTGTACAATGCTCATGTAACTGCATCTTTTGCTTCCTCAGTTCTGCATTTGATTTCTGAAGCACACTGCATTCTTCAATAAGACTTTCAGCTGTAGTTTGTAACTTTGGATTCGCTACTTTCAGATACCTGCACTCTTCTTTAGCTTCTAACCACCGCTCTTGCATGTCCTGCATCTTTTGCCTCGCATCAACCTTTTGTGCCTCCAATTCACTTTCCAGTCTTTTTATCTCTTCCCGGAGACTCATATTACTAGATTCTGAGTTATGCAATTCCTCGCTGGTTGATTCCCTATCATTGGTCAAATATCTTAATTGTGCTTCCAAGCCACATATTCGCTCTGATAACTGTACATTTTCTTTTTCTAGTTCAGACAAGTGAGCTTCCAGCTCCAATTTTCCACTTTCCAGCTCTGACAACTTCCTCTCTAGGATCTCCTTGGCTGAAGCTTGTGAATCCCTGTCACTACTAAGCTTCGTCATTTCCATTCGTAAATCATCCAAGCATTTAGAGGTCACCATGCTTTCACTTAGCGTAACTTCAAGAGTTTGCTCCAACTGCCATCTCTCATTCTGAAGATTAGAAATCTGTGTTTCTAGCTCCATTTGGGAATGCCTTAGAGCATCTATCTCTTGTTCATTCAAAGAATTAAGCTTCTCCATGCCAGATATCTTTTCCAGCAGCTCCTTTTCTAAATCTGTCATCTCAGGTGTAGATTCCATTTGCACGCTTTCTGGTTGTCGACCATAATTGCTTAAAGGATTCCCCCCCAAGTCATAAGCCTCCAAATTGTTCTGGAGCTCATCAGGATTCACCATTGCTCTTACCTCTTCGCTTTGGCAAACTTCATTTTTTAACAAAGCAGATTTTGCTTCAAACAAATCTTTTAGCTGGACAAAACTGCTCAAGATAGACTTTGCTTTCTCTTTTTGATTAAACAAATCTGTATTGTTTGAAATGACAGGTTTATCAAAAGCAGAACTACATTCCCCATTTATTGGAAAACACGGATCACACTGTTGCTTCTTCACATTGGCTAAACATGATTGGATGTGCTCCTGCAGCTCAGTTAATGTTTTATCCATTTCAGAAGTCGCTTGTGATTCGGAAAGCTTGACGTCTGCACAGATGTCTGCAGGATGAACATTGACCCCAGTTTCCATTCCTTTGTAATGTTCTAACTGTTCTTGTAGTGTAGCAATCTCGATTTCTTGCTGCTCTCCTCTTGCGTGATATTTGCCGAGTTCAAAATCAAGATAGAGTGTTTTGTCATTGGAAGCTTGCAGCTGAAGCTCCAGGTCAGCACACCTTTCTCCAAGATCCGCACATTGAATCTGCAAATGATCAGTGGAAAGTTGTTGGCTGATTATTTCCTTCTTGCTCATCTCTTCTTCAAGCTTGCATATCTGGGACCTCAATTTTTTAACTTCAGATTCAGAGGTGAAGAGAGAATGATTCCCCAAACATTCATTTGATGCAGGGCTAGTAGAGGCACCATACTTTTCTGACTCTTTGAGCTTAAGTAGAAGTTCTAGATTTTCTTCCGTAAGCTCACTGCAATCTCTCTCAAGTTCCTCCATCTTCTGTGTCAGAACTTCAATTTCTTTAATCAGATCACGGTCATCTCCATTTTGAGAATCAAGAGGATTAAGAGCTTTAAATAACTCTGCTTCCAAATTGGTGATCTTTTCCTCCTTGGCAGCTAGTTTTTCTCTCCATTCTGCTTCACAATCCATTATAATTTGAGTTTTTAAACTCTTTTGTGAATCATGCAGGTGCTGTAAATCCAGCTCCAGGCTCCTGCTGTCCTCTGATTCAGAACCTACAGGTAAACCATCTAATTTATGTTCCACAGTACTGCCTTCCATATCCGAATCACAAGAGGCCTCCCTTGTATCCTTAGCAAAAGATTTCTTCATTGGCTGGGTCTCCTCACTGTCTTGGACTTCAAGGTGATACTTTCCAGCTTTTTGACCTTTGGATTGAATTTTTGACAGATCTGAAATTTCTATTTTCTGTGTTTCTATGGTATCTTCTAATTCCTGAAGTATGGAAACGAGCTCAATGTTCGACTCTTGGGTTTTCTTTAGCTGTAAAGCCAGGTCAGCATTCGTCTCTTTCTGAAACTTTAATTCATCTTCTATTTCTTTCTGAAAATTTTCCATTCCTTTGGCCTGAAACCTCAACTTCTCAGTGGTTTTTTGCTTTGCTTCGGATTCCTCCAACATGATCTTCAACTGTTCAATCTTCTGCCTCGAGCCATCACATTCTCTGTGCGATTCTGAAAGCTCCATTTCAAGACTTGCACAGTGCATTGATCGGTCTGATAAATCCTTCTGCATTTTTTCCAGATCAATCATAAGTCTACGAGCATTTTGTTCCCACATCCTTGCTTCTGCTCGAAGCTCCTCAATTGTAACTTCTGCAGCTTCAAGAAGGTCTTTAGATGAATCAACATTCCGTAATGGCGATGAGGCAACAGTTCTTGGAAGCTGGTTAGGACTTTCTCTTTGATTCTGAAGATGGCTTCTTGGAGCTGAATTAAAGGACGAGTGATTTGATCTGGAAGAATCATTAAAAGAATAAGCTCCATAAGAACTGTTGTGGGAGCCAGTTGAATCTTGTCTCCCAACATGATTGCTGGTGCCAATTAAGTTATTTTGCAGGGAATAATCCAATGAACCTTCCATTGAGTCAAAGCTATAGCGTGAACCTGATGCTGATAAACCCAATTCCTGTGGCAGCAAGCAAAGGCTTTGTAAACCACACCAAGATAAAATTTAAAAGAACATGCTATAATTGAAATGTCTCAGCTGTTGACAAGTACAAGTATCAGACTAGTTCAGTGGTGCTCCTTAGAAGAACAACAGCAAGAGGACTCAAAGTTTGTTGCACATACTTCCCATAGCAGACAGATATCAATACACAGTTACTTGATTAATTTAAACCAAAGACCTCCAGCTCCAATCGATACCCCAAAGATGTGAACATGTTTCCTGATTCCTGAGCAACCCAAAGACTCTTTTACAGCCAGGGAAAATCCCAAGGCATGTTAGCTATAAGCATGACTCATTGGTTTTAGTCCATGACATCCACAAAAAAGTAACACGGGTAGATTTGTGATATATGCACACACGTGGGAGCAGGGTCTTGTGACAAGTATACTTAAATAAAGCAATAATGACCAGGGTTGCACAGTGGAATTTTGTAAACAAAATACCAGTAGGGATGAATGCCAAGTTCCATCGGCAACCTTATACTCGTTACCAATAAGCACATAACTAATAAAGAATCCCATTTCAGGAATTTATAAACTGTCCCTGAGCTTCTAATGAAGAAAAATTATCAGAAAATAATTACATAATCTCATGGTTGTTCGGATGCAGTTTAAAATAGGTAATTACAAGAATACCATTGACAAGGATGGCAGCAGATGGCAAAATAATGCTTAGTGTAGATGTAACAGTAAAATAGCTTGAGTAGACTGGGAGCATACCCTACTATGCTCTCCTGTACCAGATCCACTATCTAAATGATTACTTGACGAGGATCCAACGCTCCTGGCGATTGAACTATCAGAAACATCAGATTTGTTTTCTGTGTCACTGTAGTCAACAGCGATCACATCCTCAGCATATGAACCTGACTCTTCAAACTGCTCCTCCCTTTAAAAGAGTCCCAAACTCAATTCAAAACACATGATAAATCTAATGCCGTGGCACCACAAGTTTAGAGCTGAATAGCATACCTGGGTTTTGTTCTTGGTGTCAGGCACTGAATTCTTACCTGTGAACCAGAAGAACCAAAACGTTTTACACCAGTGGTAGATTAACAGTCTGGAATTTCAAGAAGCACGGAAGGAAAATAATGTGCTCCCAACATAAAATCAATAATTGCATGATCTAGTGGAAACATAACTTGATATTCAATCTGAGCTTTAATTTCAAGAAGCACACGGATAAAATTCCGTTATCTTGCCCTTAATTGATTGGGATTCCGATATTCATCACAGGATATGTAAACTTTTAGCTGTAGGTTTCACCAATGTGTTTGCATTACATAAATTTGTTCATTTCTACATGTCCTTTTACCAAAACTTGTAAAGGGAAACAGGGATTTCGTTAAATACTCTGTTATTGTTAAAAAATAAAATCAACTTTGCTTTCGCACGAAGAAATTACCAAACAAGAAATAGCAAAAAATCCACAACAACTCACTAGTAAAATGGTTCCATGGTTACACTTCTTCAACGGCAACGAAACAGGAACAGCAGTTTCTGCATTCTTGTAACTCCCCAAACTGACTGTAGCCTCTCCAAGGATGCCGGATCTCGACGATCCCTGACAAAACAACACCATCATCCCAGTTCAATCAGATCACGTATTAACATACACTCTATCACATCAATGCCACTAACTAAATTAAACATCACAATAATCAATCCATCATACCATGGAAACAACAAACTTGAAGAGACAGTCATCAATCTTCTTCTCCGAAACCGGAATGGACTCCGTCAAACTCTCCGTCCATCGACAACTTCCGTTCCTCACCGACCCTTTCCCAGATTTGGACAGCGTCTTTCCAGTTTCTACTGAAATTATGTACACAAATAGCCTGTCCCATCCTTTTGGTACCTGGATTTTCCAAATTTGCCGCAACCCAAACAGGGAAAAAAAAAGTAAACAACAAATGCCTGGAAAAAAAACTAAAACTTAACAACAATCTTGTTTCGCACTTGTGTTATAGTTAAGTGGATCTCCTCAATACAACAACAGCTTAAAAAAAAATTAAAAAAAAAACAAGAAAAACAGAGGGAGGGAGCGACCTGAAGAGCCTGGAAGCTGGAGAACTTGAAGTCAAGTGTGTCTCCAAATTTATCTGACTTGTGCTTGTGTAGCCTGAACATCTTTTCTTCAATTTTCTTGATTCAATTTCTGTTGAAATGCTCATCCATATCAGTTAAAAATGTTTATAAAAAGTTCGACGTTCGCATGTGCTAGAGAGAGGGGGAGAGGGGAGAGGGGAGAGAACACGGACAAGGAGGGAGGACTGTGGAGTAGACAGTAAGCGTTAGCGGCTTTTGTTCTTTGCTACAGTGGGGAGCGTAGGGTGTGTGTTATTGAATGACCGGAGTTGACGCCAAAGAAAAATAATAATTTTTGAAAAAGAAAAGGATTTGATTCTAAAACAAGAAATAAACTGAGAAAATATTTTTATTAGTTCAGTAAGGATTAAAATATTTAAAATTAATAATCTGAATAGATTTTTTTTATCAAATCAAGCTATTTATTTATGTTGATATTCACTTCAATTTATTGCTTTTATTTTTAAAAAATATTTTTGATATCAGTGTATTAAAATAATCTAAAATCATAAAAAAATATTAATTTAAAATAAAAAAATAAAAAAGAATTTAAAGCGCAGTTTCAAACAGGGTATTAAGCTCTTTATCTATTACTCCCTCCTTCATTTTTTTAATATATTTCTATTTCTTTTTTCCAACCATAAAATATTTTGGAAACGGTTTGTGTTATCTGGGCCTTCAGAAACAGATAATTTATTTATGTTGGGATTGGTGGATTTAAGAGGAATCGTGTTGTTCTTTTGGAATAGAATTTTGGTTGACGTTATGGAGAATGTAAGTATTTATTAAACAGATGAATTATTTTTCTTTTACGTGTTATAATTATATATATTGATGTGATAATTGTACGGTCTAAAAATATATATTGTTCATACACCGCATCACCACCACAGCCCTGTTGTTATTGTTGTTGAGAAATATTTTGAATTGATTTGACTGTCATGATTAAGAAAAGAGTTCAACATTGTAGATCATTTGGATTGTTATATTTTAATTATCATTGTGCCTTTGAGTGCATAAAAAGTTACTCTTATTTTTATTTTATTTTTGGGTATTTTCAACTTTTTATTTATCTGCTGTGATTAAATAGTTGTGTTTGGATTTCTGTGTCTTTTCCATTTTTTTTTTAACAATACAACTCCTAGAATTAGACCAAAAAACATTGATTTGGGCAATGGTATTTTATATATTTTGATTTTTCATGAATATTGAAATAATTATTTCACCTTGAGATTAGACAAGAAAAAAAAAATAGTTCTTGGTTAGAGATTGTTGGTTTTTTAAATTTAACGAACAGTGGAAATACTAATATGCCATTGGAAAGGGAAAAAATGAAGAGTTAAGGCTAGGGCATGTTTAGATAATTTTATATTTATTTATTTTTGCTTGAAAAATTGTTGGTGCGTCATCCTGGTAGGTCTGTTAAAAATGTTCAATTGTCATGGAGGCATAATTTCATTTGATGAACCGTCATGGCCTCTTGAACATGGTGGCATGCGTGTTGGCTCATAGTGATTGGAGACTCGTCAATGGTTGATTGTTCTATTTTTCTTGTTCTCTCTCTTATATAGCCGAAAATGCATACAGATCCTCTTTGCTTTTTATTTCACATTTAAGTCCTTGGTATTTTTTATTATATTTTTTCATTGTGATTTCTTCCATGATTTTTTTGATATGTTTCAATTATACTCCTCAATTGAAATTAATCATATATTTTGTTTTTCATTTGAGACTTTATTCTTCTAATTTTTTGTTTAATTTTTTTTCCTTTGATTTTTTTGGCCCTTATATATTTCATGTTTATGTACTTACACTCTTTAGTTTTAATGTTTATCATTTTCTCTCTTGTTGGGATTTCATTCAGTTTAATCATGAAATTTTAATTTATATTGATGATCATTTTATAATTGATATTTTTTCTTCTTTTTTTATTTGTTTTTCAGATCAAGTTATTTTTTATGCTACTAATATTTATTTTTGTTTTGTCAATTTTTTGGTTTTTTTTTTTTTGCTCTTTTGTTAAATTTTTTAATTTTTCAAGATAATTTTAAGGCTCTCATTATATACGCAATAATAGTAGTAATTTTAGTGATTTTTTTTCTTGCTTGCTTGTTTATTAAAAAATTTAGGTTTTTTTTTATATATTTTCTTCAAGACAGTTTAATAATTTTCATTATTTGATTAATAATTATAATGATAATTTTATTTTTTATAATCATGATAATAATATTAACATTATTTATGATAATGATGATAGCAATAATAATTTATTATAATGGTTTAGGTGATGATAATAATAATAACAATAACTCATAAAATAATACTAAGAATAAAAAAAATTATGATAGTGATAATAATATTTATGATAATTTCAATAATATTAATAACAATAAAATTTTGGTGATCACAATAATTATTGTGATTATGATGACGATGATAAAGACTATAATGATAGTGTCAAAGATAATAATGTCAATATTAGTAGAATATTAATTATCTACAATAATGGTAATGGTGGTAGCTATAATGATTGTGACAATTAAACAATCATAATAATAACCACAAGAATAATAATTAAAATAACTTATCATTGACATCATATTTGTTAATAATTAAATTTTGTGTTTTTATCTATATATAGTGTTTTAAATCTAATATCTTGAATTAATAGTTTGAAGATTTTTGTTGACTTGATGTTATCTTTATTTTTTAAATATTGAATAGCTTAACATTAGTTATTTTTAAAATTTATTAAACAAATAAATTCATTATAAATTTAAATTTTATATATTTTATTAGAAACTTGCGATATTTTTTTTTTATCAAAATTTACAGCATTATCATGCTGGTTGGAATCAAAGTCCATTATGTAATAATCACGGGGTTGAAAAGGAATTTTGTTCTTATCATTCTGGAATTGAATTATGGTTGACAAGGTGGAGAAAATACGTGTTTATTCATCGCTAAACCGTTCCTTCGAATACGTGTTTATAAAAAAGATGCAGAGCCTGTTTAGCACTATGATCAAACTAGCGTTTGATCAAAATTTAATTTTTTATATTTATTTTAAATGATTTTTTGGTATTTTTAAATTATTTTGATGTGGTAATGTTAAAAATAATTTTTGAAAAATAAACATAAAAATTATTATTTTTATTTTAAAATAATAATAAAAATAAAAAAATTAATTAAAAAAACAATTTTAAAATGCAATGCTAAAGAGCGCGTGTCGACCGAAAAAATTGTGAAGGAACATGGGCCACAGCGAAGGAGTAAAAAATAGAGAAGTTTTGGACGGATGTCATTGTTGTCATGAGAACATCAAGTGGATGTCTACTGGCTCGTGGGCCGCAGCTTGATTGCAGGTGATGCGGTGAATGACACGTGGGGATGAAACAAAGGGCCAGATGAATGGACGGAAAGTTCCGATAAATTTATTTTTCTTCCTTCCCGTAAAATCTTGGAATAAAAATTGTTCATGCAAGGCCAGCTTTCATGTTGGTTCTCGGGATTCGTCTTGTCTTCACATGATTCTAGAGAGTCGGTGTGCGATATTGCTGGAGTTGTTAGTTTACGTGGACACCTAGGCGGTGGTTTTTAAGAGTGTATTTGAAAAAAATATTTTTTTATTATTTTAAAATAAAAAATTAATTTTTTAAAATCATTTTAATATGTTTATGTTAAAAATAATTGATAAAAAATAATAAATATTATTTTAATATATTTTTTAATTAAAATACTTTTAAAAATAACATCAACTACAATTTTAAACACACTTAAAACATAGGTCTTTTAAAAGATTTTTTGTTTAAAAATATATTAAAAAAATATTTTTTTTATACAAGAATGTAAAAATAATTTTAAAAAATTTAATTTAAAATAAAAAATAAAAAATATTTTTTTCAAAAAAATCATGGATTTATCGTAACATCAATCAGTATCTAATTAAATTTACACGCTACTCCATGCTATAGAAGCCAGTGATATGTGTCATGATCTGTTCGAAGCGTGTCAATTATTTTTATAAATTAAATATTTCTCAACTTTCGGATATTTCACTCGAAGCTTATAGATGAAGATATATTCAAAAACTCAATAATTTTAAAATTATCTGGAAATAACTCGAAAAAAATTTAAATAGTCGTTTGAACGAATAAAAAAAAGATCCTGATAAAGAAAAAAACCAGAAAAATAAAAAATATCTAAAATAGCATATTTTATATTGAATCTGGACATGTTCCTAGCCTCGTCACATACCTAACACCTCTCTCGTAAACAAGATGTACATAA
The DNA here is from genome assembly GCA_032356905.1 of Salix exigua. Lineage (NCBI taxonomy): Eukaryota > Viridiplantae > Streptophyta > Magnoliopsida > Malpighiales > Salicaceae > Salix > Salix exigua. The sequence continues at coordinate 1,414,710 of CM063595.1, read as the reverse complement.
CACGGTATAAATTGTCCTCTTTAGCTATTTAAACCACCAATGGTGACTCATGAAAGCTTGATCAGGTTTGTTCTAGTCTCGGTTGAGTCCGTTGTCGCTAATATGGCCACTGAGGCTATATCGTAACTGCGCCTGGATTAGTCGAGGCGTAGTCGCTAAACCACGTTAATCAAAAAAAGATGCATAACACGGGACACTTTGGTAAAATCCTAACCTGATCTAGTAATAAAATTATCTTTATTAAATAAAACTTGTTAGAGATGTTATAACTTTTATATATATTATTTTTTTTTTACTTGAACTATAAAGCTAAAGCAGTCAGAAATCACTATAATTAGGAAAAGAACAATCGTTGACCTGGACAGGTGTCCGTTTTTTACTGAGGGGTGAAAGTGAAACGGTATTGAACTTGACTTGGCTGTAAAGCAACGCTGGCTTGATGCTAAAATGACAGTGATCCAGCACCGAACTTAAGATCTGTTTCATTGCCTCGGCCAAATTTTCTTTTCCGTAATGCACACGTACGGGTACTCCTGGGATCTCATAAGGGCCCACAAGTCGTTTTCTCCCCTCTGATTGGTTGATTTTCTACAAAATTCAATTACTTGTTCTGTACTGCTACGTGTCTCCTCCGCGGTACCGTTTGTCTCCGCCACGCTCCAGCAAAACTAGAATCTCCTACGTCTGCTGCAGCTTCGATAACGTTAAGGGAGGAGTCTCACACGCACATTTAATTCCACGGGGAATATTTTTTTTATTGCTGGTATTTGCAACTTAATTAATCCTATTAATTCTGGAATAAATAATTAATTACTAGTCTCTAATGATTTTAAAAATTATAAAATTTGAACTGATATTTTTTAAAAATAAATCTAGAACCGTACTACCGAGGTATAGCACGACGATAGACGAAAATGTTTGTCTACGTATAAATCTTACCAGGGCGATATTTTAGGATACGGGTCAAGAGAGTTTTGTAACTATGATATGACATGTCGGCACAATCCAGGATAAATCTAGCTTCTCGAGAAAATATGAAAATCTCGCGTTCGGGGATACTTTGAAAATTCTGGTAGGCCTTGCCATCAAAGCAAATGGCAGAAAAATATAGTAGAACGCGAGGCAAGAGGGGGGAAATCGACTACAGATTTATTTATTTTCAAAAAGGAAGAAATCTCTATTAAACATTGTAATTCAAAAGCATTTCTGATAATTTTTATAATTTTTAAATATTTTTAATAAATAATATTTTTTTAATATTTTTAAATCATTAAACCTTACTTACTTACGAGACAAGCTATACGAATTTTCAAGGCCGGAGAAGAAGTTAAAATGACAGGTAAGGGATACGGTTAGGAAAATTCTTCAAGTAACGACAGGCTAACTAGCACATCCGCCGTGCCTTAGAAATACCGCCGTGGGATGATTTATGCTCGGAACAAGACAAGATTCTAGTCCATCGGAGTGATCCTAGTGTGATGCTAACATGAATCCATCAACTTCATTGAATTTCTTTTTGAAATATTTAGATTTTCTTTTGTTTTGAAAGTTGACATGTGTGGTTGTTCTGTTTCTTTATATTACTTTTCTCGACCCAATAAGTATACGTGTTTTGCATTATAACCTGTTTTTTAATTATTTTTTTATGATTTTAGCATTTTAATATTAAAAAAATTATATATTTCGGCGTGGAGGGGCTTTGCGCCATAATTTTTACCCTCCTCACTTTCCCCTCCATTTCATCTCAAAAGACGTGATGATCTCGCAAAGTTGCAATATGTTCCTTGATTATTTAATTGTATCGAGTTTGATTTATTTGTTTCTCAATTCCATCAACTGGAATTTGATTTTATATGTTTTCTTATTAAATTTGATTATCACTCTTTTGATTTTGATTTTTTTTACTGGATTTTTTTTATTTAATCCCTAATCATATGTTTTTTTATTTGATCTTCAATCTAATGATTGCATTTTTTTAATTTTGAGTTCTCTTATTGATTAATTGTTAATTTTATCATTTTCCATTTTGTTTTTATGTTAAATATGATACCTGTTGTCTTGATTGTTGCTTATATATACATATATATATATATTCTCTATTTTTCTCAAATTTATTTCCATATTTATATTTATATTTATATCTATGTTTCAATTTTATCTCTCATCATTTTATTTCATTTGTTTTTTTTATCCAACTTTGATTCTCATTCTTTTAATTGTCTCTTTTTATTAAATCCCTCGTTATTTTTGTTAAAATTTTCTATACAATATTTGGTTTTTATTATTTAGATTACCATTTATTTTGTTTTTTTTCTTATGGTTAAGAATTTAAAGATAGATTTGTTTTGGTCTTTTATATGGTCATTTTATTTCTGATAGCGAGTTAATTAAATTAACTTGAATTCACTAAAATTATCACGGTTTGAAATTTCTTTATATATATATATATATATACACACATAAAAAAAAAGATTCGCTTCACAATATAGCGCGTGGAAATTTTATTTTTTTTTGTCTCCAAATCAAAATTGAAGTAACATCTCCAGATATTGAACATGTTGACCGGGTTTTTTCGCCGGGATCCGAGTGGTTCATCTCGTGGTTATGTTTTAATCTCGCTATCATTGACCATTCGTGTTGCTGAAGGTAATTGTCAGCGTGGGCTCAAGGACTCATTGCACGATGGGCAGATCCTCCTTCAAAGTCTGGGCCTTTGACCTGCAACTGTACGGACTAAAATCCTTCCTCGCTCTGCCATGGCAGGTTTTTTTGTTTAGCGACCGCGTTCCGAATTTTCCGATAACTCTTTTTAGTGATTTAAGGTTCGAGTCCCGATTCCATTTCTCTATTTAAATCACAAAATAAATAGGAGAAAACTAGTTTCACAAAAATATAATAGTTAGTATTAATTCCATTTCAGCGTGCCATTTTTAACACACAGATGCACCAAATGGGAATAGATCAAAGAGCAAATATGAAAGCGTTAACCTGTTTAGTGGGATTGTAGTTTTAAACTGATTTTCATGCTAGAATATATCGAAATAAATATCAGACATCAAATGATATAAAATACTAACTATAAGTTTTATAAATAATAAAACATCAAACGTCGCTTTGGATGCAGTGATAAACGGGCACTAAGGATTGTGAGTGAAAATCTCTAAAAAAGAAAGCGTCTACACAATATACTTTTATTATTAATAAAATTGCAGAATATTACAGTTTCCTAGTATAGAACCCTAGCATCTCCTATAAATTCTGTAATCAATTAACTTGTCCGTGCATGCCTGTAAAACATTCAAAATTCCGAGACGATGTTTTTTCTCCCCCCCCCCCTCAAGTCAATTTCCTAGACTCGAGGAAGTTCTTGCTCCTGTGTTCATGAGATGCTATGTATTCAATAAAACTCGCGAAGTCTGTGTCCTTGTAACGCCTTGGATTAGCATCATTGATGAGTTTTGGCGACGGCTGAATCATACTCTCAGAAGGTAGACTGTGTAACGAGGCAATGGAGATCCGAGACTTCAAACTATTGACCAGGACTCTATGGAGCACACTCTTGTATCTCCCATTGCTAAAAATCTGCCAAATGATTGAAAGAAAACAAGGGTTAGTTAATTATGGTTGAATTATTAATCAATATATATATATATATATATAGACACACACAAGGTAAGACCAACAATGTGAAGATCCTTGATCCGAGCATATTTAACATGTAAATGTATGTATGATAAATGAAAGAACAAATTTTGAAAAAGATAATATTTGATTACTAAAAAAAGATATATATATACACACAACATATAAACTGTTAGCCCTAGCTAGCAATTAATGTTTGATGAGCTAACCTCGAGATGATCACCAACATTAATAACAAAAGAATTAGGAACTGGCTCGACAGTGACCCAGCTCGTTTCGTGCTGAATTTGGAGACCCTTCACTTCATCCTGGAGAAGTAGTGTAAGGAAGCCATAGTCTGAATGGGGTGGTATGCCAAGTGTGAGGTCAGGTTCGGGACATGAAGGATAGCAATTGACCACTAGGAGTTGACTCCCATCTCGAAACTCCTTGATATGATCATCGCTAACATTTTCATCGCTATCTTTTGTTGTTTCGACCAATCCCAGGCTCTCTAGTATTGCCTCCACAATAATTAGATACAAGAGTCTTGTTTTTTCAGAGTAGTTAACCGCCGCTTGCCTGTTGATAAATCCGATATGGGATTAGTGCATGATTGATAATGAAAGGAGACTCGAGTTATAGAATCAGGTTTATTAATTTATAATTAAGACCAGGTTTAATTATTAAGAAAAGACCAAGTTCGAAGCACGAGGCTCGAATCAGATGCAATATTAATCGGTTCGATTTTTTACCTCAGCTCGGTCGGAGAAGAAGGCCAGTAAGGAAGAACATCTGAAAGGGGATGGCAATCGAGCTTTAAGAAGTCTCTCCAGCAAAACACTCTATCTTTGTTTTGGTTAAAACTGGTTCCATATCTAACTGGTGCGCGCAGATCTTTCGACATGTACTTCGATCTCTCCTCGAAAGAAAGCTCGAAGAACTTCCTTCCTGCTTCAATCATGTCGACGATGGATTGACATGCAATGCCATGGTTTATCAACTGCACGAACCAGAATTAGAAACTGGAGTTTAATTACCAGAAAGATGAATCATTTAGCTCGAGTGGTAATTAAACCATACATACCTGAAAAAAGCCATACTCCTCACAAGCTTTCGAAAGGGATTTGAGTGCATGAACTCTATTTGGACCTCGCAGCTGATCAAAATCGATTACTGGTAGCTTGAAATTAGTAGCATCATCTTTTTTTGTTAAAATAGGACGCTCCAATGCCGGCAATATGTATTTTCTAGGCACTTTTGATATCCCTCTCTCGCATAGATGTTTCACTCCTTTTTGGAACTCATCTAGTCGCTCCTCTTCTTCCAAACGAGTTTCAACCTCCAAGACTATTGTCGGTGACATGCCTGGAATCCAGCTAAATATAGTGTATACGGCTAAAGAAAGAAATCAATGGCCGAAACGAGCGTGTTCTTGGACCACACTATAAGTGGCTAGTACGTAAACAATCTCGAGGAGAGAGGAAAGAGATACAGAAATGGTTATGGGGCGAGGAGGGACATTGAAAGACAGGTGTATATATAGGGAGAAGGGAAGGGAAGGGAAGTCCACCGATGGCACAATTAGTCTTGAGGAACCAGATTTGTTTTTGCAATAAAATGGTTTTTTTCTTCTTCTTACGAACAGGATCGAAATTATACGGTCCGATTCCATTCTCCATGCAATCGTGACCCTTGACTTGGTTCGGTCAACATCACGAGGCTGTGGCGAAAAATGGTTTTACATGCGTGCCCCCCAGCAATAAAATATTTAAAGTCTATAGATTATGTGACATATGCTCATTTGGAGGGCTGATGGACCGATAGAATAAGATAGAAATGTGTGGCTAAAAGTGTGTTAGCAATCCATTTATATATAATTAATTATATATAAACAGTATAACCTCCAAATATCACCTCAAAATTTTCTGAAATCAAAACATCATGTGCTAGTAGAAAAAAAAACACCAACCGAAAGGAATTACTATCACAATTTCAAACCATCACAAAATAATGTTTTTTGAGCTCGCCACTAAAAGTAAAAACAGAAATTTAAACAAAGACACTCTTATTTATATCACAAATCTACTAACTATAAAGACAATGAACTAGGGAAGTGCTCGAGATGGATATTAGTTAGCATCTGCTAACCTGTCACCAACTTTCTCACCGTGACGCTTAATTAGTTATGTGAGGTGAGTCCTCAGACGCCTCGCCAGCAGCTTCCTCAAAGTCAAATATTTATTGCAGAAAGAGACCGTCTAGGGTTCATAGCTCTGTGGACTACATACATCGACAGCTATGGGGTTAGTGCAGGATTGTCTATTGTTTCGGCCATCGAAGCCCCGTTTTTCCTTCCTTCTTTTTCATTACAAATCTCCGCTTATTCTAAAATCACATATCTCAGTTGACATGTCCTTTTGAAGATCCGGGGGGGATTTTTTTTTTGTTTTTTTATCCTCAAAAAAGAAAGTCAATTATTATTATTTTTTTCTAATGGTAAGTGAAGTCAAAGGCTTGTTTATTCCATCGTTGCACGGGAGCCTTACGTCTCGAAGAACACATGACTGGTTTATATCTCGACTGAGATTATTTTTTCTTTCAAATGATCTTAAAATCGCGCTCCTATATAATGTTATTAAACATCAAGAAGTGCAATCCGGAAGATCATATCCTCCTCGCATCTGTTTGATAAATCTAGAAAAATATAATATATTGTTTTGAATGATAGTTCCATTATTGAAATTCATAGAAAAAACTGTACATAATCTAAAAAACCAATCTCTTGGAGTTGACTTTACAATAAAATAAAATAAAAAAGAAAGAAAGAAATTGAACATGCCATGATGATTGCGGGGGTAGATGAACGGTTCTTCCGAGAAGCATTCATCGATGACAGAACCCCGTTGTTATCCCGGAATGGAATTGAATCAGGGATGACGTCGAAACTCCACACTTGCACGTTTTCAAATTTCTCGTCGTCATGGCTACGAGCAGAGGCATGCTTTCGCAATGGCTTCTATGGATGACCCCAAGAGGCACCTAAAGATGCAATGCTGAAATTAAAAGAAAGCAGAGCCGAACGAGGATTTTCTAATCGACAATATTTGATCACCAAAAGAGCATTCGAGCCAACTCCTCACCTAATCCACTTACGTACTACCTCGTTGAGCAGCACAAAATATATCTGAAGATTGAAGTTTAATGTGTGCGTGACCCTTGTTTTCTTACCTGCTCATGATTCATTGGCCATTGGACCGAAGATGAAATGTCTGAAGAGAGGATGTCATTTTGGATTTAAAATGCAGCTGGATGCGGCAGAGCCACTTATAGCCTGTTTGACATTACAATCTCACCGGTGTTTCATCGAATTTGTTTTTGTATTTTAAATGAATATATTTTGGTGTTTTTAGATCATTTTGATGTGTTGATTTCAAAAATAATTTTAAAAAAATAAAAAAAATATTATTTTGATATATTTAGATATAAAAAATACTTTAAAAAACTACCACGACTACTAAATAATCATTATTCATTATTTAAAACTACAGTTAAAAATTGTTTTTTCTAGTATTTTTATACATTTCGAAACAAGTTATGTATGGAAACACGGATTGCAGTATGAGGTCAGTCTGTCATCAGAGAAGCGGCGGCGGCGGCCATGGTGGGTCTTCTCGTGTCACATTAAACATAAGAAAACGTTTTCGATGTTCACGGAGATTATATGTCAAATAATGGATACAGGAAGAATTTAATATAGTTTATATTTGTTCCATTTTATATTGTATGACATGTGATAGTGTGGGCCCCATCTACGAGAATCGTAAGATTTATTTAATCAGAATTTATGTTTATTTATTTTTAAACATGTCGAAATCAGCCATATTTTTTAATAAATAAATATTTTCTTGAAATAATAATACGAATTCACAAGCACGTCATTAATGTTTTCTTCCAGCTTCGACAAATAAAGCAAGGTCTGGCGTGCTAGAATTTACGTGGTTTTTTTTATATTGATTGTGTTTACTGTACACTTGTGACTATAAACTTGTTTGGAATGTTTGGAATGCGATTGCGGTGGTTTTTAAAAATATTTATAGTTTTTTTTGGTATCAGCACATCAAAATGATATAAAACTAGTAATTTTTTAAAATTTAAAGTAAAAAATAAAAATAAAAAATTTTCAATTTTTTTCATAAACATTTTCCGATGGCATGTCAAACATATTATATATTTAATTGAAAGTGAGAAGATTCACCCTCCATGCAATTTGAAAAGCTAATTTCTTTATCACAATAAATGAACACATCATTAGCAATTAATTTTATAAATAATCCAAGCATTCCAAATATCACGCCTTTTTAAATACCATTATAATCGAAGCCACCGAGTAAGTTCTAGCTTTTACATTCCTTTGGTTCAAAGTCTAAAAGTGGATTCGTTAATTTGTCAGCTTTGCTAGCTGGTTCAAACTCTAAAATTGTTTTTTTTTTTAAAAAAAAGTTGATAATTTGGTTCAAGGGTATATCTGCCAGGGAAAATTGCGGCCAACTAAGGATACATTGAATCAAGAATAAGATTTTAATATCATATTAAAAAATAATTTTATTTAAATTATTAGATAAAATCCACTAAGAATATTTCTTGTTTTTTTTATTCTATTTGAAATCTTTCTCGAGTTACGTGATATACATGATCAATGCAATTGAATATTTCAAGTATATAAATAGTCTAGAGAGTGTGGAGAAAATACTTTAAGCAAATTTTCTTTGCCGGTTTTCAAATTAAATGACATATAATTGATTAACTAATTTGAACTTTGAATTCACATACACAATGAGCTACATGCGATTAACAATGGCATGAGTGTGATTTTTCATGTGCTAGATTTGAAAAAAAAATGGAGAATCCAAGATATAGTGTCACCCTGAAAGTGATTGATTTTGATCTATAAACAAATACATTTTCCACAATGTTTATTAATAATTTAAATATGTTAATATTAAAAGTAAAAATTACTTTAAAACCGCAATAAAATATACTACCCGGGCCTTGGATGTGCATTTTTTCGGGCTCACAAACTTGACCTTTCCTTTGCAGTCCTGGGCCGGAAGTTTAAACCAAAGCCCATGTTCCTATGACTCAGCAGCTACTTCACAGCCGAATCAATTACCAAACGGAGAGCCCACCCCTGTTCTTCTTGTTTTTTTTTTCCTTCTCTCTTTTGAAAAGAAAAGGAAAAAAAAGAATCCAATGTACAGAGTTTGACTGGGTCCTCGACGATCGAGGGATTCTCTGAATTTCCTTCACCGTTTCACGGCCGGGTCTGCTCGGGATTTAATATATATTTATAATTGCGGTAGCTATTAAAAATATTTTTTATGGTGAAACGTATCAATAATATATTTTATTGTGGTAGCTAATAATATATTTTTTTATTTTTAAAAAATTATTTTTGATATAATCACATTAAAATAATTTTAAAAAATATTAAATCACTGATTTTTAAAATGAAAAAAAAAGGGGAAATCAGACGGGCACTAAAACGCCCACTGTTTGCTACCAGGAAACGGATTAATTTGCAAGTTGTATTTGAATTTTAAAATTTCACTTGAAGTGCACGAATTTCTTATTGAAGTGTATAAGAAAATAAAATATTTAAACATGACGTTAACCCTGCCCAGTAACCACTGTTACGTAACATAATATACGACAGCGCGTGAAATAAAAAAAAAATTCATTTCGTCTGCCTCTTTGCATCCGTGGAGAGGTGTTATGAAATAAAAGCAGCCTTGAAATCTGCTGCTGAGATATAGAAAATATAATAATAATAATTATTATTATTAATAGATGGCTGAGTTGCTACAGTTTGTCAGAGTCAAGAAATGTATTTTTTATTTTCTTTTTTGAATGTCAAAAAATACATTCTGAATTTAATTATATTGGATGATCTCAGCTGCCACAGTCAAGCGACTTTCTCTTTCATTGCAGGTGCAGAGGATCTGGACTAGCTTTGACTTGGGCCAGACATTGGGCCAATTAGGGCATGCACAGTAGAGTTTAATTCAACCGAGTCAACTCTAGTGATTAATTCACAACAACATTATTTTATTTAGAAAAAAACTATGAGTGTTTGTTTTCTAAAAATTGATTTTTGGGAAATTATTTTTCAAATTTTCTCGTGTTTGTTTGTCATTAGAAAAATTGGTTAACTGGAAAACACTTTCTAGTCAAAGAAAAATTTAGTTTGATTTTCAGGAAAGTGTTTTCCTGGAAAATCTGGGCGGAAAACACTTTCCGGAAATTGTGAAAAATTTAAAAATGTCATTATTTGCTGATTATATCAAATTTGATCCTCAAACTTTTGATTGCTATATATAATTTGTTTTGAATATTTATTTTTCAATTTCATCTCTTAAAATTTACGTTTTATATTAATTCTGGTCCTTATTTTTATAATTGTTATTTGTTTTTTTCTTATCATTTTTTATTGAAATTTTTTATCTATCAAATTTGGTTCTCATTTTTTTATTGTTACTTATTTTATTTGAAATAATTTATGAAATGTTTATTATTATTATTTTAATTTATTCACCTTTCATTTTTTTTTTCTTCAGATTTGATCTCTATTATTTTGATTATTATTTATTTTATTTGAGATAATTTATCAAATTATTTTTTTTTCAATTTCATTCTCATTCAACTTTATAATTTGTAAGATTTGTTCCTCATTATTTTAATAAACTTGAAAAAAATTAATTTATTAATAAATTATTTTTCAGTTTATTTTTTATAACATAAACAAATACTGTAAAATTTTTTCCAGTTCATCACTGTCAAACATCAAAATGCAATTTAAAAAAAATCATTCAATTTCTAGCAAACAAACTGGCGTACCAGATTTCCAGCAACGCAATGGCTTTGATCAAACCTTCAATCGAGTTCCATCCCGAACTGGATCTGACAGCTGTGATTATCCCGAGCAGAGTTTGCTCCCAACAGTATCTACTATTTTAACATCTGCTACAGTAAAAAATGCAAGATCCACGTGGATCGATGGTCAAGATCTTGCTATTTTCTTGTATACGAGACAATAAAAAATATTTTTTAAAAAATAAAAATATTATTTTAATATATATATTTTTTTAAAAAACAATTTCAAAAGCGTGTAAATTGCCGTGGTAGGATGTTCAATCACACCGTGTGTCCCTTAAGTTTAGCCCCATGATGAGGCGCATAAAGTCCACATCACGCTCATGGCTAGCACCTGCTGGTCTATGACCGTGTTCTTGAAAAGCAAGTCGGCAAATTGCACCCTGGTTAGGTGGATGCACGTTCTGAAAGAGACATCTGAAACTTCTCGCTGTAATGCCACCAAAATATTACTGTCATCTTGAGCAGAGCAAAATGGTGGAGAGTAAATTACTATTTACTCGATGATGTAGAGAAAGTAATTGGCATCAAACCAAGATTTTCCTGCCATTGAAGTAAACTTGTCCAGAAATCTGTGGGATTGTATAACAGTCTTGATGGGTATCCAATATTCATTTTAAGTTTCAGACTGTATATTATTTGAAAACTTATTTTATAATTTTTATTTTGTATCATTCCCCCCCGAAAATGAAATTCATCACATTTGTGTAATATCTCATATCTGTAACTCCTTTTCTTTTTCTTTTTCTGGGGCTTGAGTTTTTTATTTTATATATAAAAAAGGGGATATATATATAATGATTATATAAGTATCTAATGGCCATCGTAGCAGTAAAAACAGTCTAGAAAACATCTCATCTAAAAATTTAAACTTATAGGTGAGTTCCCATAATATGATTTATATTATTCTCTGATATATCCCCTCAAGTGAAAGCCCTCTGGGCTTGAAACTTGCACAACCTCACATCAACTTATATTTAATTTTTATAAAATAGAATGAGACTGATGAGATTCGAACTCGTGACCGCTAGGTCGATCAGGCTCTGATAACAAGTCAAGAAACCATCTCACTTAAAAATTTAAGCTTACAAGTGAGATTGCATAATATGATTTATATTATTCTCTAATTAAGGGTAAAATCTGAAACCATAAAAAAACAAATCTATTCATTCCAATTTCCCCACGGTGGATATGTTTAGGGAATTTTCATTGCATAGACGATGGGATCTCCATTTTGGGTACACTGTTAATGTAACGCACACACTTCATCTCGAGACGGAAGCAGACATGGCCACTGATAAAGCTTAAATGTCCTGACTATTTTGGCTTTTAGCTCGGTCGTGACAACCTAGGAGTCCTACATTCCAAAATCCCACGAAATTCTTTTCTCTCCAGTCATCACTTAGACATGCTAAAGTACAAAACCACCACCTCGAATTCTGTGAAATCTGGACCCCTCCCCTCCTTCTGTAATCGTACTTCGGTCGAGCAAGAACCCATTTCTTAACAAATAACACACTTTGTCTAGTTGTCTCACCTCACAAGGCAGAAGGAGATCTATCTGTTCGAGTGGATGCATGGTGATATTCGATTCCCATGAGCTTATCGTTCTCTCTGTCCATTCCTTTTCATCCTGTCCTCTTTCAAGCATTAACCTGTATTTTCCAAGCTCTCAAGTATCGGAATATCTTCTCGAGTCTGTATATATATATATATATATATATATATATATATATAGATAGAGAGAGAGAGAGAGAGAGAGAGAGAGATTAATCACGGGTTGGTTTTTTAATTACTTTAATTTCTTGCCATAGATTTTATGATCATATCTAATCAAAGCTATAAATAATAATCTAGCCAGAACTCTAAGAATGATTTCAAGGTAATTATTTCAGATCCCTTTTCTATACACTACTTTTCCCAGATTTTTCGTTTTTTACTTCCTTGATGTTATATTTCCCTTTACTGTCCCTTTCCCGGGTTCTATCCAATCTTTCGGCAAGAAAGAAGAACAGTAATAGACATACGTAATGAAGACGGTGCAGAAATAAAGAAAGATACGATCTGTTATGAGAAGCTAATTAAAGTTAATCATGCATTTGCTAGTAGCAGCTTTAAAATCACGTTTCAGGATGCCAGGCCAGCATCTTTTTGTGCTACAAGATCTTGATTTCACTGACTTTTGGAGAGAAATGTGGTACCCCACTAATAGTATCTGTCCCTGAGCTGTAGCAAATCCGTTGTCCAATAGCAGAATGATTAGCATCACATTCACACTGCTGTTTTCTCCTTCTTGTAGTTCAAGTTATCAAAAGGCATGCATGAAATCTTCTCAGACTCCTCCAAGCTTTTTTAAACAAAACAATATTTGGGTGCCCTCCAAATTTAATAAGATGGAGCATATATGCCCATTGAATCGCCATTCTTCTATACCCATATGGTCCCAAATCACAGGACTGAGACCGTATTTTAACTAATAGTAATGCTATAGAATGATAGAATCCTACACACACACACACACACAGAGGGCTAATCAATCCATTATATATATATATATATATATATGTGCTTAGATTTCCGTCTCAAGTCTCAACTTTTTGATGGATTTTGTTTTTCATGCCTTTTAATTTACATGTAAAAGCACTAGCCTTCTTGTAAATTTCAACACCATCTTTTAGCTATTAATGCACCCCCCACCCCCCATCTCCAAGCTCCCACAGAAAGAGAGGCTCTTTATTCCGTCAAAAATTAAGGCGTGAAGGGTGACTTATGTTATAAGCTCTCCATAAAAGCATTCCTTTTATTTTATTGCTGATTCATAGTGATGACAAATTTCGTAGTTATATATATATATATATTCTGCTTCCAATAATGTGAATTATTCTTTGTAGTCTGACCTTACTTTTCACATGGGCATGATGACAAGTAAAGACCAAGCAAACTATACTAAAATGGGAGTTGATATATGCTTTGAGCTTACGCCTGCATGGTCTTTTACATCATTCCCGATCCACCGGTTGAGATGTGATCAGAATGATTCAGCCTTCTCCGAGAAGACATTTTGTGGACACTCTCCACCGTTTTCTTTTCCACTGTGCTCGTATAGTTAATTCTCCAGCCATTATTGGCACATGGGCTATCTTTAAATGAACTATGGCCCATGAATTAAATATCATCAGCAGAGTAACTGGGTATTTTGTTTTATTATGAATTCAATATCATCCTTGAATCTTCATAAAATAAATTTTCAACCTCGATGGGCTGCCTTTTTTTCCCTTCCTCTGAGAACAGGCATGTTTCACCTCTTAGCACGGCCTGTAGGTCACCAGTGCTGATGTTATTTCTCTATCAACAAAAAAACATTTTTAGGTACGAAAATGGTAGAAAGAAGTCCTATTTCATAGGAGAGATGATTCATAAAATAGTGTTTTTTTGTGTGAAGTTGTGTAAAAGTACGAGATTTAAAGTTAGCGTATTCCTTGTTCAGAGAGAGTTTGATGTCATGTAATGATGAATACTTGTGATTTATATAATAAATCTCGAATTCAAATCAGGATATATATTTTTTTTAAAAATATAAGATAAATTAGAATTTTACTCGTTTATTTAGACAAAAAAATATAGTTTCCCGAGATCTTAGTTTGAAAATATATGGTAAAAATAGTTTTTTTTTGTGTCATTTTAGAATTTATAAATTATATAAAAAAGAAAACAAAACATCGCATTCAATATTAATTGCAATAGCATGTCACGTACGTTGCCTATATTTGTGATCATTGATAACTACAACTCCCCCTCCGGCCTCCGCCCCCCCCCCCCCCCTTCACTTAAAGAAATCAAGTTTATCGATCCCGAAGTCGTGTCGATCACTCAAAAGTTTTCATGTCAAACAGAAACAGATCAACCGTCTCAACCAACAGAGAACTAATAAATTAATGGATAATCAAACCCATCAAAACTCACACTAATTAATCTTCTTTTTTTAAAGAAGAAAAGGAAACAAGCGACCAACCCCATCTACCGTATCTGCTCTCTCTCTCTCTCTCTCTCTCTCTCGGTAAAATCTTGATGAACATCCATCGCATTTTCAATGCATTTTTCTAGCTCTCACAAGACGTGCCCATTAAATCTACTAATTAACAATGTAATTGGCACAGGAGTAGTAGTTAAACAGCTAGAACGCATAATTGTGCACCAAGACCTAATTAACAAAAACTGATAAATTCATCAAATTTAAAGCCAAAATGAATTGATCCAAATTGATTATTAATGTACAGAACTTGAATATATCTGAAGAATTCATTCATGTACTAATTAATAATTAAAACCATGATCCAGACCCCATATCTTCTTAAATTACAGACCTCTAATTAACAGCATCACATATCGTGGCATTTGAGCGTGTAATTATACATGCATACATACATACAGGAGCTTAGAAAAGGGGAGAAAAGGAATAAAAAGGATTTCTTTTATATAAATACCCCTTCCAGTTCATATACAAGGGCACCTTCTCTTCGGAAGAAGCTCAAAACTTGATTGAAAAAACGAATCTACCTCTTCACGGTTCACGGTCTCAAAGAACTCGAATTCTGTCAGTTTTCTCTTGCATGAAAAAGACCTTCTTGGTTTCCTCGGGGCCGGCGGACAGCTTAAAACGGGAGGAATCTTGTGCTCTTCAGATTTCGGCGTCTGACAGTCGTTATCAGTTTCGCTGTCTGCTTGCTGAATTATGGTTTCTTTGTCATCCGTGGCTCTACAGGATTGTAGGGTTTCAGTCTTGACGGCACGGACTTGAATTGCTGGCAAATCTCGGCGTAATTCTAGATCGGTGGACATGGTTTCTTTCTTGTTCATAGGAGGAAGGTGAGGGGGTTGAAAAATGAGAGAGAAATGTGTGGTCTGTCAAGGTTTTGTAATCTATTTATGCAGGCAAATAAAGATCATGAAGACGTGTCCAGGAAGGTAAAAAAAAAGAAGAAAGAGCTAGCGTGTGTGAGAGAGAGGGTCGTTGGATTCTTTTCAACAGTTCTATTCTTTTGTATTCTATATATTCATATCTTGTGGGGGAAATATCATGGACGTTAAAACTGAGAGCTACCACAAGCTTAAGCTGCTGTCTGTATATGACTCGTCAGAATCTTTTTGTACACTTTATATCTTCATCTAACCAGCTATATATATATATATATATATATATATATATATATATATATATAGAGAGAGAGAGAGAGAGACTAGAGAGAGCGTTCATCTTTCTTAGAAAAATAATAATAATTAAGACTTTAATTACAAAAGAAAACTAAATTACAGAGTGTGAAAGTTCATTCGAGAATATATGCTTGACTTGAAAAATAAAATAAAATAAAATAAATTCAAAGTTTATTTTGAAAATTACCCACACTAATGAATTTCCCCTCATGTTTCTCCCTTTTCATAATTAAGCCAGGAACTTAATGTAGAATTAGAATTAGAATTGACCATTTTTACTCTATTTATAGACATTTAATTTATTAGTTTCTTCCACCATGAAATTATTTTTTATTTTTTATATAACAACCAGTTATTGATTTGCCGACTACAAACGGGAAGCAAAATACAGGATGTCCCTGCAATTCTGATTGGTCTAGCTGAGAAACTTAAGATTCTTGGTGGGACACGTGTCAGTTCTCGAAGGTTGATTTGTTAGGATTAGAAACAGGGAATAATTTCCTTTTTTGACGATCTGCGTTGCCTTCTTCTACTTTTCTTGAATGACATGTGGGACGTGACATTTACGTTGGAAGCAAAAGGTTGTTAACTGTGTTGCTCTCCTATTACCAACAAATAAAAAATAAAAAATGCTGCTCTATAATATCTCCACGCGCGATGGACAGGATGTGAACACACTCGCTGAAATATAGACATGATCGTTTTATTTTATTTTAGTTTATTTTTAAACTGGCCTATTTACGTTGAAACTACGAGAAGCCTTCTTTACCTTCGGGAGTTAACTTTATATTCTCATCCTGCTGATTAAGACAAAAATATACGTACCTCTTTAATTACAATACCAGCATTAATTTAATTACTTCTCTTAGATGACAAATGGTGATAATATATACCCTTGAAAAAAAAAGTAAAAAAAATTCACTGTTTGAAAATGTGGTTGATGTTGATTTTCAAAGTATTTTTTGTTCAAAATAATATTTTTTTAAAAAAAAATTATTTTTCATATCAACACATCAAAATGATTTAAAAATAATTTAAAATAAATAATATATATATATTTAAAAAATACTTATAAAATATCGTAACAAACAACCTAACATTTCATGTGCGTGTGTATTAATAATCTAATTTAAAAAACACGGTAGCAGCTATATATAATTAGAATATTTATAAATTGTCGATTTGAGAAATCTTTTTTTGATGTAATTTGTTTGTGTCGCTATCTCTTGATTGCACGTATTCCCTTTCATATTTGTATCGATCATTAAATTAAATTTTAAAGCTAAAAGGACAACATGGCATGCATGCTTTCATTTTATATAATTATATATATAGCTGGATCGCTTCCAAGATGTGATATCTCACCACCAACCCTATCTTCCATTTGTTTTTTACTACCTTATAAGCATTAGTTCAATGGGGAGTAAAATATTATCGACACACCGTTTAAAACCAGACCACGTCCCATGATCGAGCATTTAATTCTCGGCGCAAGACTTCCACCACCGATCTTAACTCATTCCGAAGTAGATAGGTGTAATGAATGGCTCGATCGTGTCGAGTATTTCTTAATTTCCATGACAAATCAGTCACAGCAGAATGTTCCTTTCTTTTTCACTTTCACTAGTAATCAAGAACATGGCCTGCCTGCCTGCCTGCCTGCCTCTCCCTGAATTTCTATTTCCCCTCTCTCTCCTGCGCTGCCATGGAAGCATAGGATGCCGTGTTAGAGCTAATCTTGAAGACACCCATCTACCCAGATCTTATTCGGTATAGAAAATGGGAAAGATTGGATTGGATTGGATTGGGTTTAACAAATACCAAACCCCATTATACAATGAATCTTTCCACGTGAAGTGTCCCCCCCTCCTGGTTTTCACCGCTGCCTAGCTTGCTAATCCCCAAGCCTTGAAAAGGCTATGTCCGCGCAAGTCTTTTCGAAAGAAACTTGTTGCTTCAGTTTGACCTAATTTGTATTATCTGATAGCTGCTACAAATTTTATTTTCAGTGTAATTATATCTTGCTAGCTACAACTCTCTTTTCTTCATGCACCAGACCAATTAATTAGTCTTTTTATTTTTTTTCTCTGCATTTTAATATTAAAAAATATTCAAAATATCCAAATTAATATCTAAAAAATGATCTTCAAGCTAGTATATATAGTAATTTTTCTATTAAAAACCTGTCTTTTCTAAAAAGTTAAGTGGTTAGGTGAGATTTTATAGTATGAATTTATATTAAATTTGTACAATCTCATATTATCCAGTATTTGGTTTTTATCAAATGAAATAGTAGTGGCGAGATTTGAATTTATGATCGTTGTGTCAATAAAATTTTAATACTAAGTTAAAGAACTATTTCATCTAAAAACTTAAACGGTTAAGCGAGGTACCGAATATGATTTACAGTTCTTTCATATATATATATATATATATATATATATATATATATATATTTTCTTTCGAATCTTCACTTATTGACCCCTGACTAATTTCTGTATTGATCCACCCTAGAACAGGATGATAATTAGTGGGATTTGACCAGTTGATTAACAAGATGATTATCGATGAACGTGCAATCATTTCACCATAGCTGATGAGTGCACATATTTCCAAGGCAATTAGGCCAATGATGCTGGAGGCTCCTCTTTTGCAAGTTTTAATTAAAGACAACAACATTCCAAATCTTACTGATCACTTGATAACCTCCGCTGCTGCTTTAATTATTCCTTGTGTCAAATGTTGCTTAAGAGATTTAACCTTTTCTTTCTTTCCGTTTTATTTATATAATTCTTTTGTAACCACTCCTTTCCAAGAAGAGTTCTGAACAAGCCGCCTTATCCTAATGGGTTTAGTGAACTGGTCATCCAGTAAACGAAGAAGTCGGTGAAGAGATCGAAGTCAAAGATCGAGGGATTAATTAATATATGATTTTTCTTTCTTATAAAATTACACCACCGGCATATCAAATCTAAATTACCTTTTTGTATTGGTGCCCAGGCTTTAGAATACAGCTAGTAACACAAGAAACAGACCCATTATAGTAAATCACCATCACTGTTAAGCCAAGATCGATGAGCATACGATGCCGGCCGGTGTAAAAAATAATAGAGGGACCGATCGATTAGAAAAAAACAAAAATGAATATGGAGCTGTTAAAATGGGCCATGCTGCAGCTGTCCGATTGCAATCTTGCTCTGGTTCACGTGGTCCTAATTAAGCACCTTATTGAAACGAATATTCAAGAAAATCAATCTAATATAAAATAAAAATATAAGGTTAAGAATAGCTTATCTGAATCCTTCCTAACATATTTAAAGCAAATCAGCCACGACGACATAGCATCGTGACTGTTAAATAATAAGAATATAGTCTCCCTCTTTTTTATGTAATTGTAGAAATACGTGCTGCATGCATGTCACGTGTTTATTATAGTTAAATTTTCTCCTCTACCAAGATTGCTAATGTTAATGTCACCCCATCCCATTAAACATTATAAATTTTTATCTGTAGAGCTAGACGAATATTAATGCTGGAGCCACCGTCTTCCCCCCCCGCCCCTACAACTCTAACAAGATCAAATAAATTGCAGTAAAGAAAGATCCAACGCCTCTGTTCAAGTTGTGTAAGAATTAACTAACTAAAAACAAAAAATATATATATATATATATATTGATAGAAATCATTTAATAACACGGCCTTGAAGATGATTGAGAAACACTAACCATTCACGGATGGCTATCTCCTACCCTCCAGAAAGTCTTTAGTGAACAGCAACGGAGTTCCAACGGTGGCCTTAAAGATCATGCAACTCTCCCTCAAAATTCTTGACAGCGATTTTTCTTTTCCCTTTCTGCGGAGACATATTTATCAGAAACAATAAACCTGGTTGTTGGGCGAAAACATTTGCTAATCAATGAAATGTTTTACAGAAAAACTAATCAAGCGAGTTAACTAAATTATATATATATATATATATATATTGTTAATTTTTTGTTTTTTGAAAAGATAATCAAGTTATGAACAGTTCAACAAGTCACGAGCAGACTTGCGAGGTCAAACTAAATCCAATATAATCTCAGCACTCGGCCTGGCCAGAAAGCTGACCAGCTGGATCGAACATGAACTTGCCATGCCATGCCGGGGTTAAAAACGGTGGTTCCGACTACAAGCAACATCTGTTTTCATCGACACAATAAATTTAGAAGGCACAGTCCAGCGAGTAGATTGAAATCAGGTGGCAGGAACGTGCGTGCGTAATTAAGGAAGAAAAAAAGTAACTCCGAAAGTTTTTTCAGGAAATCGAAGGCATGCATTTGTTTGATTCACGAAGCATGTACCCATTATAGGTGGGATAGGACCAGACGCATTTAGCTGGAGAGTGATTTGACATGAAATCTCTACTGCACTGTAAGATCCACTCTGAAGAATACATATGGCTGTAGACGATATATTTACACACGCGCAGAAGTTGGTGGACAGGTATTAAGGACTTAATTAATTAAGGTTGGTACCGAGTATTCAATTCTGTGATGCAGTACAGGGTACAGATATGGTAACCGAAAGATCAGAACGTCGACGTATCTATCAGCAAATGCTTTGGAGAATCATAAAATCTGGTGTCTCCCGGTCACCGATCTGTGCTTCATATATTGAAAATGATCTTTAGTAACTCAACACATAACGCTTGCACTCAATCACATGCTGTGGACGTTATATAAACATGAAAATATGGATTTAGAATGTATGTAATATAGAATTTTATAGTAAAGTATTTAATGTGCAAAAATTAGCTACTAAAGCTTATCTTTATAATTATGTAATGGAAAATCCCAATTAATTATACTGTGCAGCCTGAGGTTTAAACCTCCAAATAAACCTAGCTAGAACACCGTTCCTTCTCGTCCACTAAATACCTAATTAAGCTTGCACACAACTCTAAATATGTGTTTGGTGTTGTGTTTTTTTGCCTGAAAATTATTTTTTTAATAATAAAACCATTTAAAAACACTTAAAAAACATATATTTGATTGTTTTTCAAGCGAAACACGCCTGAAAGTAAAAACTACTATTGCATTTAGTATCCTATGACAAAAGTAATAGACACAAAATATTTAAATGTAAAATAAATATATTTCCAAGATAATTTTAAAGTGGATTTATGTACTTAGAGATATGTAATTTCTATTTATATCATCTTAATCATCCTAAAGCGCTATGTATTTTCATTGAATGTTACCAAAAAGAAAAACACCCAGTCAACAACCTCTATTAATTTGCCCTCTTAATGTCCCTGTTATAATGCATACCTCCTCTTCTTTTTCTCACATTGTTCAACTCCCTCCATTTCTAGGTAGGCAGTGATCCCTCTCAGAAACAGCCATGTCTGGCGATCAAGAACTCCTCCGAAACTTGCCAAAACTCGGTCTGAAAGTGATACAGGCCGATGATCACGATGATGGTGAAGTCGACGAGTCTTGCACACCAAAATCCGCTCAGCACAATATTCCTGTCTTGTTAACCTGTCCACCAGCACCAAAGAAACCAAGAAGAAGCCCTGGTTCATGCAAGAGAAAACGCCCGAGCGTGCACTTCTTCGAGGATATGAACCGTGAGGAGGTGGAAATGTTTTTTAGATCATGCAAGAAGGTTGGTTTCTCATCTGGGGTGGTCGCCTGAACCAGCGATTCTCGCTGCTATATATATATATATCTATATATATATTTTGATACAGAAATATCCCACTTCAATTTCATTTGTGTTTCTCCCCTCTCCTTTTGATTTCTATTCATTCTGCCCTAAAGGTGGATGCATTTTGTTTAGGATTAATTACATGTTCATGCTCCACGTCTTTTGATGTATCTCTATAACTCAAAGCAATGTGGAATCTACATATATAATAATTAAATACAATAATAGCATGAAAAATTACACATATTCGTTGTTTTTTCCCCTTTGAACAAATATAATTAAGACTATTGAAAACACACACAAAAAGAGATCTTTCAATCTCAGTAGCTATCATCCAGGAAAATTATTTTGAAAGATTATCCATCATGCCTATATATAACATGCATGTTAGCATAGCATAGCATACAATGGAATTAGATAAAGTTTTTTATATTGATGACATGTTAAATTTATCATTATATAAATATAAAACAAGTAAATTTATTCTATCATGATCAGTATGTCTGTAAATCCACCTCGATGAACTCATTGACAACCATAAATTACTGATTAGATTCTTACAAATGAGGTATTTCTCTCCATGATTCTATCAGTAAAATACATTCTGTGAATATATATAGAAATTCCATCTCAGGTTGATTATTTACTGAAAATATCAAAACACTACACGACCTGAGCTGATCTTAGAAGATAGATTTCACCAAAAACAAATTTAAGATAACGTAGTGAGTGGAGAGGTTTTGAAGAGAAACAAGCCTTTTTGAAAGTTAAGAGTTTTTGTGATGGACGACGTGCGGTGGAGATGGATTTTATTCTGAAGAGAGGAAGGGCGTTGCGGTGGTTACTGGTGCTGCTACGAAGGTGGCGAGTTGATTTATTTTGTGCTCGATTTGTCTGTATTTCGTGAAAGGGATGGTGGATTTTAAAATTTATTTATCTTTTTTTGAGATCAATTCAACGCTATTTCTTCAATTTTTCATTTTAATAATCTTCTTAGATTATTTGTGATTAAACTTAAACGTCTTTCATGGTAAGCAATCAATTTTGATATTCTTACCGTCTATCTTTAAAATTGCTTTAATCTTAATCATTTAGTATTTGACATTGTATCTCAAAAACATTTTTTTTCAAATGAATTATTTTTATTTTTGACATTAAATTAATATTTTTGATATTTTTAGATCATTTTTATGTGTTGATATGAAAATATTTTTTTTAAATTATTTTAATATATTTCTGAATAAAATCATTTTAAAAAATAATTTTAATAATACTCTCAAATAAACACGGTCACTTAGTCCAGTTATGTGAATCCTAATTAGGAGTTAGAGATAGAGGATCTGAAAAAATTGTGGCAGGATGAAAATTGCAAATGTAAAAATAAAAAGACTCATTTAATTGGCATACTATCCTTCAATTTTGATTTTCAATACTTCTATTCCAAATGTTTTTTGTTCTTATATCTTATTAACTTCATGCGCGTGATTAGTTGGCATGAATAAATTTTAGGGTTTGTGAGGTGACTGATAGAAAATAATAGAAATGCGAGATTTGACATATTTTTTTAGGGATTCAATTTTTTTTTATTATTATTACAGGGGGTTGGGATTTATAAATTAGTATTTATTTTATTTTTGAACAGGTATGCATATTCGTGTTGGGATATGTTTTCATGATAGTATTGTATCAAGAATATAATAAACCATAAAAAAACAATTAGTTATACAGCAACATTCATATTTTTTTTTTAAAAAGTGATGGCGCTAGACATTAGAACAAAACAATAAAAAAAATAACATTAAGGACACATACGAGTAAATATTAGTGAAATCCATCACGATATGTTCATAATCCAATATCTCATGATTTTCTTGAATTATTCTTTTATGATTTATCATTTCTCATAGATACGAGTTATTATATGAGCATGCTTTTATATTTTCGTGGTTGACAATCCCAAATGGATCTTATGATCGGCCCATGGAGATTATGAAACGGCCCATCCCCTCAAAATAACGTTATTGTCAGTGTGCAGGCCCACTAAAACTTCAAGACAACTGATTTATCAAGGTTTTAGATTCAAGCCTGGGAAGGGTTTTGGCTTTGAAAATTAAGATGAAGAGCATTACCACTGCATAACTAAAAGCACATCAAGCTTATCCTTTTATTATCCATCCTTTCTGGGGGGAATAGGCTTGGCGAACAGGATGTTTTCGTTCCCTTAAACAGTAGACACCGAAGAAAAAACATTCTCTATATCCTTATTTCGTCTGTCTCGAGATACCCCATAAATTGAATCTTAAATCACTCCAGCTAAAAAATATAATATGAACCTACCATACGTTGTTGCCATTATTTTACAACGAAATTTCAACCACCACATTTCTTCAAGTAACACCCATAAATGGGATGCCAACCATTGCAATAAACTTTTATGATCACCATGGTCTAGTAAAGTGGGTGAAAGGAGAAAAAATATGGAAGGGAAGAAAGCTAGAGACAATCACTCTTGATATAGACCGGAAAGCTTGATGCATTGGTGTGACGGGTGACGTATAAATCCACTCTGCAGAAACTGTAGACAGAATATAACTACGCTGCAGAAGGATTTATTCTGACCAAAATCTCACAAAGGCAGCCAAGAACGATTTAATAATGGCCCAAAGCGGGTTAGTTTCTGGTTCTGGTTGATTCTTGGATGCCGCTCCCCATGATTCACTGTTCATGGAAACAAAGCAAAAGATAAATCAATACACCGACATCTAGATATACTCCAGTGGAGGAAGTGGAGCGGATGGCAAATCAAAGCAATGAGTTTAAAGGGATGGTCATGACTTGAACTTACAGATTAATTCTGTTTAATGTTGGATTGCTTCCTTTCTGAGAGGCACGACTGTTTATAACTACAACTTTATCTTCTATCTCAATTTCTTTGGCTATCGACAGACTGCTACTAACAGTGACGTAATTGTCATCCAAAGATTTGGTTTGCACGGCATTTTGAGCACTAGC
The DNA here is from genome assembly GCA_032356905.1 of Salix exigua. Lineage (NCBI taxonomy): Eukaryota > Viridiplantae > Streptophyta > Magnoliopsida > Malpighiales > Salicaceae > Salix > Salix exigua. Next base: position 1,390,242 of record CM063595.1, on the reverse strand, counting down.
AACCTGAAAAAAGAAAACCATTAATAGCTACATGCTCAAAAAAGGCTCCCCCACATTTTTGATTGGCAAATTATTATGATTATAGGTGCCACACTATCTGTGTATAGAGCACTCCTCCAAGTACAGAAATCATCTAACATGTTTAAGGGAGTTAACTTTTACATGAATATATAATATTTTGCTCCACCTTGCATTAAACCAGGAACATGAATTAAATTAATGCATTGGAAGGGAAGAACTAATTGCAAAGCAGTTGCAGATTGCTAGATCATAAATGCCTTTTAGCAGCCGACCACACCATGCAAGTTGCAAGAATCTTGAAAGATAAAAACCAAGGAAAGGAACATAAGATTAAAGAAGGCAGGCTAGTGGTGTTTATGTTTTCTGCAGTGCACACCTCCAGCACAAAGTTGCCACATAATTAGAAGTGGTATTGAATAAAACTCACCTTCGTTTCAGCAATTGTCTTCACATCCATGTCAGCCTTAGCATCCTGCAAAATGCTTTCTTTGGTGACAGATGCAAGCGAGCTTGCAATTGCCAGATCTGCAAAGTTTTCCACTGCTTGTTCACGCACCACATCAGAGCCTTGTTCCAACAATTGAACAACTGACTTTTCCACTTCTTTATCATCTCCCAACCTGCTATCATTCGAGGAAGTTATTCTGTCTGGCAAAGAAATGCCATTTCCTGGGTCATGTTCTGGTTCCAAGAGAACCTTTTCAACATTTTTCTCTTCACAAGTCCCATTTATCTCACTTACATTGCTGGAATTTCCATTCAAGTTTTCAGCTGGCTTGGTAACAGGTGGCAACGGAAATGTCGCTACCATTACATCTGCCATGTGAGTTACTTTAGAATCAGATGCTGCCACTTCTTCCATTCTTTTCTCTATTTCCTGAGGTTCAGTTTCTTGAACCTCTACTGCTTCTGGTTTATCGGCTTCTTCACTCATAACAATTACATGATTCCCATTAATGATTTTCCCATTATTGAATCCCTGCTGTTCAGGTTTGACCTGTAGCTCAGAAATTAAATGCACTTCACTCGAGCCCTCATCATGCTGATCTGGCACAGGACTTTTATTTGGAGATGTGGACAGAGAAGTTTGAGGTTCTTTGGAAATTGTACCCAATGGGTACTGCTCCACAAAATGATCATTATGCTGCTCTTCCAGTGACAACTTACCAGATCCCAGCACTCTATTTTCTTGGATTATCTCCCGAACAATCTCCCGCACAGTATAAAACGACCCACCAACTTCCTTGTGTGTGAGATTCAGAGATGGAAAATTCCCACTGTTTAAGTTCTGGTACCTGAAAGCAAGTCTTCCAAATGAATGGACGCTCAAGTCTACTTCTCTAAGAACTTTGCAAAGAGAATAAAAAAAAAAAGATAACTATAAAAGGGTTAATATAATTTTTATTATTATTTAGACCAGGTCATTATTGTGTTATCAAGAAGCTATTAGTTATATTTTGTTTGGGAAAATACTATATGAATCTATCACCAACTAATAATCAAATTTCCAGGAAAAGCAAAAAATAGCCCATCTACCATATCATAGACTGCGCCTCTGAGATTACTTATTCAGTGCACAAGTGTGTCCATGAGCATGTGAGTGTGTGCGCATCTCAGCTAGCACTCAATTGTTCAGAATTAGTGAGCGACATCCAAGAGAAGCAATTTCATAGCATTCATCGGAAACAGAAAGGGCAAACTAATGATTACAATAATTTTGGTAATCATCTTCAGACCAAAAGAATAAAACAGTTACGCTTCATTGAAGGGAAACCATCATATTACGTCTTAATAAAGGACTCCACCATTCCCTTCCTCTCCTCCTTCGACCTCCGAATCCGAGACTTCTTCCCTCCAGAATCATTGCACTTAGCTAAAGCAAATGTTTGGCCAACCCAGCCACCCTTTACAGCATGCATGATGGGGAAAAAAACCCACCACCCCTTAGCATACAAAACCTACATTGTACACAGCCAAATTCAGGGTATCATAAAAAAGAGAAATAATTTCACAGTAGACATAAATTTTCATAGACAAAACATATCAAATAATCAGACAGCCATGACCCCATCCTATCATATACAAAGTTGCAAGCCGGTATCGTGTTAGAACATCAAAATAGGAACCCGAGAATGCATCATCAGTCCAGTTACTTTTCAATGCTCAAATACTAAAAAATCAGCAATTTTGCACTCTAGTTTTGCTCAATTTCCTTGCCAATTCTCCAACATCAAACCATATTTCTCACTACCAAACAAACCCCGTTTGAAAAAAAAATGTATGACTCAAAACGACCCATAAACAAAAATCAAACAAGTACCTGGTAGAATTTCAGCTAAAGCTACTACATTTACAATGGAAGGGAGGCTAAAAATAAAGAAATGATGGACAGAACTGAAGCATAGAAGAAAGATATGGAGTGTTTGAGAGAGAGAGAAAAGAGTGAGGTTACCTGCTACTTCCGAGAGCGGGAGAGACGGACAGAGAAAGTGAGAGAGAGGGTAAGGTTTTGGGTTTCGGAGTCAGTTAAACCCTAAATAAAAGAAAAAACAGACGAGCCCCAGGAGACTCTGGAAAATAACATCAACAGGTCCGACCATTGGTCCCAGGTGAGGGCGGGAGGTTTTTGTAATTTTTTCAATATTCAGGGTGATGATGAAATAATTTGCTGAACGGGGTCGGGTCCGCACTCGCATAACATACATAGTTCATGTATGTAGGTTAAAATTAAAAAAAAAAACAAAAACGGACGGAGGTTTGAGGTGGATAACGTTCCATATAACGGAGTTTATGAAGTTACGTTTTGGTATGATTTTTAAAAAGTAATCTTTTGTTTTCAATCATAATTTAAGAGTTTTTTTTTATATAAATAGATTATGAAAAAAATTAGTTAAGCTGAAAACATGGTTGATAAAAAATAGATTTAATGTAATTATTATTTTTTAAAAGTAGAAAGATGGTCTAAGTTAAAACATTTTAAAAACGAGTAAAAGTTTTAAGGTTGCAAAGGTCACGTGAGAAAGGAAAGTGAAGTCAAATGGAAAATATAAATCAGAGGACAAATTAAGCAATCTATTTACGGGGCACACTCCGTTTCCTCTCATTCAACCAAGCTGTGAACGAACGCTTCATGTGGCCAGAACGACACCAAAAATTAGACCAAGTTCCTCTCTAGCGAAGCGAAGGTTAGTTTCAGTACAGGCAACGATGTGGTCACCTGCAGTTCCTCCGACGCAGCAAAAATGGAGGTCAGAACAGGAAACAAAACAAGTTAGTATTTCTTTGTAACAAAATTGTATTTACATTGCCACAAGAATATACAATGATGAATATATATATATATATATATGGTTCATCAGTCCTTCAACTGTAAGTGATTATTGTAGCATTTTTTGTCAATCAACCCAGCGAGGTGGTGTTCCAAAGATGCACGGTGGCGTTGCAACTCGGTTTCTTGTGCAGAGGGAGGATCCCGACGAGGTGGTGTTCGTGGCATTGATGGCTGATTTTGCTGATGAACCAAAGGGATCGAGAGAGATCTTCGGTTTTAGAAAGTGAAGGTAACCGAACCAAAGAAGAGAAAGAGAAGGACTTAGAGCTGATGAGGCCGGTTGATTGACAAAAATGCTACAATTTTGGGAGTATTCGACGAGTGGTGTTCGTGATGATCGGTAAATATGAGTAAATGTGAGTAAGAGTAGTGACCGGAAAAGGAATTCAACATAAGAAGTAAGCAGTGCGTTTGCCTTTGCATTTGCAACGCTAATCCGTGTACAATTTCTTTGCGGCTCAAATGCAACGAAAAGTCTTTGCAAATTAAAATGAAAATCCTTGCAAATTACAATTGCAATGGAATATCCATTACAATTACTAGTGTTTTTTAATTTTTGTAATTCGCTTAGGAGCTAATATTCCGTTGCTAAACGATTTCCGTTTGCTACTGACACCCTTTTTAGTAGTGTAATTTGAATGGTTAAAAGAATTTCAACTAGCTAGGGTCGTACGTGCTGCTCAAAATCATGGTACCAAGACCAGTTGGAGTTTCTTGCCAATGCACTTCACCTGTTCGTGGCCACAGCCACCTGATCTTCCTTGGATGATCTCCGTCATCTGCAGCCTCAGCAAGATCTTCGTCCATGCTCTTCAACACCATAATCTTAAAGTACTTTTCCCACATTATTCCCTGTCTTTGCTCAACAGGGTGCATGCGCGCTGCTCTTCTACAGAGCCAGTGTGAGGATCCATGTAAGCCCAAACATTAACAAGGATTTTCCTTTTCCCTTACCTTTTTCTTTCTCGGGAAAGTAGGGAATTTTTTTCCAGCGAGATCGTGTAGAATTGCATTTTGATGAGAGAGACTGAAAACCTTTCTCCGTTGTGTGCTGTTGGCAGTGCATGTTTTTGTTAACGTGAATCCGGGATTCTAAATATAAATAAACATTTTTATTATTATTACTTTTATTATTTCTATTTTCTCGGACCCATGTTTAATACGCAACGTACCACGCCAGAGAAGATAAAAATAAATATAAAAAACTGATCTGGCCATCTTTTAAATGGTTTTTGCTCAAAAATATATTAAAATAATATTTTATTATTTTTTAAAAATTATTTTAATATTATCACATAAAAATAATCTAAAAACACCTACATTTAATGAAATTGTTTTTAAATATAAATACATAAAGTAATATCTTATTAAATAATATTAAAAAAATAAAATAATTAAAATAAAATAAATATTATTTTTATTTAAAATTATTTTTGAAACAAATGTAAAACAGGATAATAATGGCAATAATCCACTTTGGCTGGATGAAGAGAAATCAATATCTCAACACTAACGGGTCTAATTTGAAACAAAAAGCAAGGGCACACAAAGTCAAAGGTCCTTTGTCGAATCTACTAAGCTACAGTTCAATACTGCAATTCAATTATGTTTTTTAGTTTTTTAACTATTCTTTTTATCATCTTGATATGTTATATTTAAAATAAATTTTAAAATAATAATAATAAAATTATTTTAATATATTTCAAAAATAAAATAAAAAATTAAAAAATAATATTTACTATATTCTAATATCCTGAATATGAACGACTACTCAATTGCCGTTCGCACTAATTGATCGATACATATATATACTAAGTTATGAAAATATTGAATAATTTCTTGAAAATGCAGAGCTGAGATCCTGCAAAATTAGTTGGTGTTTAGCTAACTGACACTCACCCCTGTAAAATCAAGAGAAAGGTAATGGATAGCAGCTGCTTTATTGGTATTTTATTAATTTGATAAATATTTACAATAAAGTATACAATAATATGTTGCTATTGAAAGTATTCACTATATCTTCATATACGCTGACCTTTTCTATAGGTTTTATTCCCAGTTCACTCTTCATCTTCAGGAAGAGCTTCCAAAAACCTGCTAATTTTCAACCGTTCTTCCCTTGTTAGATCTGGATCATCACCGGTTAAACTCTTCCGTAGTGCGGTGTTGGCACTGTCTGTATCGGTGTCAAGAACCTGGACAATAATTGAAAACAGCACCAATGTTTGAAGGTTGCCATGATATTATCATGGAATCATGATATAAGAATCTTTATAAACCAGATTATCCTAGAATAATATTTTATAGGGGGGAAAGACCTTCCACAAAGAAAAATCAAAATACCATTGCACTTTAACATTTCCTATCCGCTAACGTCCGGCGCCCCCACTCCCATCGATAGGCAAAAGGAAATGATGACAATAGAACAGAATCTGAAGAGCTTTAACTTACCTGAACATAATTGTTGACATGGTCACCTTTGTTCGGAGTGGTAAATAGCTCGTGTTTGTTGAGGGTCCACTCACCATCAACAATGTACTTGTATTCATAGCGTCCCTCCTGTTGAAGAAAGAATTCAAAGAATTCTGATTTTAATTTGAAACAGACATATTGTATCTGCACCCATTTCAGTAACCAGCTGTGCTTTTTGCAGTACACAGTGAGATTGGACGGGATCCTTCCTCGTTTATGCTGGGTTGATTTTGGGGCATCTTTAAAACTAATAGCAATTTATCTCTAAAAGTAGCATAGATTTTGAATTTTTGAAGAAATGAACTCTCAAGATTCACAAATATTAGGGACCGGGACCAAGAGGTGGTAGGGGCTGGCTCATAGCACAGATTTGATTCAAGATGCTTTTCTTCAGCACAACTATATTAATATCATAATCCAATCAATATTTAAATCTCGAACTAGCATGCTGCTACATGTCAGCACAAGTGCAGGAAAGTTTCGAAAGTGAGACAAAAGGCACGCAGGCAAGAAAACAAACTGATGCCAATTTCCTATAAAGAATTTGAAATTTAACTGCATTTTATGTATATTACCAAAGAAAGTAAGAACTCACCAGCAATTCCCTCTTGAGAATCCAAAAACCCTGCTCCTCATCTAATTCTAAGGGTATCCTCTGGATAAAGAAAGATAAATAAATACCACGTAAGAAGATTGAAATGGCTTAAGCATAATGCAAACACTGATGTATCGATTGTATTAGCTTGTCATCAAGACTTGCTTCATTTGCATAACAATGTTCAAGACATTAAAATTCACATCTACAAAAATATTGGAAATCAGGTCACAACCAACAACAAATCAATCCTCATCAAGCAAGTCATCTATGCCAATGACCTTAAGCTGAACAAATTAAATGTAGATGTTTTATTTCTGATTAAATCTACATGTTTTATTCTTTCCAACTCCCAGAAAGTATAGGTAGAATGGACGTTAGTACAACTCAAGAGAGTATATAATGACCATCACTACGCAAGAGCTTTTACATCAACTATTACATCACTTACCTGGCCCCATCCAATGTCAAGCCCAGAAATTTCCACTGTGCAACACTTGTCATCTTTCCATTTCAAAGTGACAAGCTTCTTTCTAAGGCCTGTAAGCTTTCGGACAAGAGAAAAAAAAATAGTTTGCAGTGATTTGTCAATACTTCACAAATGATAGACAAAATACATTAATTTAGTGATCACGTGAAGAAACTAGGCCTCAGTAACCATCCTTATTTTCACATTGATTCCTTTTCTTATATTTAAATGCCAGCAAACTCTACTACAGAGAAATGAACTCTTAGGGAGTAGTGTTTAGTGTTATTGATGAATTCAGGAAGCAATTTTTATATTACAGGTAGTTTAAAAAGTTGATACACCAAAAATTGGTGTTGCACTTCAGGAAGCATCCTTATATAACATGCAATTTCAAATTCTCATCTTCACAAACATGGGCATCTAAGCATGTGAGTCATTAAGAAAAAAGGACCAAGTCAAAAAGAAAAAAAAGCAATATGCAGAAAGAAGACCCGTGGCAAAGGCTCCATGAGCAATTATGCATATAGTACATACAAAGGGAAAATGACTCACTGTATCTGCGGTTGCACTTTTGATAGCATCCAGATTTGGGAAGCACGAGCGTTTGCTCTGCAAGACAAGGAACAATGAGACGCTACAAAAGTTACTAATCAGCTACCAATAGGGCTCTAGCACCATTGGATTCAATGCTCCTTTTAGGGAGAGGCTTTGATATAAGACTCCCTAAGAGTCGAGCTAATTTCCCAGTCACCATAAAATGGCACTATCAGCTATTTTAAATTGTAATCCAATTTGTCATGAACCAAGTAAATCTCAAGTTACTGAATGCATGATTTCAACAATGAATCTCAAAATGCATAATGGTCTCCATCAAGTGCCAAGCCTATCACTGCTAGCACTGGAAACTGCATCAACTAAATCCACTGTATGGCTCAAAATCTTTTGTTGGAAGGATACTTAATATGAACTGTCAATTACAATGCCAGAAACGTAGAATGGATAGGCAATTTTATATCTATAAATAAGCTGTCCATTACCAAAGTTGACCCATTGTTTTATACTGGCTAGTTTACAATTTGACAAGAAAAAATTGGGGGTGCTCCAGTCCTGCAACCACACCTCATGCTGTAAAGTCACCCAGGTATATGTAGCAATGCACTAAATGCACAGCTCCATGAACTTGAGCCCTAAACCTTGTTCAAGTTAGGAAAACAAATTAAATTGACAATTCATCAACATCTTAATCATATTTATTTTAAAACCTGCATGCATGGAGCCATGGATCTTTCACAGTGGTTTAAGGGAAAGCCTTATCAACACATAAAACTTTTGTTTACGGAGGACAAAAGGGATCAAATAAAAAATACCAGGAGCAAATCACAGGCATCACTGAGCTTGTAGCCCTGAAACCAGAACATGTATGCCATCTGCGATTCATAGAAAAACGCTCAGTTAAATGGTGAAGAGTTTTGAAAAACTATCACCATGAAATTATGGCTGAAAATCTGAAATATTCACGGAAAAGCCTCATTTAACTCAATCTAATTACTGGAGTGTGGAATTAGAAGAAACCTAACTTTGTATTGCCTCAAAAAAGCACAAGGTAAGGAAAACCATGAAAGAATGCTTCCTGAGAAGATAGGGGGAAGGTGTATGCAGGGAAACTGATGTGTACAGCAACATATCATAAGGTGTCAGCAGAAAAGTTAAACAGAATAAGATCACATGCATACCGCAACAGCAGGTGCTCTGCCCAGTCCTGCAGTGCAATGTATATATGTCACACCTCCATTTCGATTTATGGCTTTGTATAATTTTCTGACAACAGCTGGAATCCTTTTCCGTAAGTCAAATCCATCAAAATCCCTGTCACATGATATGTTAGCTGCTGGATCAAACAGAAAACAGCAAAATACATAACTGTAGACTTTAGATACTGCTGCACCTTCAACACAACATCTTTTATGTTCTTGACATAGAAACTGTGAAGTAAGCAGAAATTCAATTGGTACAGAAGGTGACTCTGAAGAATAAGTTTGAACTATAACAAATGAATCCCTAGCTAAGAAAGTTAATTAACTTCTTCCAACAACAACTGAAGTTCAAGAGAGTAGAAAGTGAGAATATAGCAGTCCAGAATAGATGAAAACATTGATGGCATGTAATTTTCCACGTTTTTTTTTCCAGATGCAAGCAGTCAAATGTTAATTAACAAGTTTCTTTTTCCAATTGTTTATTTGTTATGGTTTTGGTAAGTTAACACGTTTTTTCACCATGACATGACTAACCTTATCCGTGCCCGCAAATGCTCAATGTCACCACATGCCTTGGCATAGTCTCGAATAGCACTAATATCCACCCCAAAATATCTGGAATTGTAGTGAAAGACTTACAATGTGTTTAATACACTTCTTTTTGCTTGATCTCATATGTTCAACAGTTGCATTTAGTAACTGATGACCATATTTATGACATTTAAGCAATAATAATCAAGTTTACATCAGATCATGAAGACAAAGTTATTTAGGATACTCCAAGTCTGGATCCTGCTGTAAGCAAAATATGGTTTTGACTCCAATTTTTCGAAGCTTGTCAACATCTTCTGGAGTCTGGAAATTTGAAAGACTAATTAGAAAGCAATACAGGAAACAAAAAACCAGAGAGAATTTCATAGAAAATAGAATCCCATCATAGACAAAGCTAACAAATAAGAATCACCTGTAGACATGATCCGACAATCAAATCTGGACGGATGAAGTTATAGTTCATTCCTAGTTCATGCCTATAGGTCAAAACTGTACTAAAAATACATTAGAACAAACATCTAGCACAATCAAATTTGCTCATCAAGAACTAAAGGTTGCTCTTAAAGCACTTTTAAAAACTCAAAAAAATTACACAATCCATTCAAATGGAAAACTTCACAACCCAATTCTCTGCCATTGATATGGAACCACAAGCAGTACCAAACTTACCAGCCCCCATAGCTTCAGTCATGTTATGACTGTATATCTCAGATTTTTCCTCTTCCTCCTCAGCATCAGCACCGCTCATCTCAGCACTGGATGGTGAGCTGGGAACTGCCTACAGGTAACAGCATCAAAAAATTATTATCTATCAGAAAAGATTTTAATCTTGAAATTCAACAAACTGCAGCAGATGAATCACTCAGAAGAACGCAGCCATTATCAGGAAAAAAAAACAATAACTGTTCTGATTGCCCGAATCATTTAGTTATCATCAAAACTACTCTCTCAGTGCCGCTGATTTATTCGCTTTTGGCTCTCAAACCACGCACACAGCAAAAAGTGCAACATGAATCAATTCCCGCCTCTTGATTCATAGGATTACTTTAATTTTCTCTAGGAATTATTCCACACCACAATCAAAAAAAATAAAAATTATACCACTAAGAAACGCAAACTTTAAAAGAAAGGGCAAAGGGAAGGACAAGGAATATTCATCAGTACTATGTTCAAAAATGTTTTCTAAACACAAAACAAAAAAAAAACCTTAAACTCCAAAATATCTAATATCACTAGTGAATTCTTGTCAGTAATAAGAAAATTCTACAGATAGATTCTTCCCGGAAAAAAAGAATTTCACCGAAAAATTCCATGAGAAATATCTCATCGTAGGTCTCATAAATCTTATGGTTGAGACTCTCCCTCGAGTGATTTCAAGAAAGGTTTTCGATAAAACTAGCATTACATTATTCTGAATTTCTAACAAACAAATATGAAAAGATTAGAAAATCAAAAGAAATTAACTATAAAGAAAGGCTAAAGTAATAAGTAGTAAGCATCGGAGCAAAGCAACAAGATTGAAGAAGCTTTAACTTAATATATATATATATATATATATATATATATATATATATATATAAAGAATCTGAAGCTGCTTTTGAGTTACCTTCACAGCTACACGTAACCGCAGATCACTAGAATTCTTGGCTCCCTGCATCGGTAAATTCATATATAACGAGAATAACAAAAGCAAAACAGACAAACAAAAAAGCGTAAATAATGCTAAAGGAGGAGAATGTACAGCCATGTTCAGAGAGAATGACGATGGTGAGGATGGTCTTCTTTGATAAAAACTGAAGCCTTGCAAAGGCAAGGCTGAGGATGATCTGCAACCAAACAAGACATTCAGGAAAGGGATTCTAGAAATTGAGGCAAGGAAAGAAAGAGATGCTTAGAGGTTCTGTGTAGTTAGACCTTGTGAGACAATGATGGCAATTCATTGGAAGCAGAAACAAAAAATATCTGAGAGAGAGAGAGAGTGAGGTGAAGTGAAGTGAGAGCGGATTTCGAGTCTGAGTTTGATAGCCACCAACCCAGCGGACCCATTAAAAATAACTTTCACTAGCCGAATGAGATATTTACTTGTGTTTGTGTATGTTGTTACAAATAAATTATTAATATTATTTATTTTAAAAATATTAAATTATTTTTTGTTTTATGATTTTAATGAATTATATAAAAATAAAAACTAATAAAATTTATTTTTATATCTTTTCAAATAACAATAATTTTTTTAAAAAAAAATTACACCATAATCTCAAACACTTTTAATTTTAAATGAGATAAAAAAAAAATTGAGATTAACTCTAGAATTATTGAAACAACATAATTTTAATGAAATAAATTATTTATTTTGTATTGGCTTTCCAGTCAGGTTTAGCATACTGGCAGTGTATCTGGTCCTCTATATTTTTATTTTATTTTATTCTGGACCTTGTGGTATGTTTCTCTCTCGCTATCCTCCAAACTTTTAATTTCACAATCACTTGATATCCCGTAGCTGCTGTCAAATATATGTTATGTTATTACTGAGTAAATGATGATATTGGCATATTGGTATACAGTAAAAATATTTTTGATATCAACACATATAAATTATTTAAAAACATTAAAAATATTTAATCTAAAATAAAAAAAAATCATTTTTTTCAAAAATACTATCGAAACGCAACTTAAAGCACCTCTAAAAGAATCGGGGATGATATAAAAGACAGTTGAAGGACAAGAATGAAGAAAAGTGAGAATAAAGTGACTAAACACGCTATTACCTCATTTTACTTGGGCTGGACTGAAAAGGAGATCGCCTTTTGAGAGAGACTCCAAAATGCCATTAAGGCCATGTTTGTTTGAGAAACCGATTCCTGAATTCGGTTTCTCACTTTCCCATGTTTGGTAACATAAAAACTAGTCAAAAGGAAAACACTTTCCTTGGGTTTCCGGTCAACTCTAAAATTAGCTTCACATTTGGAAAGTGTTTTCCTCTCATGAACTAAAGGAAAACACTTTCCTCATCTCCCACTTTCCTCGCCTCGCTAAAATTTCTCTCGTCTGCTCATATTTCATCGTCTCTTTCTCTTCATCGCTCTGCTCCCTTTCACCTCTCAACTCCCTCTCATCCTCTCGCCTCTGCCAGCCCCTCATCTCATCTCCCTCTCGCCTCTGCCAGTCCCTCAACTCATCTCCTTCTCGCCTCTGGACTCCCTCTCATCCTCTCGCCTTTGCCAGCCCCTCATCTCATCTCCCTCGCGCCTCTGCCAGTCCCTCAACTCATCTCCTTCTCGCCTCTGGACTCCCTCTCATCCTCTCGCCTCCCAATCACTGATCTCTGCTCCCTCTCGCCTCTCGACTCCCTCTCATCAGCAACCCAACACCCTCTAACAAACATTTCTTTCAAACCCAACACCCTCTCGCTACAAAACCCATCTCATCTCTCACCGTTGTCAAAAACCCAGCTCGTCTCGCGGATTTGTGCCTCCTTGACCTCTCGTCTCTCGTCTCTCTCGATCCGCTCACACAAAGAAAGGTCGCATCTTCCCTCTCGGAAAAGGTAAGTCATTTGGGTTTTATTCATTTTAATTAATTAAAATTAATTTTTGAGCTTTATGCCTGCGGTGATTTTATGGTTGATTGAAGGTGTTATTTGTGTTTGTGTATTACATTGTTATTGAAAATGGATTGTGGGTTTTGATGATTGTGAAAAAACCAACTTGATAGCTCTGTTAGATCTGTGATTATCTGTTAGATCTGTGATTATAGTAGGATTGTGATTCTGAATGTACTAATTTTGTTCATATATTACCATATAGATGCTTGATTTGTAAGTGTAAGAATCCGAGATTCATTCTTTGTAACAAATGCATTGATGATTTTCTAAAACAAGTCAAATTTCTCCTCTCGGTTGTTGCTGGAATTCAATAGTTTTTAGGCTTCTGGTAATTGGATTGAAGCCAATATAAATCATGATAAATGTTAAGGGTGCAAGTGTTACGGATTTAAAAACAGGATTATGTTAAGGGTGCAATTTATTCTGTTGAATAATGAACAGGTTAAAGAAATTTGTTCTCTTTGTTTTCTTTATGTTTATACTATAGTCTTATTTGATCTAATTAGACTATAGAAGGATTAAATTGAAAAAAAAAACAAAAGTCAGAACTCCATTTGAAAATCCCAACATGTTTTAGAACAAAATGATAAATATAAACTCATATATAAACTCATATGACAATGAGTTTAAAAAATCTTGAGCTTCACTCTTCTGGAAGCCTTTTGAACTGTTGAGATTAGAGTTTTTGTCATTTATATTCTGGATGCATTGCTTTCTTCTTGTCTTCATCGTATTTGAGGTTAGAGAGAGTTGCAAACAGCTTGCAGTATTTATTTCCAAGCATAACCCATCCTTCTAGCTTATAAATGAAATAGTTAAATTCAAAGAGGCCAGTTGAGGGAGATTTGGATAAATGGTATTGGGCTCTAGCAACCTAATAAGTTGTAATTGAAATATTATTTTGATGAACTCATAAATGTGCATAACCGCTCCAATTGCTTGGATAAAAACATATTTAGCAACAAGAATAAAACTATAATAGTATCATAGAATTAGTTAGGTTAAGGAAATACACAAATGCTTTTGAAAATGTAAGGGGCAAGAAAGATGCCCGGACACATTGTGCTAATTGAAAACACCACAAAATGAAGATATATATCATAATCACATAATGGGGTTCATCTTCGACACTCTTCATTGAGAACCGTGATTGAGCGAGGGTTTGGTATTTTGAAGAGTCGTTTTAGAGCAATTGATGGAAAATCTTTTTGGTCTTATGAAACACAAGTAGAAGTTGTGCTTGCATGTTGTATTATTCATAATCACATAATGGGGGTTGATCCTTATGACTTTCTTATGGAAGAAATATGTCCGGATAGTGAACCAAGTAGACGAACAATGTACTTAAGTCAATGGGAGGAAAGGGAAGAGAATAGGGAGTGGATATCAAAGAGAGACATGATTGCCTCAACTATGTGGAATGATTATAACACTCAAAGAAACTTGTAATTGAGTGTTAATTATATGTTTTTTGTTTTTCTTATGTCTTGCTTAACTATTGTATGATTTTGTATGAAATGTATTAAATCGAACTATTGTATAATTTTGTATAAATTTTGGAATTTGTTTTTGTAGAAATGAGTTTAACACAGGATGGAAAATGCAAAGGCAAGGGCAAACATTTCAAATGGACTAAGCCCATGTCTAACATGTTGCTTGAGTTATTAGTTGATGAGGCACTTAAAGGAAACAAACCTTCTTCCACCTTTAAAGCAGAATCTTTTGTTAAGGTGGCTACAGAAATAAGTGCAATGTTCAATGTGCAATGCGAGCCTAAACATGTGGAAAATCATCTCAAGACTGTGAAAAAAGAATGGGGAATAATAACCACTCTGAAAGGTAAAAGTGGTTTTGGCTGGGATGATTGTTTGAAGATGATTACAGTTTCGAAAGATGTGTATGATGAAGAAGTGAAGGTATGATAAATATTATACTCTTTGTAATTTTTATATTTACTTTTGTTTCTACAATGTTATACAATGAACTAAATAAATTGTTATTCTATACATTATGAACAGGCACATCCCAATCATGACAAGTATCTGAACAAAAAACTTGATTTGTATGATGTAATGACAATTGTTGTTGGAAAAGACATGGCAACCGGAAATTTTGCCAAATCATTTGCTGATGTCAACTTGGAAGAGAACACTGAAGTTCATTCAATTTTCATGGAAAATGAAGTTGAATATGAAGAAACTTCAAAGGGAAAAGGGGCATCTTCCTCTGCTACACAAAAGAGACGACATAGAAAGAGAAACCGCATGAGTGAAAATGATAATGTTGACAAGTTGTCTAAACAGATTGGAGATGTAGTATGTGCAATTCAAAGTATCAGCAAAAATCAACTTGATGTTAGTGCGTTGTATGAGGCAGTGATGGAAGTTGAAGGCTTTGATGAGATAACTCTTGTGTGTGCATTTGATTATTTGGTCCAAAATGAAATGCTGGCAAAAGCATTTCAGTAAAAAGGCAGATTTGAGGAAATTTTGGGTTCAAAACTTTGTCACCACACACTACAACAGGCCTGCTCCTTAAGATGGTTTGTAATTGTTCAAAGTTTGGTTTCAGACTATGTTTTTTATCATTTAAGTATGTTTAGTTGTTTAATTCGGAGAATTCTATATTTAAGTTTGTAATTTGAACTAATATGTATGTCAATGACTTCGACACTTTATATTTATGCAAGACTATTTATTTCTTCATGTAAGGTATAAATATTTATTTCTTGATGTTTATTTTATAGATATTAAAGGGATAATGGTCTTTACCCAATTTTTTTTTCTAAAATACCCATCAAAATATTGTTGTATCTATTTATCTTTTCAAAAATACTTCAAACCAAAAACAAAAACCCAAACATATAACTCACAACATAAACTAATTTGGCTTTCTTAATAAGAAAAAACAAATTATTTTAAGCTTTTCAAATTCAATAATTTTTACTTACAAAATATTTAACAAGTTTATTTCTCTATAATATCTTATGATATATATTGTAATATTTTATAAAATAAGCTATGTATGAATATAGGATATAATAAAAAAATCATCATTATACTTATTTGATTTCATTTTTTTATTTAAAGTGATTAAATATTTTATATTAAATATTTAATATACATGGGATAACATTTAAAAAATTAATAATTTATTATTAAATTATTTTTCAGTTCATTTTCCATAACACAAACAAACACTGGAAAGTGTTTTCCAGTTCATTTTCCATAACACAAACAAACACTGGAAAGTGTTTTCCATAACACTATCAAACATCGGAATTCACTTTCCAGGAATTCACTTTCCAGGAATTCACTTTCCAAAAGAAACCACTTTCCAAAGTAAACAAACAGGCCTAAAAGTTTTCTTCTCCGTGACAGTGCTTAAAACTGCGGCCCGCTGAAACCTTTCTTGAACAGGCCGAGCTGTATATTTGCCTTCGAGCCATTGCTTATGTCTAACATGGACAGGGGCTTCATAACTAAACTACAAAGTGTTTTGTCCTTCACCATGACTGATTTTCTGACCACATATGCATGAAGGATTCAGGTGATAGTTGCTGAGAGATGTTTGTTTAGAGTTGATTATAATTATAATTGTTTTTTAAAGTGTTTTTTTTGTTAAAAAAAATATATCAAAATGTGTTTTTTATTTAATTTTTAAAAAGTCATTTTTTTAAATCTGTGCATGAAAATGATATAAAAACATAAAAAGAAATTGAATTAAAAATTAAAAAAATCAATTTATTTATATAAAAATAAAAAGATTTTGAAAGTTGAAACGCATGTAAACACCCTCTAAACAAAGTCATGCTATGAAATTGATGAAGTTGTTGCTATGGCAAATGGTCTTGACTTTTCATGGCTTTTAATTGACAACTCAGTTCTTGATGCTATTTTCCCGTCGATTAACCCCCAGCTCCCTCTAACTATGGCTAACAGACCACCGGATGCTGCTGTAGAGTTGAAGAACTTTTTGGGCAGTTTCTTTTCGGTGATAGACCTCCGACAAATCCAGTTGACAGGGCTTGCAAAGGTTTTGATTCAGCTCCAGAAGGAAGTGACGCGCTTGATTGTTTTTTTCCGGAATCGCTGCTTACTTCCGAGAAAAGCCTTACTATAATCCAGACGCATTCCATTCAGCGAATTTGGAGCGCCCCCACCCCAGGCCTCACTGGACAACAACTTTCTATGGCGGTCAGGTGTGCTGTTCAAACTCTGTGATATTCCAGTTGGTTTTGTGCATTTTCATAGTAGCGATTTAAAGGCTGACATGAGCTCCTTTTTTTTTTCTTCCTGGAATGTGAAATTGCAGCATTTGGCAGCAACATTATCTTCTCCAATGGCCTCCGGGATCCTTGCAGCGGGGGTTAATCTGCATTCGATGATGTTTTTTTCTGAGTTTTTCATGCCTTAACTCTGGCATATATGACATCAAAAGTCAACTGTTTTGTAGGTGGCGGACAACATATCAGATAGCATACTGGCAGCATATATAAACAATTAAGGTAATTCATGCTCATGCAATGAGCACCTGCACATTGCATAGAAATCGAGGTCATTAATGGATGGATCCTGAAGTACCATCAAGATGTGCTCGGAAGTTCTTCAAAAATAATATTTATTCGAAGTGGATGTTAGCCTTTTTCATTCAGAAATTGAGATGGGTTTTGATAATTGAAGGAACCGCTCGTGAAAATATTTCAATGTCCCAAAACAAGGCAGAGTTTTCTTTTTCCTGTTTCAATTTCTGCGAGTTTACAAAATTCAAGCACAAAGGGAGAGGAGATAGAGATATCATCCACTACGCTACATTTTGTTATACATACTCGAGTAAAAGAGAAGCAGCCTCAACTGTGCTACGTTTTCCAAAAAAAGACAAATTTGAAAGTTGCAATGGATCAAACGAAGAATCTTAAACTACTCTCGACTGAGTATTTATTTTGTTCCCTGATGATGATACAACCCATGACTTCTGGTGACCGTGTCTAAAAATTGCTCACATGTCTACAGGCCCAAATGCATCTTCAGAGTACTGTGGATCTAAAATCTCGAACTGCCTCCGAGGTTGATCTCTTCGAGATGGAACATTCCAAAATGAATCAGACTTCTGGAAGAAGAGGTAAAATGCAACAGCAGATGCCAAAAATAGTCCTACTAGCAGTAAATATATCTGCCACTCTGCACGGGAGAGAGGGGAAGAATCAGTCTCTTGAGGATGTGTGCATCTAAAATGTATACATCGAGTGTGTGTGTGTTTGGAGAGAGAGGGAGAGAGAGAATAGACCTTTCCAATCTGCAGGAACATTCAACTTAGTCACCACTGCTCCCCATTCATCAGAAGTAGTGAGCACAACCCTGCACAGAAAAACCCAGAGGCGAATTAACACTTTCCTATAATTTGCAATTCAAAACAAATTGGAATCACAAAATGGTGAATGGGACACTTGTGCTTCAAAGATGCAAAGGAAGAAAAGTATGCTTGCAGGATTAAAGGATTAAGGCTAGATGAAACTAAAGTTTGTGAACTATAAGAAACATTTAAAAGGATCCTTGTACCATGAAACTGATCATCTATAATCACAGAGCAAAACGTGTGGATGAACCTTACCTTTGACTGGGACAGAACTCCAGTGACGTGATGCATGTACCCAGGTGCAACCTCTTGCTCAAGTGGGAAACCTCCATTTTCTTAACTTCTGCTACACACACATCACCATCTTTGCTTCCTCTAGAATCAAAAGGGAAAAAAAACCATGTTAATGTAACTGGTCCTCACAGTTTTGCAAGCAATCTATGCTTCCAGCTTGCCACGAATCGAAAAGGCTGTGCAACATCCTTGCACTCCTATTCTATCCTAATAATATTTGAACATCAAGTTGAATTCTCTTTTTTCACTATGAGAATGACTGTGCGAAACCATTTCACAGTGGAGGGACAAGGTCTTGAGTCACTATTGACGGATTTAAGGTTAAAGATTTGAAAAGGGATAAAATGAAATTGATTTGTGTCCTCTGAGCAATAAACAAGGATAATAGTGAAGTATTGTAGAAACATTCATAATTGATTGCAAATGTCTAAAGGGTAAATGGCGAGTGCTTACAAAGCAAGATATTTCCCGTCCAGGCTGATGGACATGATGGAAGCAGGCTTTCTAAGTAGCCTCTTAAACCCAATTTTATTCCATGTACTTATGTCATAAACTGCAGTGACAGCTTTATCACCTGGATCAACAATATTCATAGGTTAAGATTGATTTTTTACATGGCTAAATAAAATGACAAGATACATTGTTACTAATGAGGATACCTTTCTGCACAGCACAAAATAAAAATGGTTTCGTCCCATCCTTGGAGAATCGGCACAATTCGATCTTTTCATTCTGCAGGCAAATTTAGAACCATATTGGCAAAAAGGTCCGCCCAACCAAAATCTGAAACCCAACATGACAAATCCCTAGACTAAATAAAACATACTGCGTTGCGAGTCAAAGAAACCACAGGTGAACCATCTTCTGCTTTCCATATTCTTGCTGAACCATCAGTAGATGTTGAAGCTAGGAACTCTGAATCCAGGCTAGAATACGATAAGCAAACAAAGGCATGCATTTCAGTAGCTAGGATTGAAGGAGCAAAAATAACCCTTTAATGGCCCAAGATTCTTCTACAAAACCTCCAAAAACAGGCTAAGCCTTTGTTTATTTCTTAGAAAGCACATTTCATGATGGGAAACTGGAGGGGACACTAAAGGCCTTTCTTATTGATACACTGACAGGCATTTGGATGCATTCTATTTCTCATATATCAACATAAACATTCACAAAGCACATAGAAAGTTATTACATAGGACACAAGTGGGAAAAAAACACTAACCTAAAATCCATATCCCTGACAGATTTGTGTGCTTTTGGTTCGTCCAAAATGATGCGCAAACTTGGCCACTCCAAAATTCTTAGACACCCATCCTGTAATTGATCAAATAAAAGACACCATACTGCATATCAGCTGTACTCACAGACGTTTGGAACACAAACAAAAGCAAGCTGGTGCTAACCACTGTTTAAATCACAAATTATAGCTTACCACCCCACCAGTGGCAAACCTAGACCCATCAACACTGAAAGCCATGCACGACTGTGGACCAACATCTTGAAGAGGAGGTAATTCTTTGGCTAGCAACTTTAAATTTGTTTCTTGACCATGCAACTCAAACAATCTGCATGTCACATCACAAACCAACCCAATCTTACAAAATTGTTCAACAGACAAAAACGCATTCAAGTTACACACAAATTAGAATCTCTTTGAACTCATTCAATTACATATAAAGAAATTATCTTTCCAGTAAATAAGGGAATTCAAACAAACATTTTTGACTTCCAAGTCACCATCTTTTAAAAATCAGAGAAATAAATTTGAAAAATAACTAATCAATAAACTCACTTGCATCCACCTTTAGTTGAAGAGCACACAAAATCATCTCCACTTGGATGCACTGCAATTGTCACTAGTTCCCCATCTGTTTCTTCAAACACATAAGTTACCTAAAAAACCCACGATCAATATATATATATATAACCCATAAATGCACCAAAAACATAAAAACAAAAAAGGGTCTCCCCGAGCCGGAACAAAGACAGCTTAAACGACATGTCGTGAAGGGTATCGGAGAGACAAACCTGGGGAGAGGTTGAGAGAGAAGTTGTCTCGGGGTCAAAAGAGAAGATCTCGAGAACAGAAGGAGAGGCGGGACCTTTCTTCTTCGATGACCTGCCAAGCACAGCAAGATTCACGTTCTCGGGTCTCCGGATCCATGACCCAAATGTCACGGTTCCCTGTCCTGGCTCCATTAATAAACGAGAGAAAAGGGTTTGTCTTCGCTACTGTTTTGTTGGATTCCTTTCCCTTTCTATTTATGGAAACAGAGGCAGAGGAGGCAGGGAAGGCAGAGAACTTGTCCTTCGAAAAAACCCGAATATAATGGGGGCATAATTTGGAGTCCAGCAACGTGCAAACAATGTCAGCGTCATGTACAAGAGTATTTCTGATATTATTTCTCTCTCTTTGTGTGTATGTGTGGAGCCTACCTCAAGGGAGTGGAAAATCCAAAGGATGATGAAGATTGAAAAGTCAACGCTTTGGAGTGTTGGTGGATATTTTGGTGTGCCATTGGATATTCTGTTAAGACCCCGCGAGGACAGACCTTTTTTTCAGTGCCAAGTTGGCATTATTATTTTTTAGCTTAAGCATAGCTGTACGATTTCAATTAATTATTGCTTGTTGATTTTAATGATTCCTCTATACCTTGATTACAATCTGGCTGGATATATATATATATCACCATGATGCATGATGTGTGTCCCTAGTAAAATAAATATATTCAATTAAATAAATCTGGCTCATAGGCTTGGAAAGGCAATTTACATCTTGAACTGGGATCAATGAGCAGGCCAGAGCAGAGACCCAAAAAAACACAGTAAAAAGCCCAAGAAAGAAAATAAAAGCCCAGATGTATTTTAATTTCGTTCTCACAGCCCAGCCAATCTGAACGCTGCAAAAACCCTAAAAACCTCCGTAACAGCAGATCATGCATCTGGTCAGGCATAGACAAACACTGTAATTTCCTTGAAATTTGTTTCCGGCAAGAAAAAAATACAAAATTCCTATCATCAAGAGATTTCAATGCATGGTTAATGAATGGTAAGGGGTTTGATTGATAATTATCTTTATCCCGTAGTTGCGGCACACAAATTTGAAATGGCCAGATGGGTGTGAAACAAGAAAGTGGCGATCCTGAGAACATCCCGCCTCCTATTGAACAGGTAATTCGATTCCTTGATTTGCAAGGAGATGGGCTTGCTTTGGATGTAGAAAAAGGTTTTTAAGGTGATTATTCGACTTCACTGTAACTTGATGATCACCATAAACAGTATTTGCTTCACGTGTTTGTTAATGGCAATAGGAAATGATAGCGATTTGTTTTTGTGTGCGGGGATTTTCTTGCGAGATGGATACCTAAGTAAAGAAGTATCTTGGAGGAGAAGGGGCCAATTTGGAGGTCAGAGACTGGTATCCAACATTTCCTGTCGAGGAACATTTTTTTTGTCTATGGAGTTTTTTTTATTGCATTTTGATTTGATTCCCTCTATCCGCAGGTTATAAAAGACAAGAAGCTTAAGGGTCAACTTTCTGCTAGAGAAGATTTATATGGATATCTGCAAAAGCTGCTGCCAATGTTAGGGTATAGAGAAGACATGGAACGATCAATCATGAAAGTCGATATCACCATGATATATAGTGGGTTTTTGGAGCTGCCATTATATTTACCAAATGGGATCCTAATTTTTTAATGTGAGTCCCATCAAAAAATACGATCAAAAAATGCGGTCGAGTCCCAAATAACAAAAAGTATTTGTTAGATCCTTTCCAACACACCAGAATGGGAAGAATGCATGAAAAAATTCAGTAATATTTACACACCTTCATCAACAAATGCATGGAATTATTTGATGGAACACACTTTCTTCTTCCTTCTCTTTCTTTTTTCCCCAACAAATATATTGGCGTTCTCTCTCTTTCTCTCCACCCATTTCCCGTGTTCTCTCTCTCTCTCCAGAGTCACCGTCATCAATCCAGGAGAGCGCCACCATCATTTCCCTCATCACTGGACGATTATCCTTCACATCATAATCTCCTCTCTGACCACCAGAAAATGCAGGAAGCCACACAGTAGCTGCAATTTCTCATTGCTTCTACCGGCCACCACAGGGCACCATTTTTCAACGTCACAATGATAGGGACGATCATCTCGGCCTTCTCTACTTGTCGGTACCGGTCATTGACCCTCTCATCGCAGTCGTCGAACAGTGGAAATGCACAGTAACATGTCGAATAAACGAAAACGAAAGGCAAAACAGCGTGTTTTGTATTTTTTTTCTTTAAAACCAAACGCATTGTTTTGCGTTTAGTCTTAACACATGGAATGGGCTGCTCTCGGCCAGCCCAAGTCTGGTGAGATTGGGCCTTTTGGCCCCTCCTTGGCTGGGTCGGCCCATTTATTTGGATCAGATCCAGTCCATTTTAAAAAATATATAAAAATCATATTTTTTAAAATTATAAAAATTATGTAATTTACTTGAATTATTAATTATATTTTATCATTATGGTAATTAAATCTACAGTATTTAAAAAATATATGTGTATGGCCTTTAAAGTAATTTCACAGGTTGACATCAATATAAAAAACATGGTAATCAAACGCTCGAAACTGTTTTTCATTAATCTGAAGCTCAACCACAGTTTTTCATTAATCTGAAGCTCAACCACAGTTTTAAAATACGAATAAAAATATTTTTCATAAAACTATTTTTTTTTGACCTCATCCATAACAGTAACAGCTCTGTCTAACAATCTCTCTACTATTTTCTGCGGTGCGATTCCTTTTTAATGGTCTGTTTAATCAAAATATTTTTCAGCCATAACGTTGACAGACAATTTTATAGCAATTTTCCAAACTCGGTGCCTGTTATTGACTCATTTCTCTATGGCGTTCTCTTTAGCTGGGAGCCTGGGACGGATATTATTTGTAGAATACGTGGTCCAGTAATACGCAAGAGTTGGGCTGGAAGCATATCTATGTTCATCGTCGTCGGTGGATTCTTGATTTCATCCGGGTATTGCGAGTTATTTGCCTGCGTGGTTTGATTTCTCTTTTTTTATTTTTTATTTTTTTATTTTTTTATCTCTTAATAATGTCTGATAAGCGTGTAAAATAATATTAAAATGGTGGCACAACAAATTTTTGACGAATGATAAAATTACATATAAATAATGAAAATAGATAATAGTCGAATCTTTATATTTATGGGTAAAATAGAGGAAAAGTAAATATTGAATTTGAAAGGAAAATTAAGAAGAATATGCACAAGATATAGAAAATTAAGAAGAATATACACAAGAATTTTAAAGGTAAAGTAAACGTACTCTTATGCCTCCAGCTCCATGGTCCAAAACTACTAAGATATAGAAAATCACTATTACTGGTCTAGAAAACGGGCCTGCAAGGCTCCAGCCGATCAAATTTGAGCCTTTAACAGTACTGTAAATTTAGAGGATGTGTGTTATAATGGTTTCTGTTATTAAACATATTAAAATAAAAAATTAATTTTGACATTGCATATTAAAAAAAATATTATAAAAATAATCTAAAAAAATATTTTTTAGGAAACGAGATTTTTTTAAGAGTGTGATTGAGATTTATCTTTAAAATGTTTTTCCATTTAAAAATATATTAAATATTTTTTATTTTTAAAAATAATTTAAAAACATCAAAAATAATTTAAAATATCAGAAAAAATTATTTTGAATTATTTTTATGTACTAATTTCAAAAATATATATTTAAAAAAATCAATTTAATATATTTATTAACAAAAAAAATATTTTAAAAAACAATTTTTACCATAATTTCAAAACGTGACTAAGAAGGGGATAAGACTGTCAGATCCAATCAGATTGAATAGGTCGAAAGAGGCTCGAATGACAATTTGGAATGAGCTTTCGCAACTGCATCACGTCAACTATGAGTTGTTGTTTGTGCTTGTTAAACTATTAAAAAAATCTTAAATAAAATAATTATTTTTTACTAATTGCCGAATAATTTAAACATTTTTTGAATTATTTTTAATGATAGGTTGAGAAAATAATTTTAAAAAATAATAATAAAATATTATTTTAATATATTTTTAAATAAAAATCATTTTCAAAACCAACCATTTCAAATTCAAATACTCACAAAGAAAGAGGCTCGAATGACCATTTGGAATTGCTTTGGCAACAACATCACGTCAAGTATGAGCTGTTATGTGTGTTTTTCTGTGTGCGTTTTATTTTTTTTACTTACCACATTAAAATATATTTTAGAAAATCATGAAATATAATTATTTCTTTGTTATCGATATCTCGTGGGGACCCACATCCGTCTACTAGGCTGTGTTGATTAGGTGGGGCCAAAAAAATTAACTATCCATATTAAAGTTCCATACGGATTAGATAGGACTTAGGAGGGTTATCAATATAAATCCATCTAGAAGACAAATAAATCTTCTTTTTTTTTGTTATATATATAAAAGATACCAACTCCACTTTGGATTTGTTTGTGACTGTTTGGCTAACGGGCTGTAACACCACCCGTTAGCTAAAATTTAATATTATTTTTTTATTTTAAATAAATATATTTTATTATTTTATATTATTTTGATGTGATATGTTAAACATAATTTTAAAAAATAAAAAAAAATTATTTTAATATATTTCGATACAAAAAATACTTTAAAAAATTATCACAACCACACTTTTAAAAAGAAAACTGGCTATCCAAAATAGACCACCTCCATTCCATGGTCGAGCAACCACCAGATTTTTGATGGGGGTAATAATGGAGATGCTTTAAATATTATTAATTTTGATTGACGACGATCATATATCCAGCTTGTTTGGCCAAGCTGCTGGTCAAAATTTGAATTTTTTTTATTTTAAATGAATTTTTTTATGTGTTTTAAATTATTTTGATGTGCTGATATCAAAAATGATTTTTAAAAAATAAAATAAAAATTATTTTGATGTATTTCAACACGAAAAACACTTTGAAAAGCTACCGTAACTGCACTTTCATATATCATCATCACTCATGACCCCCGACAGTTCTTTTACCTAAAAACTAGTTGAAAGAATTAGTTTTGACGTACTAAACGTTGTAAAATACCTTTTATGTATATTCATAGCAAGAGCAGCCAGATAGTTGAGTGGGATTAGGTGAGCTGCCGAGCAAAATTCTTTCCTCGTTATCACGTAGCATTGACTGTCGAGGGAAAACTTGGCACCCGATCCAAGCCATTATGTTGACGTCTAGTGACCTGAAAATTATAGTTGTTGATCCGAGAATAGTTTTGATTCTGTTCTGTTCTGTTTAGAAACTGAGATCAGAATAGTTTTGTTTTATCTGGAAATTTTAAATTAAATGATATTGCTTTGTCTAAATTTTAATTTAGAACGTCTCGGTTCCATACGCGTGTGCTGTTCGGGTTCAAAATCTATTTTTTTTTATTTTTAAAAAATTATTTTTGATTTCTATACATCAAAATAATTTAAAAACACCAAAATATTTTAAATAAAAAGAATTCTATTTTTAATTATGCTTGTTAAATTAATATTTTATTTTATATATATATATATATAATTATATATAAACAGTCCGACACTGAAATAGTATGCTGGAATGCTCCGTTTCAATTAAAAAAATAGAATAGAAACCATGAACAGAATAGTTACATGAATAAGTTTGCATGGATTGAAAGAATTTCATTCATTTTTTCATCAGTCCTGTGAATTAAAACCACGTCAATTCCGGGGCAGAGCCAAGGAGGCTGGCAGGAGACACGTAGTTCCCTTGCATGCAAGGTTAGGAAGGTGGTGTTTACCACTGAGTTTTTTTTAAATGATTTTGAAAATTATTGGATTTTTATTTTAAATTGTTTTTTTTCAAAGGTGATTTAGATCATTTTTATTTTTTAATATTAAAAATAATTTTAAAAAATAAAAAAATATTTTAAAGTATTTTTGAATAAAAAATATTTCAAAAACAACCACAACCATATGATTTAACGAGTCATTCAAGTCTTTTTGGTTTAAAGCAATTCACATAATAATTTTTTAATTTAAATTTAAAAAAATTCAAAAACAATTTAGATTATTTTTATTTGTTAATGTCAAAAATAATTTTTTAAAAATAAAAAATATTATTTTAATATATTTTTAAATAAAAAATTCTTTAAAAAACATCCTCGATGATATAATATTTAACCAGTCATACAGGCCTTTTGTCTGAAGCAATGCACAGAACGACAACCGATCGCAGTATCCTCGATGATCATTGCTTGGATATATTATTGGAATTGAACAACTTTTGGCGTCCGGGCTAGCTCGTTATTAGATCATATTTACGCATTATATTATCATTCATCATTTTCGTCGTGTTAACCTACTCGGTGAGCTTTAGTCGCTGCTTAAAGCTGATCAATCTACCAAGTACCCCAACAAAAGCTGCTGTAGAATTAATGTCCGAATCGTGCGGTTGATTGAAGAGACTGTAGATGCATGCATGCCCCTTTGCCCTCCACAGAGATTGCGTCTCGATAATTCATGCACACCAATTATTTAATTAAATATCTTGGGGCGGGGGGATAGATTTAAAATAACAGGGCCCTAGGAGGTTTCGAATTTATTTCTAAACAATTATTATATAAATGAATACATTCCTCATGTGATAGATTCGGATAAAAAATTTATAAATCTTTATGAAAAGAACATCCCTAAGAAGGTTGTGAGAAGGGAATCTCTTTTCTTTAATGGTTTCCCCTTTTCCTTTTCTTCATTTCCCCACACGTCTACTTGACAGTTTCATGTCTCGCCTAATTCTAGATTAATTTCAAATTGGGAGCTATTTTCCAATAAAAAAAAAATCCCACTCGCCCGATTCCTATGCTAGTTTATAGTTATCCATGAAATGTTCAAGATGCCTCCACCCTTGAATTTTGCTTTTCTTGGCCCGGAACAATTCACTTGAATTCTTCTTGTCAAAATATATGACCGGCATTTAAATCCGAGCCTGCCGAGTGCACTCTGAATTCAAACATCCCACGGAATATGCTTTTTCTAAAAAAATAAATAATAAGAATAAGTATAGTGTACCTTGACTATATTTGTTTGTAGCAAAGACGTGGAGCGTAAGTTTCGCCGGGGGTAGATCGAGATTCATCCTCAAAGGTATGTTTGAAGTTACACTCTAAAAAACAATTTTTTAACGGTGATTTCTTATCTTGAAGTATATAGAAAAGAATTGTCAAAAACCCTTCAGTTTTATGTTTTTTTAACATTACGTTTGTATGAATGTATGATTGTTTCAACTTTGAGAAGTATAAGGTTTGTCCATCCATCAAGATTTGAATTTTTTTTCATTTTAAATGAAAATATTTTGGTATTTTGAAATCATTTTGATGTGTTGATATCAAAAATGATTTTTAAAAAATAAAAAATATCATTTTAATGTATTTTTAAACAAAAAACACTTTAAAAAACAACCGCAACAACTCTCTCAAACAGGCTTTTATAGTCACCCGGTCCAACCCCACCCTTGAAAAGACCTCCCCTACCTAGCCTCGTTTTGTTCTATCATGATTAAAAAAGCTAGAGTCAGATTACATGATTCTATTTGATATTATTTCTAAAACAAAAAACACTATAAAAAACAACCGCAACAACTCTCTCAAACAGGCTTTTATAGTCACCCGGTCCAACCCCACCCTTGAAGAGACCTCCCCTACCTAGCCTCATTTTGTTCTATCATGATTAGAAAAGCCGGAGTCAGATTACATGATTCTGTTTGATATTATTTCTAAACAAAAAAATACTTTAAAAAACAAACGTAACAACTCTCTCAAACAGGCTTTTATAGTCACCCGGTCCAACCCCACCCTTGAAGAGACCTCCCCTACCTAGCCTCATTTTGTTCTATCATGATTAGAAAAGCCGGAGTCAGATTACATGATTCTGTTTGATATTATATATAAACAAAAAACACTTTAAAAACAAACGCAACAACTCTCTCAAACAAGGCTTTTATAGTTACCCTGGTCCAACCCCACCCTTGAAGAGACCTCCCTACCTAGCCTCATTTTGTTCTATCATGATTAGAAAAGCCGGAGTCAGATTACATGATTCTGTTTGATATTATTTCTAAACAAAAAAATACTTTAAAAAACAAACGTAACAACTCTCTCAAACAGGCTTTTATAGTCACCCGGTCCAACCCCACCCTTGAAGAGACCTCCCCTACCTAGCCTCATTTTGTTCTATCATGATTAGAAAAGCCGGAGTCAGATTACATGATTCTGTTTGATATTGTATTTTAAAAATATTTAAAAAAAACAATTTTTTAAAAAAATATTTTTTAATATTTTTTAATATTTTAATATACTGATATCAGAAATAATTTTTTAAATAAAAAATATATTCACCCTCAACTATTAAAACCACCCTCAACCATCAAAACCACCCTCAACTGAATTCTCAAACGTTCCTTTCATTCTAAAGTCAAATCTCACTTTTATAAAAGAAATGGTTGCTGTTAATTACAAGAAAATAATTTAATTTGATGAAACAAAATCCATTCCGATGTCAATATCTCGGAGAAAGTCAGATGAAAAACCCTAATCAAAATATAGCTAAACATTGCTCTCATAAATCCAAGGACGTATAACACACTTAGAAATTATAATATAACAACACATGACAATGACCACATAAATATGCTAGCTTCCATTCTTTTCTTATTCTTAATTAAACAGTTCGAGAAAAGAATGAAAGCTAGCATATTTATTTTAAAATATTTATATTTTTCTTAAATTTATTTTTGTTAGAGTTTATTTTCTTATTGTTAATTTCTTTGAGGGGTAAGATGCTGATATCTTAGAACAGGGATTTGCTTAT
Organism: Salix exigua; assembly: GCA_032356905.1. Classification (NCBI taxonomy): domain Eukaryota; kingdom Viridiplantae; phylum Streptophyta; class Magnoliopsida; order Malpighiales; family Salicaceae; genus Salix; species Salix exigua. Next base: position 1,360,902 of record CM063595.1, on the reverse strand, counting down.
GACAAGAGAGGGAAAGACACGAGTGGTTGGCTGACAGAGGAGGAGGAGGGGAGCAAAAGATGGTCGAATTATGATAATTTATTTATTTTTTAACAGAAGAGAACGTGTATTGCTGACGCGTGTTATAAGAATTGATTAATTATTCCAGATTGTTTTCTTACTAGTGGTGTTTGATTAACTGTTGTTTTTCTTATACTTAAAATCTGATTACTTTAGTTTTTTTATTATTCCTTTTTCAAGCATTCAAAGCATTTATTTATTTATATATAAATTATCAAATCAATTTGCATTTCGATTAGGACTCAACCCTCTCTCCTAATGTTTTTAAGGATGTTTTTGATATTATTTTTGCTTTTATGGTTTAACTTTTTTAAAAAATAATTATATGAAAAACACATTTAATGCAATTCAAAATAAATAGTTAAGTGTTTGGTTGTTGTGGTTGAGGTTGAGGTTGAGGTTGATAAAAAACAGTTTCACGTGATTGATTATCATGATTTTCGTATTGCTGTCAACTTGTAAATTATTTTAAAACACACACACACATATAAATTGTTTTTAAAATTTTGTAGATTAATAATCATAACAATAAAATATAATTAATAATTCATGAAAAAAAAAGATAATTGTTTTTATTCTCTCATCAAACTACTTGCAATTTCATCACGGACAAATATTTCTTTTTTATTAGGATTGATCTATATCCACATATTTTTTTTATTTTTTAAAATATATTTTTTTATTTTTTTAAAAGAAAAAACAGACTAGGCCGACCAAACCAAATTGGGCTAAAATCCAACTTTGTTGGACTTGGGTTGGGTCGAGTGCAGCTTTAAAAAGGGAGATGCGAAACGGTGTGTTGCACTGTTCACGTCTAACGTTTGACCAACAACAACAAGAGCTTCAACGACCGATGTCAACGGGTAGAAGAGGACAAGGTGGTTTTTCATATGGTGGTGACGTCGGGAATGATGGCATGTGGTGGTCAATAGGAGCGATGGAAGCCTGTTGCCGCGCACTGCTGTTTCGACACGGGGGCATATTGCTCTCACTAGAGGTGGTCACGACAAAGATTTTAGAGTAGAGGAGAAGCTCTTGGTGATGAGGGGGTGATAGTAGTGTCTCCGGGAGCTACCTTGACTATGGAGAGAGAGTCGTCGCCGTATAGAGGGAGAAAGATATCAACCATTTTCTAGATAGAGTTGTAGCTGTGGAGAGAGAGGCCCGTCAATTCCCACTGCGATGTTGCACCAAACACACCCAACCAAGATCTGCAATCCATGAAAAGCGGGCAAAAAAAAAACTGAATCGCATTCATGGAAAAGCTTGAATTTTCTGCTTCTCGTGAACCATGATTTGCGTCAATTTTTTGGTGGGTCCCATGGTAAATTAATCCGTGTTTTCTCGTTACCAAACACGTGAAAATTGCTTATTGTGTGAATTTCTGGTTGGATCGTGTTATCAAACGGGCACTAAATATAGGCTTTTCCTCCGAATCAACATGTAGTCAATTAAATTTAATAACTTCTCCCAAGTATATTCTTAATATTTGAATCCATAAAATAATATTAAAAACTCTTTTGATTATCAAATTTACCCATTAAAAATTTAAAAAAGAATAATTAAATAAAATTTTTTATAGATGTTCCAATAGCTCCTCGACCGGAAATGTCATAATTGTTAAGTATCTCACCTAAAAACTTAAGTTGTTAGGTAATGCTCAAAATATGATTTATATTATCCTCTATCACAATTTTTATCCTTAAGTGAAAGCTCTTTGAACTTGAAAACTTGCACATACTCATATTATCTAGTGCTTAATTTTTATTAAATAGAATGAAGATGATGAAATTCACTTAAGTTGTTAGGTAATGCCCAAAATATGATTATATTATCCTCTATCACAATTTTTATCCTTAAGTGAAAGCTATTTGAACTTGAAAACTTGCACATACTCATATTATCTAGTGCTTAATTTTTATTAAATATAATGAAGATGATGAAATTCAAACTCGTAAACCTCGAGTCAACAAAACTTTGATATAATATTAAGAAATCATATCAATAAAAAACTTAAAATATTAAGTGAAATACTAAAATATAATTTATAATTACTGTATCCAAAATATTGACCCTCTCCCACATTCCTCACAATTCTCTTTCACATGATATCAAGTGACATTGAAAGAGGGAGGACTTTTTGTATCGTCCTTCAGCAGATGTGAAGCGATGGATATCACTGGCTCGGAGAGGAATTAATAATTTAATACATTTCTGCCTCTCGAAGCCAATGTCCCACCATGATTTCGAAACATCCACCGGCTCTTTCAAGTTTTTGGACAACATTCGACAAAGGAAATTGAAGGGAAATTTCTTTCTTTAATCTCTTCGCAGGTACTAATGTTAGTTCCCGAACTTCATCTCCAATGGTGAAGCTAAGTGTTGGGAAGGAGACAATGAACTCTATTTTTTTCCCGTACTTCTCACTCTAGTTATTACACAATTCTTACATTTTCAAATCGTTTTTTTTCTGATTGGTTTATTAAACCAAAAAAAAAAAAAAAACTGTTGATCTCTTCTTTTACTTCCAACGGGAAGAAATTAAAGAGATTTTAGGAGGTGATCGGAGTGTTTTCCGAGAATGTTTTTGAATATTTTTTTTTATTTTTATTTTAAATTAATTATTTTGATATTTTTAGATTATTTTGATGTGATAATATCAAAAATAATTTTAAAAAATAAAAAGATATCATTTTAATATATTTCTAAACAAAAAACAAAACCACACTCTCAAATAGATGCTTAATCAATGAAAAAAAAGGTTAAGCTTCCCCCACACCCACCCCGGCCTCAAATCCATTTCCTATGAACCCAACTAGAGAATAAATAAAGTATATATATATATATATATCAAAATACATTTCCTATGAACCCAACTAGAGAATAAATAAAGTATGCGTGTGTGTGTGTATATATATATCAAAATCCATTTCCTATGAACCCAACTAGAGAATAAATAAAGGGGAAGAGGCAAAAACTCAGGGGGTCGAAAGCTGGAGGAGGCTGGAACAAGCTGAATTCAAATCTGTCAGCGCCAAGGAGGCTGGGACATATTTTGAGGTTCTTAAACACTATGATATTCCTCGAATATAACCTGGTGCGAATACACCATGTTCTACGACTTATTTAATTCTTGTTTCGTTGACTGCACCGGGAGAATGATCATAAATGTATCACGGGGAGGACCGATTCAAGAACCTCGAGAGCCCGTATCCGATCCTGTGGACGGCACCGATAAATTTTGCATGACTTTGAAAAAAAATACGTTCAACTTATTTGTTTTGTTTATAGTGTTCGCGAGGGTCTCCCGGAATACATTTCCTCGAAGCATTTGTAATTTATGATGAAGAAAATGGCATATTTCATCTGATAAAATCAAATAAAATCTATCAGTACGTTGACTGGCTCGAACATACGACTCTCTAACCATGAAGCAAGTGAAAGTCTCTCACCCTGCACATGCACAGGCTCTTTTCTTTCTTCTCAAGTCTTGTGTGATAGCTCTGGACCCTCGTGTCTAGGCTGTAGCTCTCCTCGGGGAACAGTGAAGGAGGAGCTCGGCATATATTAAAAAAATGAATTTTTATTTGAAATTAAAAAATAGTAATTTTAAATTATTTTTATATACTAATATAAAAAATAAATTTAAAACATAAAAAATTATTTTAATATATTTATAAAAAGATACTTTTAAAAATATTTTCATTAAATTCCTAAAACTCCACCACCAACTAATTAATGTCTTTCCATCCCTTCTTTACGTTCATCGTCATCCACCAAGCCCTTGCACTTTAAAAGAACACAGACAGTGACCGTATCCCCTCGGCACAAGAAGAAAACAAACCCACGCGCAGCAGAGTTCAACTTCTGCCCTTCTCGGGCCCACCTGGAAAACGTGTCATCCAAAGGACGCGAGTAGCTACAAATCCGTAGAATCTCCGAAACCGCCTGCCCCTTTCTCGTGCCATTCTCTCTACAGTCCTCGGATTGTTTTTTAAAAGTGATTTCCAAACGAAATTCACATTCATACATACATTCATTAAAATGATTTTGAAACATAAAAAAAATCAAGAAAAAAATAACTTGAAGTTTATCCTTTTTTAAATATTTTTAAAACATAAAAACCAACCTTAAGGTTTTAAACCCGTTTGTTTTTATCATATATTTTTATGGATTTCCCGAAAATATATAATAAAAATATATAAATCAGGCTGAATTATTCAAAACAATTTGATGGCCCGGGTTTGGGTAAATTACTGGGTATAAATCAGGCTGTGGTGATCTTATCAGGGATTCCTTTGTAAATTGGGCTGCTGGTTTTCACCACCGATACGGTGGCTGAATCAAGTGGGCATACGGCGAGGACTTCCTCTGGTTTGGATAGGGATGTTTAATCAGATTATTATGGAATCGAATAGCGTCGAGGCTCTGAAATGCATCTATAAAGGAATATATTTTACATTGACGAATTGTATTTTTAAAAAATATCAAATAAAAAACTCAATTTTAGTCAATTTATAAACTAATTAAAAATACCCTTATCATTAAATTAGAAAAAAATATTATTTATACTTTACTCATATCAAAGTAATGGTAAGAAAATCTATATTTGTACGACCTAATATTTATTTAAATTCTAACTATTATATCGATTAAGGTTCATTCTCATCATGAAAATTCTTAAATAGAGCGTGCAAACTTTTTAATAGAAGAATTTGTTTGATTTTATATTTTAAAAATATTTTTTTAATTATTATTATTGTGAAAATAATTTTTTTAAAAAAATATTATTTTATTTTAGAAAGGGAGAGAGAGTTTCTCCTTTTCCACTTGACAAACGTTAATCCCCACACTTGTCACCAAACGCCGCGAGTAGACTCACCCCCCAAAACTTGCAAGCACACGTATCCTGCATCGCAGAACCCTAAAAACTTTCTCTCTCTAGAAGAAAAACAAAGTGTCCTGTTCGGCCATTCCTATCTACATGTACGTACACGATATATAAAGAAGCCTTTGAAGTTTCCATGCACACAGCAACAAATTCCAAACCCATGTTGTAAACCCAAAAAGAAATTTCTTTAATTGCTGCCGCTGCCGCTGCCGCTGGCACCACCACCTGTTCTCTCACTCTCTCTACTAAAATAAGTGCGCGCTCGACAATCCCAAAAACAAAAGCACTAAAACTACAACATTATAAAAACCAAAAAGAAAGGGAAAAGAGAAACATTACCCACAAACCCCCATAAAAAGGGTCATTTGAATTAACTGCCTTTCCTTGCAAAGCCACAAGCTTTTTAAAGAAGAAAAGAAAACCAGTGCTATGATTCTAAAGTTTCAATTTTTCCACCTGGGGTTTGCCTAAACCTGCAAATAATCGTTCGATTATGGGTGTTTACGAGGCTGGTGGGAATGGCTCCATTGGCACAACAACAGCAACAACTTGTAATTGCTATGACATGAGCTTGAGGTGTTGGTGTCGATGGAAATGGGGAAATCATCAACAGCAGCAACAAAATCATCATAGATTGTTGCACCAAAGATTGGTTTCTCTTGTGTTTTCCTCTGGTTTTATGTTCTTTTTGGGTTGTTTGGTCTTGTATGGATCTATTGGTATGTTTTATGGTTGGCTCATGTTTAGTAAACCTTATTTACGTAGCACAAATGTTGGTGTTGGGTTAAACTCACTTGGTTGTCAAGAAGACAACGAGGGTTCTTGGTCTATTGGTGTTTTTTACGGTGATTCTCCTTTCTCTCTCAAACCAATTGAATCTGTAAGTTTTTTTCCTTACCCCATGATTTTATAATTATTTTTTTAGTATTTTGTTTACATTTATGCATTATTAGAGACTGATTTGTGATCCTATTATCAACTATGCTCATGGGGGGGATTGATGCTTTTGTCAAGTCTGCCTTTTTAAAAGTGGGTTTGGTGGCTAATTTCTTTCTTTTTCGTCTAATGGATGTCACAAAGTTACATGTTTCTTGCTCTCTTTTTTTGTTAGCCAAGTATTAGTGGTCAAGTCTTCTTTTTAATCAATGACTGTTTCGAAACTGCAAGCTTTGCCTTTTCTCGTTCCTGTTAGAATTTATTGGTATATCTACTTTTTTTGAACAATTTTTTAAATCTCAGTTTAATTATTTATTGTTCATTTCTTGCTCGTGGGATGAAGGCGATATTTTTATTTTATTTTTTAAAATCTCCATATACATATAATGAGTTGTATCATCAACTCGCGGTGATTCTGACATCGGTGGAAATCGGCAACAGATGAATGAATGGAGAGATGAGGGTGCGGCATGGCCCGTTGCTAACCCCGTTGTCACCTGTGCTTCGCTTTCTGATGCTAATATCCCCAGTAATTTCGTTGCCGATCCTTTTCTTTATGTCCAGGTAATTATTTTATTAAATGGATTCAGTTTGATATTTTTTCTGAAATCTCTTCTGGTCTTGTATGTATAACTTTTGTTATAGTTTTTTTTTTTTTCTTTTTCGAATGTCTAAAGTCCTGTTATTGCATTTAGGAACTTAGCAATAGTACCATTGAAATTTATATTTAATTCTTATCTATTTCCTTTTCAATCTGGCATTTGGTTTATGTGTCTGGAATGAGAGCTGTAAGCTGCTGCTTCTCCAATCTGAAAAATGTGAGAAGGGAGGGAGGGTATGAACATGCTTATCATTGGTCATTGAGCATGGAAATAGTCAGGGGCCTGTGACAGAAAAGTCAGAATGCATTTTGAAAATAGGTGAAAGAGACCAAACCTTTGCCACTGCCCAGACGTCTTAAGGGCCTTTAAAATTGTGGGTTTACAGTTATTTTAGTAATCTCAACCAACCGTATGGTTAGAGATAGGGAGCTCAATGCATTAATTTGGACTCTGGTACAAGCGTTCATCTTTATATTTTCTGCACCATGTTTTCTAAATCCTAGTCAAATGGCATGATGAAAGCTCTGAGATAAGCATTTATTAGAAAAAATGAGGATAGATAAAGATGAATTTTGTGGTCAGGAGAAGCTCCTTATAGAAATCTGCAGATGCAGGCAGAAAGCTCTTTCTGGGTTAGAAAGCATTTTGCGAGCGGTATCAATACCTATAACTGTTCCCTTTCTGCTTTATGGGTCCTCTTTGCAAGTGGGTATGTCTTATGGTGAACACAGTGTAAATTGTTTTATGCTGGAGACTAGTTAATGGGATATCTCGTGGTTTTATTTTCAAAAATGTTTACTGCTGAAATCTGAGGTATTTCTAGGTGATTTGGGACAACATGATATTTTCCTGGGAGGAATGGGTTCGGGGATTTTTTTTTCTGGAGTTTATTGTGCTCTTTAGCTGCTTTGTTGCTTCAGATTTTTCTATTTGTTACATACAAGTATGGGATCACTATATACGTTTAGTGAAGTAAATTTAGCTTGAAATATGGGTATTTATGAAGGGGATATTGACTTTTTTATGGGGTTATTTTCCATTTTGAAGCAAAATTACAAGGAAATTCACCATAAGCAAAAGTTTTAGCTTAGATTTTAAAATTCTTTAGATATATTTTGCTGTGGCCAGTCTGATTTCTTCTGATTTGAAGCATCAAGCTGCAGAATTAAAAATGCAAGTCTCTAGCATTGTTTAGTGCTCTTTTATGGTAATTGTGTTTCTGTGTGCTTACACATGTACATGCCTGTGCCAGAAGTTCTTTTTATCATAGTAGCTTCCTTATCTTGAAGTTAATATTTTATGTCTACTTATACGGAGCTGAGCAGGGGGATACACTTTTCCTATTCTATGAAACAAAAAATCCAATTACCATGCAAGGAGATATTGGAGTTGCAAAAAGTACAGACAAGGGAGCGACATGGCAACAGTTGGGGATTGCCTTGGATGAGGACTGGCATCTATCTTATCCCTATGTGTTCAACTACCTTGGCCAAGTAAGATAACTATTCCTTTGCAAGCAACCATTCACCTACAACTGGTCACTTGTAAACTGTTTATCCTGGAGGTCCTGTAAATAACATGAGGACTGGACCAACAGATAATGGGTTCTACTTGCATACTAACTTGGAAAACTAGCTGGGTAATCATTGACAATTTGATTAGCTGGAAAGAAGAAAAAATCTAAGAGCTGTTACTGTTGATATGCAGCTTGAACCGTTTCCTTTATTACTGTTTCTTGCAGATATATATGCTGCCTGAGAGCAGCCAGAAAGGGGAACTTCGCCTTTATCGTGCACTTAATTTTCCATTGCAGTGGACATTGGAGAAAGTTCTTATTAAAAAGCCCCTTGTTGATTCTTTTATCATTAATCATGCTGGAGAATATTGGCTTTTTGGTTCAGATCACAGTGGTATTGGAACCAGGAAGAATGGGCAGCTGGAAATTTGGTATAGTAGCTCACCACTTGGTCCTTGGAAACCACACAAGAAGAACCCCATTTATAATGTTGACAAGAGTGTGGGAGCTAGAAATGGAGGTAGACCATTTGTGTATGATGGAAATCTTTATCGTGTTGGTCAAGACTGTGGTGAAACATATGGGCGACGAGTTCGTATCTTCAAGATTGAAGTTCTTGCCAAGGATGATTATAAAGAAGTTGAAGTTCCCCTGGGATTTGAAGAGCCCAATAAGGGACGCAATGCTTGGAATGGTGCACGCTACCATCATCTCGATGTGCAGCATCTAAGTTCTGGTAAATGGATAGCTGTCATGGATGGAGACCGTGTGCCTTCAGGAGACCCTGTCCATCGCTTTATTCTTGGCTCGGCTTCACTTGCAGCTGTCACTGCTGTCGCTGTGGTATTGGGTGTGCTACTCGGAGCTGTTAAGTGCATTATTCCTCTCAACTGGTGTGCTCACTACTCGGGGAAGAGAAATTATATTCTCTTGGGTTGGGAAAGGCCAAATTTGTTTTCTTCAAAGGTGAGGCGGTTTTGCAGCCGAATGAACAGAGTTCTCTTGTCTGTTCGAGGAAAAATGAAGCCTAATACCTGGTTTGGAAAATTGGTGATAGCTGTAACTTTTGTGGTCGGAGTTGCATTAACGTGCAGAGGTATTAAATATTTCTATGGAGGCAATGATGCTGAAGAAGCTTATCCATTAAATGGTCACTACTCTCAATTCACTTTATTGACGATGACCTATGATGCGCGGCTCTGGAATTTGAAAATGTATGTGAAACATTATTCAAGGTGCTCTTCAGTTAAAGAGATTATCGTGGTTTGGAACAAGGGCAGACCTCCCAGATCAAGTGATCTAGACTCTGCAGTGCCTGTTTGGATCAGAGTAGAAGACCAAAATTCACTGAACAATCGGTTCAAGAAAGATCCAATGCTTAAAACCCGAGCTGTTCTCGAGCTTGATGATGATATCATGATGAGGTGTGATGATATTGAACGGGGATTCAATGTATGGCGTCAACACCCAGATCGAATTGTTGGCTTCTACCCACGACTCATTAGTGGCAGTCCATTGAAGTATAGGGCTGAGAAGTATGCCCGGCGTCATAAAGGCTATAACATGATTCTTACAGGGGCAGCTTTCATGGACCATACGGTATCTTTTGAGAGGTATTGGAGCAATGAAGCTAAGGCAGGAAGGGAACTAGTAGATAGATACTTCAACTGTGAGGATGTGCTTTTGAATTACCTGTATGCAAATGCAAGCTCCTCCCAGACCGTTGAGTATGTGAGACCAGCATGGGTGATAGACACATCAAAATTCTCTGGGGTTGCAATTAGCAGGAATACAAATGTGCATTACAAGATAAGAAGTAGTTGTCTCCTGAGATTTTCAGAGATCTATGGAAGTATAGCTGACCGAAAGTGGGAATTTGATGGGCGCAAGGATGGTTGGGGTTTATAGTGAACCTAAACTTGACAGCGGGCCACTTGCAATTCTCCAATCTTTATTCATCATCTCTTGCTCTTACGGTAAATTCTTGTCATTGCAACCCCTCCTGTGAAGATTTTTCTGTTGGGGAACTTTTAGCTTTGGTATCTTTGTTTGGAAGGATGTAAATTAGTTTGTCATGTTTTTTTACCTTTTCATCAGAATTGTTTAAGGATATGTACATTAGCGTCGTTCTGTTTTCTCTTCCTCGAGGTTTTTAATGAAAATTACCAGATATATACTTTTTGGCAAACATGAAACTCTTCCCTTCTGTCTCAGAATTTTGTCTTTGAGAATTGCCCAATATTCTCCGTTTATCCATGGAAAAAAAGATCATAGACGTGAGAGGTAAGCTCCAACCACTGCAAACTGAAGATCATTGGTCAGCAGAAGACATGATAAATTGATAATCATCCGTTCAACGATATACTGGACTGGAGAAGCTGGTCTATTGAAGGTTCAGCTGAAACTCAAACTGGAAAGGGTTAATCGATTGCCTTTTCTTGGCGATGCACTCGGAAGGGCCCGTGTTCTTCTTTCTGGGATAAATTGCAGAAGCGAAGACCAGTTACTGGTTTAATAAAATCTCCAGTCCATAACTTTTCTCCAAAGTCTGACCATCATAACCAGTATAAAGCTTCAAACTGTGTCAATGGAAATCCCATTTGCAGATGGGTTTGTTATTTTTCCACATTCCGACCATTGGCGTGATTATCCAGTCCATCAAACACGTGGTTTCCATTATGTAATGATAGGCCATTGATCTGGGAGTCAGCGCAAAGTTTAGCGTTCTTGAATTGATCCCCAGAATTCGTCAAGTAAACTTGCAAGATCATTGAGAGCAGGGGTAAAATTCCAGGATGCTTCTTTACAGATGGGACATCCATGTCATGAGCTGTTTACAAACCAAGTAGTTGGCAAGAACCAAGACTCTATCCTTGAACTTTCAAAAAGGAAACAAAAATGGGAAAATAGCAGAAGTGAATCATTTGCCATGGGGACACATGTCCACGTGCATGCATGGGCATTATGATTGATAACCTAGTTCATCACTGTCCTCATTTGGACAAGAAAATGACATGCTTGGTGAGATCGAGATAGATATATGTTATGGACCACTAGGGCAAACATGGGCTAACGTCTCTGTCTGAGTCAATCGGTGAGCCCACAGGACCAGATTGAATCAATTCCGCAACTCACAGAAAATTGGGCTGCTTGCACGTGTTTGGGGCCTACCATATACGCACAGTTTGCACTTTCCAATTTACAGTCACACCCTTGCCTATCCTGGTCAAACTGATGTTGTAAAGTTATCCAGTCAAATGTCTAGCTGGGTGTTGCTTCCATGAGACAAGTCCCAGGTTATATAAAGGGTGTTTATCATTGTTTTTTAATTTTTTTTTTGAAAAAATTCACAAATTATTTTTTATTTTAAATTAAATATTTTAGATTATATATAAAAAATTAAAAATAAAAAAATTATTCTAATATATTTATAAATAAAAAATATTTTAAAAAACAATTATAACTTTCAAATAATCAATATCCTCACAACAGGAACATGCATCCCTCCATCTCTTGCCTCGAACCAGATATATCGGAGAGATTGAGTGCCTGTTCGGGACAACGTTTCAAATATTGTTTTTAAAAAATTTATTTTTATTTTATTTTAAATGAATATGTTTTAGTAAATTTTCCAAACCAAATTATTGAATAAAATCTCGGTTCTTTCAAATTATTATAGGAAATACACATCCTTTATAAGGCTAAATAAGCGAGTAAAATCTTAATTATTAAATGTTGAAGCCATGTTTGCTTCATTGCTAGGGAGCTTGTAGCGTGGATAAAGATTTAGTAAACAGGATTGAAAATTCATTTACAATAAATCTAGGACTCTTTCAACAATACATATTATAGGGTATCACTTACAAGCTTAAGAGTTTTATTGACCCAACAGTCGTGAATTCAAATCTCAACACCCTCATTTTATTTGATAAAAAACTAAGCACAAGGTGATGAGGTTGTGCAAGTTTCGAGCCCAAAAGACTTTCACTTGATGGGATATATTATAGTATATATTATAGGGTCTCACTTACAAGTTTGAGTTCTTAGATGAGATGATTCCTTATCATGATTTCATTTCAAAATAACTTTTTGAAAACTCTATCTATTGAGCAAGTGAATATCACTAATGGGATCTAAGCATATTCCATGGTTGAGATTTTCAAGATAAAATTCGAGGAGGATAATCGATAATATTAAGAATAATCAATTCTAAAGCTATGAATATATATTTTTTTATTCCTGATGAACCGACCATGTGATGTAGTTATTGTCTCATTTATTTTTGTTTCACTTTGTTTTTGGTATTGTCAACGTACAAAGAAAAAAAAATTGTAATTCTCCGTACTCAACCTCCCAAATCAACATAGGAACATAAATAGTTTTGAATCCTACAATGGATCTCCCTATATGACACGTCCAAGGTTTTTGGACCTAATAGTTAGCCACATCTAATGTAATGTGGGTCTAATATACATATCAAACCCAAAATATTTAAACCCAAAATATTTTGACTTGATAATTAGACAAGTTTAAGATAATGCGAATCTAGCAAACATGGTAGACTCAAGATATATGGACTTGGTAAATATATTTTTTAGAAAATATATTTTGTGAGTTCAGATAAATGAATAAAATCCTAGTTATTCTAAGTTTTTATGAAAAATATACATCTTGACTGGAATTTAAGATCTACTATCCACGTTACAAGCTCTTTATTATTACGGTATATTTTTGGAGCTCAATTGATGATAATGATGTGACAACAAGTTTTCAACCACACACTATTAACCATTGCCAAAATAAAGGGTTAAAATTGTTAAGTAACCATTTTATCTAAAAACTCAAGCTTGCAAGTGAGACCCCATAATATGATAATATGATTTATATTATTCTCTAACACCCCCCTCAAGCGAAAGCTCTCTGAGCTTGAAATTTATATAGACTCACATCACCTTGTGTTTTGTTTTTATCAAATAGAATGAGGGTGATGAAATTCAAACTCGTGACCGCTAGGTCAATAAGTTTCTGATACCATGTTAAATAACCATCTCACTTAAAAATTCAAGTTTATAAATAAGACACCATAATATAATTTATATTATTCCATATCATAAATATCCAATCTCTTATCGTAATCCTAATCCTATTCGGTCCACCTTAGAACTCTCTATAAATAGGGAAAAAAAGAACCTAGACTCTCTATAAATAGAAAAAGAGGATGAAAAAACGAAGAGAGAATCATTCAATCCCCTGTGCCTACTATCTTCTCTCTTCAATCCACAGACCTCCCTCTCCGTCATCAAATTCCACGTACAATGATACAATCCCTTGCATTCTCCTCTTTCCTTCAATCATGACAACATTTTTTAGTGTTTTGAAATTTTTGCATCACCGAAACAACATTAAAGCTTACAACTTTAAGACACATATATACCCATATTGTAAGAAAATATAATAATTAAAATTAATTTTATACAAATACATCTTTCACTTTTCTTTATAATAGAGAATATAAAGACTCAAACTTTCCCTCTGATTCTGATCCAACAAAGGGCTCTCTTTTGACTTAAAAACTCACCTCCAAGATTTGTAGAGAGAGCAAGTTTGGTTTTTGTTTGGAGAGAGAAAGTGGGCTATTTTATTTTTAATTATTATTATGTGGAGATAATTTGATAGAGTGAGAAATGTTGGAAATGGAGAGGGATTTTGATTCAAAGTTGAGGATTCAAAGCAGCAATTCACCATCTTCATCATCTAATAACAATAACGGGAATGTGCAGAGATCTAAAAGCTTTGCATTTAGAGCTCCGCAAGAGAATTTCACTATTCAGGATTTTGAGCTTGGCAAGATCTATGGCGTTGGATCTTATTCAAAGGTTTGATTCTTTTTTTGGTTTTTCTCACGTGGGCTTTGTCGGTTTGCTTCTTTGTTATTGTAGATTGGTGGGTTGTGTTTTCTTGATCATAATTATTATTAAAGTTTGTGTCTCTTATTCATCTTTTCAATTTCTTTGATTTATAAGCCTATGCTTGTATTCTCATTATCTGATACCACCTTGTCATCTAAAGATTACATTTACGAGCAACCCATGTATATTTTCGAGATGTATGAATTTAATTTTTTGGTTCTGGTCCAGGGGAGAGAAATTTCAATTGAAGGGGATGACAGATTTTGTGAAATTGAATTTCCATTGTTTGATTCCTGGGGAAGTTGAATGAAGATAAGCAAATTTTTTAATGACACCTTGATTCTGTCTTTACTATTGAGAAAACGAAAACCAAATACAAATGTACAATTTTAGCACCTGGTTCGTTTTGTTGCTGATATCCTGTCTTTTCTCTGCTGCCAAATGGAAAATTAGAAGTTTCAGAGGTTCACTTCATTCCCTTTGGGAGCAGCAGTCTACTGTTGTAGGCATATGTAGTGCCTTCTAGTTGTCAGGATGATTGGTTTAGCTTATGTTATAGGTGATTGAAGAGAGCTTCACAATGTTGTGACAGAGTGTTAACATTATTGAGGAGGAGATGGTTAAGCAATATCCTTCTTCATGCCTTTTTCTTCAGTACATAATCTTAAGCCATGGATATAGAGTTGGAAATCAAGCAATTGTGAATTGTTAACTTTGAACGTTTTCTGTTAATAGTGTTAGGTATTTACTTTGTGACAATACAATGTTTATTTGTTGTTAGATACGTGTATTCATCATTGTTTCAACCTGAGTCTGTCGGATATGGAGAAGAGATACAGGGCATGGTGACTTCTTAGTTACACCATATAATGAGTGAACACTCTCACCCTCTCTTAAATGTCATATTGCAAGAATTTCTAACATGGTCATTCAGAAAAGGAATATTGTTGTGTTTATTATACAACACTTGTATTCCAGGAGCCCATTTTTGCTTGTGATTGTTGGCCTTTGAGCTTCTTGTAATGAATGCTGAGTATCATTCTATTGAACTTACCAGGTAGTGAGAGCAAAGAAGAAGGACACGGGAATTGTATATGCCTTGAAGATCATGGACAAAAAATTCATCACCAAAGAAAATAAAACAGCTTATGTGAAGCTGGAACGCATTGTGCTCGATCAATTGGACCACCCAGGAATCGTGCGTCTATTTTTTACTTTTCAGGATAATTATTCTCTGTGTAGGTATCTGGGTAGCAGCCTATCCAAATTTCTCTGTGTTTTATATTTTTTCGTTTGCAATCACAGTGTCTATGATTAGCTTGCTTAAATGGGTTTATCATATGAGACCAATATATTTTTATTCTACTGTGCAGACATGGCACTTGAATCCTGCGAAGGAGGAGAACTTTTTGATCAAATAACCAGAGTGAGTACCTATTAAATACTCCTTGCTATTCATTATTAATTTTAAAATCCAGCAATATGAACTCCTTGCTATTCATTATTAATTTTAAAATCCAGCAATATGACTTTTTGAAGAATTTTCTCTTTAAATTCATCTCATGATTGGTGCTAATGCCATAAGTTCTTCTGCATTCTTATATTATTTATAAACTTTAGACCATTCTGAATAAATATAGAATTTAAGCTTTTACTAAAAAAGGTTGCATTTGAAACCCTTTAGAGCAATTGCATAATGCCCTGCGCATTTCTGGATTCACTTAATATTTCAGCAGAATCTTCTTGACTTCAGATTTTTTACCCTGTAAGTGTTTTATCATGTTAGCTGCTCTGTCATTGTATACTATTGCATTTAATTATATGTGCAGAAAGGCCGTCTATCAGAGGATGAAGCTCGCTTTTATGCTGCAGAAGTTGTGGATGCTCTTGAATACATACATGCTATGGGATTAATTCATCGAGATATAAAGGTAATTTTTTAATTCATTGCTCTTCTTTTTATTGGGAATCAAGAAAAGCTAAAGCTCTTCTTAATGGCAGCCAGAGAACTTGCTATTTACAGCAGACGGACACATTAAAATTGCTGATTTTGGAAGTGTGAAGCCCATGCAGGATAGTTGCATCACTGTCCTTCCAAACGCAGCTTCAGGTAATACTAGAACTTACCATGTACACTGTTCATTATGTTCTGTAAGCTGCAGGTTAATTTTTTTTTCCCCTGTTGATCCCCTGCTCAGACGATAAGGCTTGTACATTTGTGGGAACAGCTGCATATGTCCCTCCAGAAGTCCTTAACTCCTCTCCTGCAACTTTTGGGTAAGTGACTCCCATAAATCAATCCATATTAATGTTATAATTGGAATAAGTTGTAGTTTTTTTACAGTGTTTTTTCATGGTCGAGCTTATTACCAGGTCCTTTTTTTTTTTTAATAATTTCTTGCGTGTGGGGGATAACCTTTTTGCTCTTTTGGCCACATTCAAACAGAAATGACCTGTGGGCACTTGGCTGCACTTTGTACCAGA
The DNA here is from genome assembly GCA_032356905.1 of Salix exigua. Lineage (NCBI taxonomy): Eukaryota > Viridiplantae > Streptophyta > Magnoliopsida > Malpighiales > Salicaceae > Salix > Salix exigua. The sequence continues at coordinate 1,344,504 of CM063595.1, read as the reverse complement.
TGCTTTCAGGGACTTCTCCTTTCAAAGATGCAAGTGAATGGCTTATATTTCAAAGAATTATTGCTCGGGATTTAAGATTTCCCGATTATTTTTCAGCAGAAGCGAGAGACCTCATAGATCATTTATTAGTAAGCTACAAAGCTTTCATATATTGAACTTTAGTTTCGTAACCTGCTTGCTGTTTTTTGAATGTTCCTTCTTCTCCTTTGTTGTTTTTGTTCTATTCTTCTGTACATAGAAAACTATCCTTACCTGGTCAATGGTAAGAGTTTACACTTGCAGTATAAACATGTGCAGATTCAAGTTTTTTGTTTAAACCACAACTATAATTTAGTGTGGGCTTTAAATCTTAAAAACCACACTGTAACGATGACAAGGAAACCCATTTTGTACAGTCTGCTATATCTTATATGGTTGGTTTCATGATAATCTAGACGACTGAGAATAAGTTTAAAGATGTAGCGATTTACAATCATTGTTGAGTGCATGTATGGATCCAAGGGGGGCTGGGGCAAAATTACCTTCCTTCCCCTTTAAAAGATTTTAATTTAGCCTTTTACTCTCAAGAAGATTTTACCTTGGGATCTCAAAATGAAATTTTTTAGTTTTTACCATCTACAATATTTATTTGTTTAGGTTAACACTTGGTGCCTGGATGTTAACCTTGCTATACTTTTGTTTTCAGTTTTGAGGCACATGACTAGTGACAAAGGACAGGCCATATTATGGGGGTTCATATTCGCTGATCTCCCTTGGAATGAAAAGTGAAATTTATAGAACCTTAACCTTGCTTGATAGGAAAAGCACACTTGCTTTCCTTTGGTTGTCTATTCTACCATCCTTATGACTTGGGCTGGGAACATTCTGAACATAATGTCTGAATTTAGATATCATCATGAAATCGACTTTTCCCCTTTGCCTTAAATATTACAAGTGATACGGATATTCCCTTATAAAGTTTGTGATTCAGGTCTTTGATCTTCAATGTTACAAACCATGTAGGATACGGATCCCAGCAGACGACTGGGTGCTGGACGTGGTGGTTATGCTGTGCTCAAGAATCATCCATTCTTTGAGGGAGTTGACTGGAAGAATTTAAGAGGAGAAACCCCTCCAAAACTTGTTTTGGAGCCAATGGTATGACAACATTGCTTTAAAATATTATGTGTTGAAGGATTTCAAATTTGTTTTGTTTTCATCTTCATGCTAATAATCTTTAGATTTTTTATCGCTTTCCTTATTCATATATCAGGTGCAATCGGGTGACAATGACCATGACCCTGGGTCTCCATTTAACCCTACACACATTGGTGATGGTTCGATGACACAAAATGATGGAAATGTTGGAGTCTCGTCATCTGCAGAAGCAACTTCACATATAACTAGACTTGCCTCAATTGACTCCTTTGATTCTAAATGGTACTGGCTCAACACCTTTTGCTTTGCACACATTATCTGCCTTTATGTATGTCCCTTTTCCGCTTCTCTCAAAAAGTCTGATTCTTTGCTTTGCGAAATTTCTTGGTGTAAGCCTTTTGAATTTATTTTTTTGAGATTCTTGTTGTTGCCTCACTTGGGTATTGGGTGTTGAAGAATGTGCAGAGGATATGGTTCTGCTTAACTACCATTCAACCAGTTAGAACTAGTGTATGATTTATGTTCCTTGCATTCATTGTCTCATGCAAGTACTCAATTACTTAGATTTATGTAACCTCCAAGTTTGTGCTCCGAATTGTTTAAGGAAGATTGATCATCTTTCAAACTCACAGAGGACATGCCTTGAGCAAATTACTGGATCTGATCGAAAACTTTTCTGTTTTGACTGTAATGGTTTACATAAGTTTTTTCCAGTTTTACCTCCAGGAGGTTGACCATTTAACATTACTAAAAAGCTGGTACAGCTTGCTTCTTGGAAGCAATATAAATGAATAGTCCTGCGGTTGGAGAAGATCTTTAGTCAGCATTATTAGGACGGCTAGTATTGGCTGTTTCTCCTCATTCTTTTTAAAGCTTCAAAAGAATGCCATTATGAAGTTATTTTAGTGGAGAGATTTATGTGCTGGTTTGTCCTTTTCCTCTCCTTTGTTCCCAGAATATTTGGAAGCATGTCTAACATGTAGGATATCCATGTTACCAGGCAACAGTTTTTGGATCCAGGGGAATCTGTTATAATGATCTCGATGGTGAAGAAATTACAGAAACTGACGAGCAAGAAGGTGCAGCTTATCCTTACCAACAAGCCAAAGTTGATCTACGTGGACCCTTCAAAGTTAATGGTGAAGGGAAATATAGTTTGGTCTGACAATTCTGATGACCTGAGTGTCCAAGTTACAAGTCCTTCACATTTTAAGATCTGTACGGTAAGCCTCTTTTGCCATTTGATGAAATCATTGGCGGCTTTTTCATTCTAAACTACTGTCGTTTCTAATCTTGTGGGACACCTCATTGCTATATCGCCCTTTGATCCTCTTCACTATAGTTTGATTTTTTGATTAAAATTTCCAACTATAGAGGATTATTCTCCAGTTTATATCTCTTCACTCTTTCCATTCCTCACCCCTCTGCATTTCCCCTTCATTTTCCTGATGTAATCATGTGCTCTTTCAGCCGAAGAAGGTGAGGTCATTTGAAGATGTTAAGCAGAGAGCGTGGCAGTGGAAAAAGGCCATTGAGAGTCTTCAAAACCAGTGAAAATCTGTTTATGGATGTGCCGAACATTCTTTGATGTATTGATGCATAGAGGAACTTGGGGATTCTTAAAACAGTCGACACCCCCAACAATTATTTATTTTTTTGTTGCAAGTTTGGCCCATCAAGCTCTCTTTCTTTCCTGCTTAAAACTGACTTTGCAACGGGGCTTTATGCTTTTTAATGAAAGTCATGTACAACGCAAGTCTTGATCGCCGGGTTTGTAGAGAAGGGCTAGGGTTCACTGCTTATTTACTACATTTAAAGTTAGTTCCGAGCCATTAATGAGAAGTTCTTTCCTTGAAAGAAATATTTACAGGTGAAGATCTATCCCAATTATTTTTTGTTACTGTTGCATAGATCCTGCCCTGTGCTGATAAAGTCACGGAAGCAAATCAATGTGCTTGATCGGAAATAAAGATTATATTTTTCAATTCACACACGGATTACATAGTTATTTTTTCAAATAATCAAGTATTGGTAATGACCTCCAGCTTCTCTGAAATATTCTTCAAAAGAAGGTGAAGGTCTGTCAATTAGTTACCTGGATGATAAACAGAAGAGGTCAATCCTGGATTGATATTTTCTTAGACTAGACCCGAGTCAGGGAAGGGTTGGTTAGGTCCGAGTAAAGGAAGAGTTAATTAGGACTGGATTTGATTGCGGTGATTGTTGCATTGGCTGTAACTATTTTGGTGCAGATGCATTGCAGTAAAAAAATGTGTATCACATGGCTCTTAAGAGCTTAACCCTTGTCTTGTTCTGTTTATGACAAGTGACAGCCAGATAAGTATTGTCGGCAGCTCCAAATCTCTCGACTCTCCGGTGAAATTGTGCTTGGTAGTTTGTTTTAAAAATATTTTGAAATTTCTATATTGTGTATTTTGAAAAGATCCCACTTGGGCTGCCAATTTCATTTACAGGAAAACTCATGTTTAAAATGTGATTAAAATTGTTTGTTAAGATATTTTTCTTTGTTTGAAATGAATCATGAGGCAAGAAATAATAATAATAATAATAAAAAATATATCTACCAGATCTGACCGAGCTTATATTAAGGTTTTTTCATTCAAGCAAACAGCAATGAACTCAACCATGGCTGCAAGGTGTTTTGTAGTGCTGGTTTTTGTTTCTTTTCTGGTCATGTCTGTGTCAGCCATAGCATCAAATAGCATGAGAGGTTCTCTTAGCACAATCAAACAACTCAGCCGCGAAGGGCCTTATATTGGTCTCATAACGGTGTATTCACCGGAAGAAGAGGCTTTTTTCAGAACGGGGGCGTTTACGCCTGATGCTAAACACCCTTTTGTAGACCTCTCAGGTAGGTATTCTTTCCAAGGAATGGTTGCTAGATACTTTGATTGTAGCTTCTTCTGTTAAATGACCGTAAATATGATGTTGAAGGGCGAAGGTATCGAGTGGGTAAAATCTATGGGAAGAAAGTCGTTTACGTGAGATGTGGCGTTGGCATGGTAAGCCGACATTATCTTTTCACCTCACCTCATCCATCAAGTAATGTTTTTTGGGTTTCTCAGCTGTATTTCCTTTCACAAACTGATTTTAGTTTGCTCCTGTCTCGATCAGACAAACGCAGCTGCGGCAACCCAACAAATGTTAGATCTATTTGACATTACTGGGATTGTTCATTTTGGAGTTTCTGGGAATTTGAATGATTCTATGTCAATTGGGGATGTCACCATTCCCAAACAATTTTCTCACACTGGCCTTTGGAACTGGGTGGTACAAGTTCATAAACTTTGAAAACTTCTAGTCCTTAAGGTTTTGCTATTTCTGCTATTGCTATCCAATTGCAGCTTACGCACACAGAACTTTGCGATTGATAGAACCCGAATGGAACTATGAACCCGGCCGATGTGGCTAACTTGGAGGTTGGAAGCTATAATGTACCTGAAGGCGATGGTGTGAATCTTCTGGGGCGAATTGGATACAGAACTGAGGAGCTCTTTTCTGTGTCAATAGAGCCTAACACTGCTGTTTCATTGTGGTGGATGGAAGTAAGTCAGCAATGGCTTCAACTTTCTAGGAGCCTGGAGGTTAGACATTGAAATCCAGCCCCTCAGTTCTCACCATCTGCTAATTTTACTTTCCTTAAAAGTCACAATTAAGGAAATTGGATGTCTGCTCTTTGATGCTTCTTTCACAATTTCCTACAGTAGCCTCTTCTCACATGATTACACCTGCAATTTATCTTTTACATGAAATTTCAGGGGATGGAGCTGGAGAGGTGTGTGAATTCAAGCTTGTGCCTTCCAGAGAAGCCTAAGCTAGTTGTTGGGCTCAACGGCTCAACGTCCAACATATTTGTGGACAACGCAGCTTACAGAGATTTCCTCTTTCGAACTCTTGAGGTTTCATCATCAGACATGGAAAGTTCTGCTGTAGTAATGGCAAGTTGCCTTATCTGAATCCTCCTTCTGATAACCAGCACAGTTAAAAAGCACTAGTCTTTCTTTTTTCCCTTTCTTTCTCACATTGTAATTAAGACCCGGCCAAAGCTTCTGAATTAGCTAAGATTCGAACAATGAATTTCATGATCAACAAAGATTATACTAACGGAACTTGCTTTTCCAGACATGCATGTCAAATGGCTTTCCTGTGATTGTCATCCGAGGGCTGTCAGATTTAGCTGGAGCAGAATCAGGAGACAATGAAATCCACACATTTGGTTCACTTGCAGCCCTCAATGCTGCTAAAGCTGTTATTGGTTTTATCAGCAAGATACCAAGATACAACTCTCCATCGCAGCATTACATGTAGTTTCTCATTAATGTGTATCGTGCCATGAAATTAGAGTTTTAACAACTATTAGATATCAGGTGAAACAGCTGCAATGGATTTGTCACGCATTTTATTGCTTAACAACTCAATTAAGCAGCCTACATATAGGCGATTCATATAAGCTAACAAGAATCAACTCAATTATGGCAGCAAAACTTGTAAAACTACCATATTTTGCATTGCTCGTCTTGACTTGCTTGTTGGTTATACCTGTGTCAGCTATACTGTCAAAGAAGATAGATTCCTTGAAGCTAATAAAGCAGGTTAACAGCAAAGGGCCTTATATATATTGGTCTCCTCACTGTGTTTCCACCAGAAGAGAATGCCTTTTTAGGAACTGGGGATTTCAAGCCTAATCCTGAGCACCCTTTCGTGGACCTGTCAGGTATGTGGGTGCTTTTCTTATACATGCATTGTTGATGGATTGCATTTTGTTCTGCAAGTTAGAATGAAGGGCGAAGATATCGAGCCGGAACAATCAATGGGAAGAAAGTCATCTATGTGAGATGTGGGATTTGTGGATCGATCTCTCAGTTGGATGTCTGTGATGTGATCTCATTGGACATTAGATGCCCGCAGACAGCTGAGCACTTTAAGCTTGCAAAAATTAATTGCGATTGTTTTTTGCAGGGAGACTGTTCCGGGTCAGAATGGTTCAGGGGGAAGAATGTAATGTACGTGGGATGTGGGTGTGGAATGGTAAGCAAAAATATTTTAGGTGAAACCTTCGGTGGCTGATATGGCGAACAGCATTACAGAACTCCCTGATTCTTATCAGGGGAAACCAAGATAGCCATAAAAGGACCCACTAGTCCTGGAAGGGGAGATTTTAAATATGATCAGTAAAGGCCTGCAACATGCATTCTCAAGCATTTTTAATCATTGTTTTTTTCTGGCTCTTTTAGGTCAATGCAGCTGCAGCAAGACAACAAATGCTGGACCTGTTTGATATAACAGGAATAGTCCATTTTGATCCGAGGGCTATCAGATTTAGCTGGAGGACAAACCTGACAGAATGCAATTCAGACATTTGGACCCTTAGCAGCTTAAAATGCTGTCCAAGCTGTTGTCAAATTCATCGGTTATCTATCTTAATATATACTTATCATCTACTATGTGTCACAGTAATACAAGCTCTTTCATCGAGTTTCCATGATTGCAGCCAATCCTCAGGCGAGATCAATTCTATGCAGAACGCGTACAAATAGGGTCTATTAGCATCATCTGTGAGAGCTGCTAAGGAATCAAAAGTTCAATATGGAAGAGAAAGAGGAGGGTATGTTTCAAGGCACAGCCACTCTAGTGATTAGTAAAGATAAGTAAGAATAGCAGATCCCCAATAACAAAAAGGTTTAATGTACTTGCTATCTTACATGGTCTTACTCAATAAGCATAGAATCAAAGTCTTGTTGAGCCTCACATTCAACCATGCGGATGGCCTAACATTCCAGTCGCTAACAGGCACCAGAACAGGCACCAAGGCTTTTTTTCTCTCTCTCTTATTACAAACCAGACATCTGAACACGGTTTTTAATGATATTGTGGGAAAAGAAATTTAATTCTAAGAAATAAGAAATATTGACTGAACAACCCAGTTTGTTGTGCAGGACAGCTACCAGTACATGGAGAATACGTGTATTCAAGAGTGGAGTTCAAATATGAACAGAACGATAAAGAGTGGGAAACCGCAGGACAACTACGTAAAATATAATATAAGACACTTCTTTGTCAAAAAAATGAAAAGGTGGGGATGATAAAGCAAAGCATTTTACTCGATGCTATTGGTTAATTTCTATAAGAGTCAAGATTAACAAGTGAGAGGTACTGGGAATTTAAGAAACCGTGTGTCGTTACCTTAATTTACAAGCTAGTAAGTAATGCCAGCCTTTTCAAAAACCTTGTCTTGTTACCTTTCCAATGCCTATATATAGTGTCACCACTTCAAGCATTTCCAGTAAACAAAGCATACTGGTTAATTTCAATTATAGCTAGTGACAGCGTAATCTAGAAATGGCCTGTCCAAGAGTACTGTTAGGGACTGCTTTTCTGGTCTTGCTTATTGTAGACCTCACCTTTGCTGCTAGGACCCTGCAGGGAAATAGTGGAGGTGGAGGCGGTGGTGGAGGAGAAGGAGGAGGGGAGGCGGTGGAAAAGGGTCAGGCTCTGGCTATGGGTCTAGTAGCGGCTCAGGCTACGGTTCTGGTGGTGGGAAAGGTGGTGGCGGGGGAGGTGGTGGCGAAGGAGGCGGCGGCGGAGGAGGCGGTGGCAGGAGGAGGAGGAGGAGGTAATGGCTCTGGATCGGGAAGCGGGTCAGGCCACGAAGCGGCAGGGGCGGCGGCAGGGTGGGAATGGAGGAGGAAGAGGAGGGGAGGGGTGGAGGCGAGGTGGCGGCGGTGGAGGCGGAGGAGGTCATGGTAGCGGGTCAGGTTATGGGGAGGGCCACGGCTCTGGATACGGGGGAGGGAAAGGTCATAGCTCGCCATGAGCGCAGAGATTACCTTTTCTCTTGAAATTATGAAATAACATTGCAGAAGCTCGGACATGCATGCATGTAGTATGTTGACGAGCAGTAGCAATGGTGCATCGTTTACATATAAATCACTCTTCAATAAAATCACTTCTTAGGATACATTTTACTCTACTGATATATTTTATACGTAATTTATTTATGCAAACCCCAATCAAAATGAATATATGCTTCCATGAGAATAAGATTTCATCACGAAAATGGACATTTCTAGTTGTAAGAATTGCTGAAAGAACTTAGCTTGAATTTTTGAAAATTGAAAATTTCCTTCCGCAACTCAAGACTTACAGTGTTGACTTGATTTGCCTTTAGTAAAAACACCATGTCACAAGTGAGAATACGGGCAGGAAGCGGGCTCTTGCAGTCGAATAATGCCAGCAACAATCCAAAACAATTTCCCTCCCTCTCTTAACCCCTACCGAACGGTATCAAACTATCACCTCTGTTTTTGTTGTAATTAAAGATTAGGGTTTTGATGCTGTGGGATTGTTTTAAAAGTATCAGCAATTCAATTTGCAAGATTTTGGGCCTGTCACCAAGGCAGAAAGCAGAAAGAAAAATCCGAGAATTTGTTTCCTTTTGCAATAGTTTCAATGAAAGAAAGCGATCAAGAAACTGTAACGAAACGAATTACTATGCAATAGTGGGTCTTTTCTTTTTATCGGTTAGGGTTTCTTTCTTTCTTTCTTAATTCATTCAATGAAATAATTCAATCAAGAAGATGTAATGAATCGAGTTGCTATGCCATGTTAAGGTTTTTGCAATAGTTTCAATGAAAGAAAGCGATCAAGAAACTGTAACGAAACGAATTACTATGCAATAGTGGGTCTTTTCTTTTTATCGGTTAGGATTTCTTTCTTTCTTTCTTAATTTATTCAATGAAATAATTCAATCAAGAAGATGTAATGAATCGAGTTGCTATGCCATGCTAAGGTTTTTTGTTTAATTTTTCTGAATCACCATTGAAAGATCTATGAAGTTTTTAGGTTTTGATGGATTTGGTGGGTTGTTGTGGACTTCTTTTTGGTCCGCTTGTATGATTTTTCAGTTATTTGCTCTGCTGTGAGCTTGATGTGTTCCCTTTTATGTATGGTTTTGTTTTCTTGTTGTTTTGCCCGTTAGTTCGCTGATTGGGAGCATGTTCCCTTTTCAACTTCCTCTGGTTTCTGCTCTCCAGTTTTGTTTATCTTTGGTCTTAATATACTTACATTTGATAAAAAAAAAGTTTTTAGGTTTTGATTTACTGTACATTTATTTCTCCCTCAAAACAGGGTTCGGTTTCTGTGATGTTAGCTCTTTTTCATTATTCTCTTCTTTTTTTTTCTCTCTATAAAACACAAGGGTTAATACTTATCGTGTTCGTAGGTTCTGTAAAAATTTCTATGTTTTTTTTTTTCTCCGGTTTATATGGTTTACCTCCATTCCATCCGTGTAAATTTACTCCCTTTTATAGACAATTTGTAGTGTGACATTGATGTCTACGTACGTTATCTTGTGTGTGGGAGTGGGTTGAAGAGCATGGCTTCCGGCAAGGCCTCGACATGTAAGTTTTTTTTAATAATATAAAATAGACTGAAAAAATAGGTTGTTACAAAAGAGTTTTTGACGGGAAGAATGATATTTTTATCTTCAATTTTGGCTCCGATTTCACTGAAAAGTTTCGTCACTAAAAATTCTGATCCTCTTAATTTAACCCAAATTAAGCTTCCAAACTTAATTTCTCACCAATGAAGCACTTAATAACATTAATTTGACCCATTTAAAGTATAATTAAGCCCTTGCGCTTAAGTAAACCCTTCAATTGGTCTCTTAATTGATCCCTAAACATAATTACACTTTAAATTGGCCGACGATTAAATCAAATTGGCCCATAAAAATATAATTATGCCTTTCAACTAAATTTTTACGCCGATTTATCTAGTAATAGATTACTTTAGCCTTGAATCCACATTTTCCTACATTTACGGGTAAAAGAGATACAAGCTGGGCTCTCAAAAGCGTCCAAAATTTCTACGATTTTCTACGACACCGACCCCTTTTATTTTATTTTTGTTATTTTTGGGTAGATTTGAGAATAACCCAAAATTGGGTTATGACACTCTAATCTCTAATTTTTCTGATCGTGCTCCCACTTGATTGTTTTGTACATAATGCCTTTTATCTCTCTCTCTCTCTGTAATTCGAGTTTTGAGAATTGTTTGAAGAAATCTAGTTAACAAAGTAATTGATCGAGTTCAATTTTCTAAGCGAGTTCGACCAGGGCATTGCTCTCTTTTTGCATTCAATTTTCTAAGATGTAAGTTGCTCGTTGATTGTAGTCATTTCTCTTTTGGAAGGTTATTCAAAGCACTTTTACGTGGTGAAATCCGGTTGTTATGGAAACGATACATTCACTTTTGATTAGGGTTCGAGGAGATAATTCTAAAAAAATCCTTAAAGTAAAATGTATTCTTTTCTTTATAGCATTTGGCGGAAAAAATTGACTTTATTCATAGTGATACCCACATCCACGATTGCAATCGCTCGCGAACATACATACGGTGTTCATGCATGCGTGAGCTTGTGCAATTTTATTTCATAACACAAATGATCGTGAATGGTGTTATATAAAGAAGCGGTAACCTCCATGCTCATGGAGAGCTTTTGCCTTTCCCTCCTCCGGATCGAGCCATAACCAGACCCGCTACAGTAACCAGAGCGAGCCGGATCCTCCTCCTCCACCACCGCCCCCACCCCCACCGCCGCCGCCACCTCCCCCACTTACACACCCCCCCTTGCCACCACCGCTTCGCTTCCACTTCCACTTCAGCTTCAGTAGCTGACCCACTTCCGATCCAGTGCCTTGACCTCCTCCACCACCACCTCCACTACCGCCGCCGCCGCCGCCTGTGTCCGCCACCTATACCAGCACCGACCAGGACCCATAGCCGAGCCGCTACTGGACCCATAGCGAGCTGACCCACTCCCGCCGCCACTGCCGCCTCCTCCTCCACCGCCTTGGCCTCCACCTCCTCCATGTCCACCGGCACCATATCCTTCACCGCTCCCCGATCCAGTATCGAAGCAGTAACGACCCGAGTCCCGAGCAGAACCACCACCACCACCTCCTCCACTGCCCTCCTCCTCCACCTCCACCGGTTGGCTGAAGTGTCTGACAGCGAAGGTGAGGTCTACAATAAGCGATACCATAAGCGAGTCCCTAACACTCTTGGACTCGCCATTTCGGATTATTCTCTCACGGCTCAATGTATGTGTGTGTTTATGCCCGTCACTCGCTTGGTCTATGAGAAAGTAGCCAGTATGCTTAGATGACTTGAAATGCTTGAAGTGGTGACCCTATATATAGGCATTGCAAAGGTAACAAGACAAGGTTTTTGAAGGTTTGGCAGCAAGTGGAAAGGTAACGAGACACGGTATTTGAAAAGCTTCTCGAGTCCTCAAGTGGCTGCCTCTCACTTGTTATTCTTGACTATTGTAGATCGAAGGAGCTAGCTAGCGTGTGCTTCGTTTTTGTTTATGTTTTGTTTAATGGTGGTGGGTGTCCGTTTCGGTCAACATGCAATATTATCCGCATAGAATACAAGCCTTAACCCCGCTACTTTTCTTTTCTTTTCTGACTAAGTATATATATAGCGTCTTAGTATATTAATTTGACTTGGGCAGATCGAGGGACCAATCAATAGCATGCATTTCCCACTCTTTACCATCCTGTTCATATTTGAACTCCACTTTTGAATACACGTATTTTCCATGACGGTGATTTATGCTGACGGTCGTCTCCTCAAGCACAGGATTATCCACTAATTAACGGTAGTGATTTACTTACAACGATCTGCGTTAATGTTAACAACGGGCGGCTAAACTTGCACAGGCAACAAACTGGGTTGTTCAGTCAATACTCTTTTTGCAAGTGATTTTACTTATTATTTAATGGTACGTTACCGAGAAACTACATGTAATGCTGCAATGGAGAGTTGTATCCTGGTATCTTGCCGATAAAACCAAGAACAGCATTGAGAGCTGCAAGTGAATCAAATGTGTCGTAAGTACCTTGAATGGGATGGATTACACTCAATGAGAATGAACCGTAATCTTGCTTTAGTGATTGAACAACTACCAATATTATAACCAAGTAAATTCATGGAATCAAAGATCCACGAGGTAAAATCAGAAATTGTTTTGGTTTCATGTTTTAAGATCGTCCCGGGGTTTCTTAGGCTGGTTAATAAATTAATTTATAGCTAGGTGTTGCAAGAGTGTTTGTGATTTTATGTATGAAAATGGGTTTTTATAAGGAAAAGGATTTGCCCTAATTTTTCATATAACACAATTAATGGTGGCCGAAATCTAAATAGATAAACGATACATTGTTTGCTTCAACAAATACAAGTGACGTGTCATCTGACTTTCTTTTCAGATGGCCTAGCACTCCACTTGCAGTGATGCTCAAGGAGACAAATATTAAGATAAAAATAAAAATGATAATATTGACTGAACAACCCAGTTTGCTAGCTGTGCAAGTTTAGCCCACTGGTAACCTAAACGCAGGTAATGGCCAGTAGACAGATATCTGTGTGCATAAATCACTACCGTTAATTAGTGATAATCTTGTGCTTGAGGAGACGTACGACCGTCAGCATAAATCACCGTACATGGAAAATACGTGTATTCAAAAGTGTGGAAGTCCAAGTATGAACAGAAAGATAAAGAGTGGGTAATGCATGCTCTTGATTGGTCCCTCGATCTGCCCAAGTCAAAATAATCTAATAAGACACTATATATATACTTGGTCAGAAAAGAAAAGAAAAGTAGTGGGGTTAAGTCTTGTATTCCATGCAGATTATATTGCATGTTGACCGCTACGGACACCCACCACCATTAAACAAAACAAAAACAAACACGAAGCACACGCTAGCTAGCTCCTTCGATCTACCATGGTCAACATTAACAAGTGAGAGGTAGCCACTTGAGGACTCAAGAAGCTTTTCAAATACCGTGTCTCGTTACCTTTCCACTTGCTGCCAAACCTTCAAAAACCTTGTCTTGTTACCTTTGCAATGCCTATATATAGGGTCACCACTTCAAGCATTTCCAGTCATCTAAGCATACTGGCTACTTTCTCATAGAGCTAGCGAGTGACAGGCATAAACATACACATACATTGAGCCGTGAGAGAATAATCCGGAAATGGCAGGTCCAAGAGTGTTAGGGACTGCTTTTATGGTACTGCTTATTGTAGACCTCACCTTCGCTGTTAGGACACTACAGTCAACTGGTGGAGGCGGAGGAGGAGGGCAGGGAGGAGGTGGTGGTGGTGGTTCTGGTTCGGGACTCGGGTCAGGCTATGGTTCTGGATACGGATCCGGGAGCGGTGAAGGATATGGTGCTGGTGGACATGGAGGAGGTGGAGGCCAAGGCGGTGGTGGAGGAGGCGGAAGTGGCGGCGGGAGCGGGTCAGGCTCTGGCTATGGGTCCGGTAGCGGCTCGGGCTATGGGTCCGGTCGTTGGTCTTGGTATAGGTGGCGGACAAGGTGGCGGCGGCGGCAGTGGAGGTGGTGGTGGAGGAGGTCAAGGCACTGGATCGGGAAGTGGGTCAGGCTACGGAAGCGGAAGTGGAAGTGGAAGCGGAAGCGGTGGTGGCAAGAGCGGGAGTGGAAGTGGCGGAGGAGGAGGAGGAGGAGGTGGTGGTGGCGGTGGTGGAGGAGGAGGATCTGGCTCTGGCTCGGGTTACGGTAGCGGGTCGGGTTATGGCTCTGGATCTGGAGGAGGGAAAGGAAAAAGCTCCCCGTGAGCATGGAGGTTACCGTTTTTTATCATGACACCATTCACAGTCACGTGTTTTATGAAATAAAATTGCACGAGCTCACACCTGCATGAACACCGTATGTATGTTAGCGAGCGATTGCAATCGTGGATGCGTGTATCACTATTAATAAAATAAATTTTTTCCCAACATGCTATGTAGAAAAAAAATACATTTTACTTTAGAGATTATCTCCCCGCGTACACCAATCGAAAGTGAATGTATCGTTTCCATAACAACGGGATTTCACCACGAAAAGGTGCTTTGAACAACCTTCCTAAAAGAGAAATGAGCATGAGAATGTTTTAGTGTTGATCATATTCTGGAAGGCGGGGCCAATTATGGAAGCTTATAAATTGAGGAAATCTACGGAGATAAAATCAACGTAAGCTTCTATGGTGCTACCATAATCTTCCTGTCCGTTCTTTTTTTTTGCTCTTTGGTTATCGGTAATATTAAAAATAATTGGGACATATATGTTATTAGCATATGCCTCGCACTGCTCTTAATTTGCAAAACCCATGAGCCGATTACATGATGTTGTAGGATTTTAATTGCCAAGGGAGATGTGGTATCTCTTTATCTTAGTCATAACAATTAAGTTTAAGTAAAGGGTTTTTTTCTTTTGGTTTAGGTACCTTCTCCACGGAAGATATTTCTACAACTTTTGAAATTGATGTAGAACAGGTTGTGGAATCATATATGCTTAAGAGGGATCACCCGAAATTCAAAGGCAACTGAATTTCAGCAACCGGGTCGTCGACGTCGGAATAACGCGAAACTCACCTAGTCGATGCGTTTCGTCGTTTGCGGAAGAAGTCAGCAACTTTGGTGCTGACCTCGACCGGATTTTGGCCAAATTCCGTCGTTTCGGCCCGAAATCGTCGTGTTTGCTATTTTAGGAAAGTTTCGTTTTTGCAATAACTTTTGAATTAAGAGTCCGAATTGACTTTGGTCAATTGGTACTCTCTCAGAATTCATAGCCCTTTCATATTCTGCATTTATCTCAAATTTGCAATTTATGGCAAATTTAATTTTTTATGTCCTTTCCTATTCTGTATTGAATTAGGCTAGGGTTTTATCTTTAAGTATCCCTTGTACACCCTGCATCCGACTTACCTTTCATTCTATTGAATAAACTTTGAGTTTGATTGAGATTTAATCTCGTTTTTCTTTGATATTACGAAATATTGACGTTGATCGTATTCCCGCGTGGTTTTTTGCTGCGTCAGAAACCATGCATGGTTATTCTCCAACATCCAATCTGCGACTGGACAGGAACATACGAGACCACCCTAGACATTGTTGTCAAATATTGCCGCCGCAACAAATAACGAATTATACATCTAATCTACGTGTGCACTTCAAGTGCACCTAGAAGTTCTTTGTTAATTCACAGTACTGGATATATAGTCAGAAATTGACGATAGCCCGTTTTTGTTTTGGTCGAGGATATGACGGCTCGGTAGCTATTATTGAAAGCATGCATGCTATGCAATTCGACAATTTAAATTTCTCAATTTAACTTAAATTAAACTTTCAAATTTAATTTCGTACCAATTAAGTCCTTAATAAAATTAATTTGACCTATTTAAAGTATAATAAGTCATTGCGCTTAATTAAATCCTTTAATTGGACCCTCGATTGATCCCTAAACATAATTATACTTTAAAATGACCAACGATTAAATCAAATTGGTCCGTAAAAATATAATGATGCCTTTGGACTTAATATTTATGCCTATTTATCCGAGTAATAAAAGCTACTGCAATCACACTCCCAAGCAGACTCTTAAAAAATAACCTCGCTTAAAAATACATTTTACTAATAATTTTTAAAGCAATTATATAGAAAAACACCAGACTCACTTGGCGTTTTAATTAGGGCCATGAAGCCCAATTTTAAATTAATATGTTTTTATGTTACCAGTTATAATATAAGAAATATCACCCAACTTTCACCTGAGATCTCTTCTCTCTTTGTTTCTCTCCTATCCTTCTCCTTCTTGTTTTATATTTCTTCGTTTTGTTATATGGCGGTGTGCCTTAGAGTTAGGGTTTCATGTCCTTCATGGGATATCGAGTCGGAACAATCAATGGGAAGAAAGTCATCTATGTGAGATGTGGGATTTGTGGATCGATCTCTCGGTTGGATGTCCGTGATGTGATCTCATTGGGCATTAGATGCCGCAGACAGCTGAGCACGTTAAGCTTGCAAAAATTAATTGCGGTTGTTTTTGCAGGGAGACTGTTCCGGTCAGAATGGTTCAGGGGAAGAATGTAATGTACGTGGGATGTGGGTTTGGAATGGTAAGCAAAGATATTTTAGGTGAAACCTTCGGTGGCTGATATGGCGAACAACATTACAGAACTCCCTGATTCTTATCGGGGAAACCAAGATAGCCATAAAAGGACCCACTAGTCCTGGAAGGGAGATTTTAAATATGATCAGTAAAGGCCTGTAACATGCATTCTCAAGCATTTTTAATCATTGTTTTTTCTGGCTCTTTTAGGTCAATGCAGCTGCGAGCAAGACAACAAATGCTTGGACCTGTTTGATATAACAGGAATAGTCCATTTTGATCCGAGGGCTATCAGATTTAGCTGGAGGACAAACCTGACAGAATGCAATTCAGACATTTGGACCCTTAGCGGCTTAAAATGCTGTCCAAGCTGTTGTCAAATTCATCGGTTATCTATCTTAATATATACTTATCATCTACTATGTGTCACGAGTAATACAAGCTCTTTCATCGAGTTTCCATGATTGCAGCCAATCCTCAGGCGAGATCAATTCTATGCAGAACAGCGTACAAAAGGGTCTATTAGCATCATCAGTGAGAGCTGCTAAGGAATCAAAAGTTCAATATGGAAGAGAAAGAGGAGGGTATGTTTCAAGGCACAGCCACTCTAGTGATTAGTAAAGATAAGTAAGAATAGCAGATCCCCAATAACAAAAAGGTTTAATGTACTTGCTATCTTACATGGTCTTACTCAATAAGCATAGAATCAAAGTCTTGTTGAGCCTCACATTCAACCATGCGGATGGCCTAACATTCCAGTCGCTAACAGGCACCAGAACAGGCACCAAGGCTTTTTCTCTCTCTTATTACAAACCGGACATCTGAACACGGTTTTTAATGATATTGTGGGAAAAGAAATTTAATTCTAAGAAATAAGAAATATTGACTGAACAACCCAGTTTGTTGTGCAGGACGACTACCAATACATGGAGAATACGTGTATTCAAGAGTGGAGTTCAAATATGAACAGAACGATAAAGAGTGGGAAACCGCAGGACAACTACGTAAAATATAATATAAGACACTTCTTTGTCAAAAATGAAAAGGTGGGGATGATAAAGCAAAGCATTTTACTCGATGCTATTGGTTAATTTCTATAAGAGTCAAGATTAACAAGTGAGAGGTACTGGGAATTTAAGAAACCGTGTGTCGTTACCTTAATTTACAAGCTAGTAAGTAATGCCAGCCTTTTCAAAAACCTTGTCTTGTTACCTTTCCAATGCCTATATATAGTGTCACCACTTCAAGCATTTCCGAGTAAACAAAGCATACTTGGTTAATTTCAATTATAGCTAGTGACAGCGTAATCTAGAAATGGCCTGTCCAAGAGTACTGTTAGGGACTGCTTTCTGGTCTTGCTTATTGTAGACCACACCTTTGCTTGCTAGGACCCGCAGGAAATAGTGGAGGTGGAGGCGGTGGTGGAGGAGAAGGAGGAGGGGAGGCGGTGGAAAAGGGTCGGGCTCTGGCTATGGGTGCTAGTAGCGGCTCGAGGCTACGGTTCGGTGGTGGGAAAGGTGGTGGCGGGGAGGTGGTGGCGAAGGAGGCGGCGGAGGAGGCGGTGGCGAGAGGAGGAGGAGGAGGAGGTAATGGCTCTGGATCGGGAAGCGGGTCGAGCCACTGAGCGGCAGGGCGGCGGCGAGGTGGGAATGGAGGAGGAAGAGGAGGGGAGGGGGTGGAGGCGAGGGTGGAGGCGGTGGACGCGGAGGAGGTCATGGTAGCGGGTCGGGTTATGGGGAGGGCCACGGCTCTGGATACGGGGGAGGGAAAGGTCATAGCTCGCCATGAGCGCAGAGATTACCTTTTCTCTTGAAATTATGAAATAACATTGCAGAAGCTCGGACATGCATGCATGTAGTATGTTGACGAGCAGTAGCAATTGTGCATCGTTTACATATAAATCACTCTTCAATAAAATCACTTCTTAGGATACATTTTACTCTACTGATATATTTTATACGTAATTTATTTATGCAAACCCCAATCAAAATGAATATATGCTTCCATGAGAATAAGATTTCATCACGAAAATGGACATTTCTAGTTGTAAGAATTGCTGAAAGAACTTAGCTTGAATTTTTGAAAATTGAAAATTTCCTTCCGCAACTCAAGACTTACAGTGTTGACTTGATTTGCCTTTAGTAAAAACACCATGTCACAAGTGAGAATACGGGCAGGAAGCGGGCTCTTGCAGTCGAATAATGCCAGCAACAATCCAAAACAATTTCCCTCCCTCTCTTAACCCCTACCGAACGGTATCAAACTATCACCTCTGTTTTTGTTGTAATTAAAGATTAGGGTTTTGATGCTGTGGGATTGTTTTAAAAGTATCAACAATTCAATTTGCAAGATTTTGGGCCTGTCACCAAGGCGAAAGCAGAAAGAAAAATCCGAGAATTTGTTTCCTTTTGCAATAGTTTCAATGAAGAAAGCGATCAAGAAAGCTGTAGTGAAGCGAATTACTATGCAATAGTGGGTCTTTTCTTTTTATCGGTTAGGGTTTCTTTCTTTCTTTCTTAATTCATTCAATGAAATAATTCAATCAAGAAGATGTAATGAATCGAGTTGCTATGCCATGTTAAGGTTTTTGCAAAAGTTTAAATGAAGAAGCGATCAAGAAACTGTAACGAAACGAATTACTATGCAATAGTGGGTCTTTTCTTTTTATCGGTTAGGATTTCTTTCTTTCTTTCTTTCTTAATTTATTCAATGAAATAATTCAATCAAGAAGATGTAATGAATCGAGTTGCTATGCCATGCTAAGGTTTTTTGTTCTATTTTTCTGAATCACCATTGAAAGATCTATGAAGTTTTTAGGTTTTGATGGATTTGGTGGGTTGTTGTGGACTTCTTTTTGGTCCGCTTGTATGATTTTTCAGTTATTTGCTCTGCTGTGAGCTTGATGTGTTCCCTTTTATGTATGGTTTTGTTTTCTTGTTGTTTTGCCCGTTAGTTCGCTGATTGGGAGCATGTTCCCTTTTCAACTTCCTCTGGTTTCTGCTCTCCAGTTTTGTTTATCTTTGGTCTTAATATACTTACATTTGATAAAAAAAAAGTTTTTAGGTTTTGATTTACTGTACATTTATTTCTCCCTCAAAACAGGGTTCGGTTTCTGTGATGTTAGCTCTTTTTCATTATTCTCTTCTTTTTTTTTTCTCTCTATAAAACACAAGGGTTAATACTTATCGTGTTCGTAGGTTCTGTAAAAATTTCTATGTTTTTTTTTTCTCCGGTTTATATGGTTTACCTCCATTCCATCCGTGTAAATTTACTCCCTTTTATAGACAATTTGTAGTGTGACATTGATGTCTACGTACGTTATCTTGTGTGTGGGAGTGGGTTGAAGAGCATGGCTTCCGGCAAGGCCTCGACATGTAAGTTTTTTTTAATAATATAAAATAGACTGAAAAAATAGGTTGTTACAAAAAGAGTTTTTGACGGGAAGAATGATATTTTATCTTCAATTTTGGCTCCGATTTCACCGAAAAGTTTCGTCACTAAAAATTCTGATCCTCTTAATTTAACCCAAATTAAGCTTCCAAACTTAATTTCTCACCAATGAAGCACTTAATAACATTAATTTGACCCATTTAAAGTATAATTAAGCCCTTGCGCTTAAGTAAACCCTTCAATTGGTCTCTTAATTGATCCCTAAACATAATTACACTTTAAATTGGCCGACGATTAAATCAAATTGGCCCATAAAAATATAATTATGCCTTTCAACTAAATTTTTACGCCGATTTATCTAGTAATAGATTACTTTAGCCTTGAATCCACATTTTCCTACATTTACGGGTAAAAGAGATACAAGCTGGGCTCTCAAAGCGTCCAAAATTTCTACGATTTTCTACGACACCGACCCCTTTTATTTTATTTTTGTTATTTTTGGGTAGATTTGGGGAATAATTCAAAATTGGGTTATGACACTCTAATCTCTAATTTTTCTGATCGTGCTCCCACTTGATTGTTTTGTACATAATGCCTTTTATCTCTCTCTCTCTCTCTGTAATTCTGAGTTTTGAGAATTGTTTGAAGAAATCTAGTTAACAAAGTAATTGATCGAGTTCAATTTTCTAAGCAGTTTCGACCAGGGCATTGCTCTCTTTTTGCATTCAATTTTCTAAGATGTAAGTTGCTCGGTGATTGTAGTCATTTCTCTTTTGGAAGGTTATTCAAAGCACTTTTTAGTGGTGAAATCCGGTTGTTATGGAAACGATACATTCACTTTTGATTAGGGTTCGAGGAGATAATTCTAAAAAATCCTTAAAGTAAAATGTATTCTTTTCTTTATAGCATTTGGCGGGAAAAAATTGACTTTATTCATAGTGATACACACATCCACGATTGCAATCGCTCGCTAACATACATACGGTGTTCATGCATGCGTGAGCTTGTGCAATTTTATTTCATAACACAAATGATCGTGAATGGTGTTATATAAAGAAGCAGTAACCTCCATGCTCATGGAGAGCTTTTGCCTTTCCCTCCTCCGGATCGAGCCATAACCCGACCCGCTACCGTAACCCGAGCGAGCCGGATCCTCCTCCTCCACTACCGCCACCACCACCACCTCCTCCTCCTCCTCCGCCACTTCCACTCCCGCCCCTGCCACCACCGCTTCCGCTTCCACTTCCACTTCCGCTTCCGTAGCCTGACCCACTTCCCGATCCCGTGCCTTGACCTCCTCCACCACCACCTCCACTACCGCCGCCGCCTGCCGCCTTGTCCGCCACCTATACCAGCACCGACACCGGACCCATAGCCGAGCCGCTCTAGGACCCATAGCTGAGCCGACCACTCCCGCCGCCACTGCCGCCTCCTCCTCCACCGCCTTGGCCTCCACCTCCTCCATGTCCACGAGCACCATATCCTTCACCGCTCCCGATCCAGTATCCGAAGCAGTAACTGACCGAGTCCCGAACAGAACCACCACCACCACCTCCTCCTGCCCTCCTCCTCCACCTCCACCGGTTGGTGAAGTGTCTCGACAGCGAAGGTGAGGTCTACAATAAGCGATACCATAAAAGCGGTCCCTAACACTCTTGGACCTGCCATTTCCGGATTATTCTCTCACGGCTCAATGTATGTGTGTGTTTATGCCCGTCACTCGCTTGGTCTATGAGAAAGTAGCCAGTATGCTTAGATGACTTGAAATGCTTGAAGTGGTGACCCTATATATAGGCATTGCAAAGGTAACAAGACAAGGTTTTTGAAGGTTTGGCAGCAAGTGGAAAGGTAACGAGACACGGTATTTGAAAAGCTTCTCGAGTCCTCAAGTGGCTGCCTCTCACTTGTTATTCTTGACTATTGTAGATCGAAGGAGCTAGCTAGCGTGTGCTTCGTTTTTGTTTATGTTTTGTTTAATGGTGGTGGGTGTCCGTTTCGGTCAACATGCAATATTATCCGCATAGAATACAAGCCTTAACCCCGCTACTTTTCTTTTCTTTTCTGACTAAGTATATATATAGCGTCTTAGTATATTAATTTGACTTGGGCAGATCGAGGACCAATCAATAGCATGCATTTCCCACTCTTTACCATCCTGTTCATATTTGAACTCCACTTTTGAATACACGTATTTTCCATGACGGTGATTTATGCTGACGGTCGTCTCCTCAAGCACAGGATTATCCACTAATTAACGGTAGTGATTTACTTACAACGATCTGCGTTAATGTTAACAACGGGCGGCTAAACTTGCACAGGCAACAAACTGGGTTGTTCAGTCAATACTCTTTTTGCAAGTGATTTTACTTATTATTTAATGGTACGTTACCGAGAAACTACATGTAATGCTGCAATGGAGAGTTGTATCCTGGTATCTTGCCGATAAAACCAAGAACAGCATTGAGAGCTGCAAGTGAATCAAATGTGTCGTAAGTACCTTGAATGGGATGGATTACGCTCAATGAGAATGAACCGTAATCTTGCTTTAGTGATTGAACAACTACCAATATTATAACCAAGTAAATTCATGGAATCAAAGATCCACGAGGTAAAATCAGAAATTGTTTTGGTTTCATGTTTTAAGATCGTCCAGGGTTTCTTAGGCTGGTTAATAAATTAATTTATAGCTAGGTGTTGCAAGAGTGTTTGTGATTTTATTTATGAAAATGGGTTTTATAAGGAAAAAGGATTTGCCCTAATTTTCATATAACACAATTAATGGTGGCCGAAATCTAAATAGATAAACGATACATTGTTTGCTTCAACAAATACAAGTGACGTGTCATCTGACTTTCTTTTCAGATGGCCTAGCACTCCACTTGCAGTGATGCTCAAGGAGACAAATATTAAGATAAAAATAAAAATGATAATATTGACTGAACAACCCAGTTTGCTAGCTGTGCAAGTTTAGCCCACTGGTAACCTAAACGCAGGTAATGGCCAGTAGACAGATATCTGTGTGCATAAATCACTACCGTTAATTAGTGATAATCTTGTGCTTGAGGAGACGTACGACCGTCAGCATAAATCACCGTACATGGAAAATACGTGTATTCAAAAGTGTGGAAGTCCAAGTATGAACAGAAAGATAAAGAGTGGGTAATGCATGCTCTTGATTGGTCCCTCGATCTGCCCAAGTCAAAATAATCTAATAAGACACTATATATATACTTGGTCAGAAAAGAAAAGAAAAGTAGTGGGGTTAAGTCTTGTATTCCATGCAGATTATATTGCATGTTGACCGCTACGGACACCCACCACCATTAAACAAAACAAAAACAAACACGAAGCACACGCTAGCTAGCTCCTTCGATCTACCATGGTCAACATTAACAAGTGAGAGGTAGCCACTTGAGGACTCAGAAGCTTTTCAAATACCGTGTCTCGTTACCTTTCCACTTGCTGCCAAACCTTCAAAAACCTTGTCTTGTTACCTTTGCAATGCCTATATATAGGGTCACCACTTCAAGCATTTCCAGTCATCTAAGCATACTGGCTACTTTCTCATAGAGCTAGCGAGTGACAGGCATAAACATACACATACATTGAGCCGTGAGAGAATAATCCGGAAATGGCGAGGTCCAAGAGTGTTAGGGACTGCTTTTATGGTGCTGCTTATTGTAGACCTCACCTTCAGTTGTTAGGACACTACGATCAAGCTGGTGGAGGCGGAGGAGGAGGGCGAGGGAGGAGGTGGTGGTGGTGGTTACGGTTCGGGACTCGAGTCGAGCTATGGTTACGGATCACGGATCCGGGAGCGGTGAAGGATATGGTCTTTGGTGGACATGGAGGAGGTGGAGGCCAAGGCGGTGGTGGAGGAGGCGGAAGTGGCGGCGGAGCGGGTCGAGGCTACGGCTATGGGTCCGATAGCGGCTCGGGCTATGGGTCCGGTCTTTGGTGCTTGGTATAGGTGGCGGACAAGGTGGCGGCGGCGGCAGTGGAGGTGGTGGTGGAGGAGGTCAAGGCACTTGGATCGGGAAGTGGGTCGAGGCTACGAAGCGGAAGTGGAAGTGGAAGCGGAGCGGTGGTGGCAAGGCGGGAGTGGAAGTGGCGGAGGAGGAGGAGGAGGAGGAGGTGGTGGCGGTGGTGGAGGAGGAGGATCGGCTCCGGCTCGGATTCTGATGGCGGGTCGGGTTATGGCTCCGGATCCGGAGGAGGAAAGGAAAAAGCTCCCGTGAGCATGGAGGTTACTGTTTTTTATACAGACACCATTCACGATCACGTGTTTTATGAAATAAAATTGCACGAGCTCACACTGCATGAACACCGTATGTATGTTAGCGGCGATTGCAATCGTGGATGCGTGTATCACTATTAATAAAATAAATTTTTCCCAACATGCTATGTAGACAAAAATACATTTTACTTTAGAGATTATCTCCGCGTACACCAATCGAAAGTGAATGTATCGTTTCCATAACAGCGGGATTTCACCACGAAAGGTGCTTTGAACAACCTTCCTAAAGAGAAATGAGCATGAGAATGTTTTAGTGTTGATCATATTCGGAAGGCGGGGCCAATTATGGAAGCTTATAAATTGAGGAAATCTACGGAGATAAAATCAGCGTAAGCTTCTATGGTGCTACCATAATCTTCTGTCCGTTCTTTTTTTGCTCTTTGGTTATCGGTAATATTAAAAATAATTGGGCCATATATGTTATTAGCATATGCCTCATGACTTGCTCTTAATTTGCAAAACCCATGAGCCGATTACATGATGTTGTAGGATTTTAATTGCCAAGGGAGATGTGGTATCTCTTTATCTTAGTCATAACAATTAAGTTTAAGTAAAGGGTTTTTCTTTTGGTTTAGGTACCTTCTCCATGGAAGATATTTCTACAACTTTTGAAATTGATGTAGAACAGGTTGTGGAATCATATATGCTTAAGAGGATCACCGAAATTCAAAGGCAATTGAATTTCAGACAGCCAGGTCGTCGGCGTCGAATAACGCGAAACTCACCTAGTCGATGCGTTTAGTCGTTTGCGGAAGAAGTCGACAACTTTGGTGCTGACCTCGACCGGATTTTAGCCAAATTCGTCGTTTCGGCCGAAATCGTCGTGTTTGCTATTTTAGGAAAGTTTCGTTTTTGCAATAACTTTTGAATTAAGAGTCCGAATTGACTTTGGTCAATTGGTACTCTCTCAGAATTCATAGCCCTTTCATATTCTGCATTTATCTCAAATTTGCAATTTATGGCAAATTTAATTTTTATGTCCTTTCCTATTACGTATTGAATTAGGCTAGGGTTTTATCTTTAAGTATCCTTTGTACACCACGCATCAGACTTACCTTTCATTCTATTGAATAAACTTTGAGTTTGATTGAGATTTAATCTCGTTTTCTTTGATATTCACGAAATATTGGCGTTGATCGTATTCCGCGTGGTTTTTCTTGCGTCGAAACCATGCATGGTTATTCTCAACATCCAATCTGCGGTGGACGAGGAACATACGAGACCACCCTAGACATTGTTGTCAAATATTGCCGCCGCAACAAATAACGAATTATACATCTAATCTACGTGTGCACTTCAAGTGCACCTAGAAGTTGCTGTTAATTCACAGTACTGGATATATAGTCAGAAATTGGCGATAGCCTGTTTTGTTTTGGTCGAGGATATGACGGCTCGGTAGCTATTATTGAAAGCATGCATGCTATGCAATTCGACAACTTAAATTTCTCAATTTAACTTAAATTAAACTTTCAAATTTAATTTCGTACCAATTAAGTCCTTAATAAAATTAATTTGACCTATTTAAAGTATAATAAGTCATTGCGCTTAATTAAATCCTTTAATTGGACCCTCGATTGATCCTAAACATAATTATACTTTAAAATGACCAACGATTAAATCAAATTGGTCCGTAAAAATATAATGATGCCTTTGGACTTAATATTTATGCCTATTTATCCGATAATAAAAGCTCATGCAATCACACTCCCAAACAGACTCTTAAAAAATAACCTCAGCTTAAAAATACATTTTACTAATAATTTTTAAAGCAATTATATAGAAAAACACCAGACTCACTTGGCGTTTTAATTAGGGCCATGAAGCCCAATTTTAAATTAATATGTTTTTATGTTACCGTTATAATATAAGAAATATCACCCAACTTTCACCTGAGATCTCTTCTCTCTTTGTTTCTCTCCTATCCTTCTCCTTCTTGTTTTATATTTCTTCGTTTTGTTATATGGCGGTGTGCCTTAGAGTTAGGGTTTCATGTCCTTCATGGGATATCGAGTCGGAACAATCAATGGGAAGAAAGTCATCTATGTGAGATGTGGGATTTGTGGATCGATCTCTCGGTTGGATATGCGTGATGTGATCTCATTGGGCATTAGATGCATGAGACAGTTGAAGCACGTTAAGCTTGCAAAAATTAATTGCGGTTGTTTTTGCGGGAAGCTGTTCAGGTCGAGAATGGTTCGAGGGAAGAATGTAATGTGCGTGGGATGTGGGTTTGGAATGGTAAGCAAAGATATTTTAGGTGAAACCTTCGGTTGGTGATATGGCGAACGGCATTACAGAACTCCACGATTCTTATCGGGGAAACCAAGATAGCCATAAAAGGACCCACTAGTCATGGAAGGAGATTTTAAATATGATCGATAAAGGCACTGTAACATGCATTCTCAAGCATTTTTAATCATTGTTTTTACGGCTCTTTTAGGTCAATGCAGTTGCGACAAGACAACAAATGCTTGGACCTGTTTGATATAACGAGAATAGTCCATTTTGATCCGAGGGCTATCAGATTTAGTTGGAGGACAAACCTGACAGAATGCAATTCGGACATTTGGACCCTTAGCGACTTAAAATGCTTGTCCAAGTCGTTGTCAAATTCATCGGTTATCTATCTTAATATATACTTATCATCTACTATGTGTCACGATAATACAAGCTCTTTCATCGAGTTTCCATGATTGCGGCCAATCCTCGAGCGAGATCAATTCTATGCGAAGCAGCGTACAAAAGGGTCTATTAGCATCATCGGTGAGAGCTGCTAAGGAATCAAAAGTTCAATATGGAAGAGAAAGAGGAGGGTATGTTTCAAGGCACGACCACTCTAGTGATTAGTAAAGATAAGTAAGAATAGCGGATCCCCAATAACAAAAGGTTTAATGTACTTGCTATCTTACATGGTCTTACTCAATAAGCATAGAATCAAAGTCTTGTTGAGCCTCACATTCAACCATGCGGATGGCCTAACATTCCAGTCGCTAACGAGGCACCGAAGCAGGCACCAAGGCTTTTTCTCTCTCTTATTACAAACCGGACATCCGAACACGGTTTTTAATGATATTGTGGGAAAAGAAATTTAATTCTAAGAAATAAGAAATATTGATTGAACAACCTGAGTTTGTTGTGCGGGACGACTACCGATACATGGAGAATACGTGTATTCAAGAGTGGAGTTCAAATATGAGCAGAGCGATAAAGAGTGGAAACCATGCAGGACAACTACGTAAAATATAATATAAGACACTTCTTTGTCAAAAAATGAAAAGGTGGGGATGATAAAGCAAAGCATTTTACTCGATGCTATTGGTTAATTTCTATAAGAGTCAAGATTAACAAGTGAGAAGTCTTGGGAATTTAAGAAACCGTGTGTCGTTACCTTAATTTACAAGCTAGTAAGTAATGCCGACCTTTTCAAAAACCTTGTCTTGTTACCTTTCCAATGCCTATATATAGTGTCACCACTTCAAGCATTTCCGATAAACAAAGCATCTTGGTTAATTTCAATTATAGCTAGTGACAGCGTAATCTAGAAATGGCACTGTCCAAAGTCTTGTTAGGGACTGCTTTTCGGTCTTGCTTATTGTAGACCACACCTTTGCTTGCTAGGACCCCGCGAGAAATAGTGGAGGTGGAGGCGGTGGTGGAGGAGAAGGAGGAGGGGAGGCGGTGGAAAAGGGTCGGGCTCGGCTATGGAGTGCAGTAGCGGCTCGAGGCTACGGTTACGGTGGTGGGAAAGGTGGTGGCGGGGAGGTGGTGGCGAAGGAGGCGGCGGCGGAGGCGGTGGCGGAGGAGGAGGAGGAGGAGGTAATGGCTCTGGATCGGGAAGCGGGTCGAGCCACGGAGGCGGCAGGGCGGCGGCAGGGTGGGAATGGAGGAGGAAGAGGAGGGGAGGGGTGGAGGCGAGGTGGAGGCGGTGGAGGCGGAGGAGGTCATGGTAGCGGGTCGAGGTTATGGGGAGGGCCACGGCTCTGGATACGGGGAGGAAAGGTCATAGCTCGCCATGAGCGCAGAGATTACCTTTTCTCTTGAAATTATGAAATAACATTGCGAAGCTTCGGACATGCATGCATGTAGTATGTTGATGAGCAGTAGCAATTGTGCATCGTTTACATATAAATCACTCTTCAATAAAATCACTTCTTAGGATACATTTTACTCTCTTGATATATTTTATACGTAATTTATTTATGCAAACCCCAATCAAAATGAATATATGCTTCCATGAGAATAAGATTTCATCACGAAAATGGACATTTCTAGTTGTAAGAATTGCTTGAAAGAACTTAGCTTGAATTTTTGAAAATTGAAAATTTCCTTCCGCAACTCAAGACTTACGGTGTTGACTTGATTTGCCTTTAGTAAAAACACCATGTCACAAGTGAGAATACGGGCGGAAGCGGGCTCTTGCGGTCGAATAATGCCGACAACAATCCAAAACAATTTCCCTCCCTCTCTTAACCACTACCGAACGGTATCAAACTATCACCTCTGTTTTTGTTGTAATTAAAGATTAGGGTTTTGATGCTTTGTGGGATTGTTTTAAAAGTATCGACAATTCAATTTGCAAGATTTTGGGCTGTCACCAAGGCGAAGCGAAAGAAAAATCAGAGAATTTGTTTCCTTTTGCAATAGTTTCAATGAAGAAAGCGATCAAGAAGCGTAGCGAAGCGAATTACTATGCAATAGTGGGTCTTTTCTTTTTATCGGTTAGGGTTTCTTTCTTTCTTTCTTAATTCATTCAATGAAATAATTCAATCAAGAAGACGTAATGAATCGAGTTGCTATGCCATGTTAAGGTTTTGCAATAGTTTCAATGAAAAAGCGATCAAGAAAGCGTAGCGAAGCGAATTACTATGCAATAGTGGGTCTTTTCTTTTTATCGGTTAGGATTTCTTTCTTTCTTTCTTAATTTATTCAATGAAATAATTCAATCAAGAAGATGTAATGAATCGAGTTGCTATGCCATGCTAAGGTTTTTGTTTAATTTTTCGAATCACCATTGAAAGATCTATGAAGTTTTTAGGTTTTGATGGATTTGGTGGGTTGTTATGGACTTTTTTTGGTCCGCTTGTATGATTTTTCAATTATTTGCTCTACTGTGAGCTTGATGTGTTCTCTTTTATGTATGGTTTTGTTTTCTTGTTGTTTTGCCCTTTAGTTCGTTGATTGGGAGCATGTTCTCTTTTCAGCTTTCTCTGGTTTTTGCTCTTCAGTTTTGTTTATCTTTGATCTTAATATACTTACATTTAATTAAAAAAAGTTTTTAGGTTTTGATTTCTTGTACATTTATTTCTCCCTCAAAGCAGGGTTCGGTTTACGTGATGTTAGCTCTTTTTCATTATTCTCTTCTTTTTTCTCTCTCTATAAAACACAAGGGTTAATACTTATCGTGTTCGTAGGTTACTGTAAAAATTTCTATGTTTTTTTCTCCGGTTTATATGGTTTACCTCCATTCCATCCGTGTAAATTTACTCCCTTTTATAGACAATTTGTAGTGTGACATTGATGTCTACGTACGTTATCTTGTGTGTGGGAGTGGGTTGAAGAGCATGGCTTAGGCAAGGCCTCGACATGTAAGTTTTTTAATAATATAAAATAGACTGAAAAAATAGGTTGTTACAAAAGAGTTTTTGACGGGAAGAATGATATTTTTATCTTCAATTTTGGCTCCGATTTCACTGAAAAGTTTAGTCACTAAAAATTCGATCCTCTTAATTTAACCCAAATTAAGCTTCCAAACTTAATTTCTCACCAATGAAGCACTTAATAACATTAATTTGACCCATTTAAAGTATAATTAAGCCCTTGCGCTTAAGTAAACCCTTCAATTGGTCTCTTAATTGATCCTAAACATAATTACACTTTAAATTGGTCGACGATTAAATCAAATTGGCCCATAAAAATATAATTATGCCTTTCAACTAAATTTTTACGCCGATTTATCTAGTAATAGATTACTTTAGCCTTGAATCCACATTTTCCTACATTTACGGGTAAAAGAGATACAAGCTGGGCTCTCAAAGCGTCCAAAATTTCTACGATTTTTACTGACACTGACCCCTTTTATTTTACTTTTTCTTATTTTTAGGTAGATTTTAGGAATAACCCAAAATTGGGTTATGACACTCTAATCTCTAATTTTTCTGATCGTGCTCCCACTTGATTGTTTTGTACATAATGCCTTTTATCTCTCTCTCTCTCTCTCTGTAATTCTGAGTTTTGAGAATTGTTTGAAGAAATCTAGTTAACAAAGTAATTGATCGAGTTCAATTTTCTAGTGATTCGACCAGGGCATTGCTCTCTTTTTGCATTCAATTTTCTAAGATGTAAGTTGCTCAGTGATTGTAGTCATTTCTCTTTTGGAAGGTTATTCAAAGCACTTTTTAGTGGTGAAATCCGGTTGTTATGGAAACGATACATTCACTTTTGATTAGGGTTCGAGGGGAGATAATTCTAAAAAAAATCCTTAAAGTAAAATGTATTCTTTTCTTTATAGCATTTGGCGGAAAAAAATTGATTTTATTCATAGTGATACACACATCCACGATTGCAATCGCTCGCTAACATACATACGGTGTTCATGCATGCGTGAGCTTGTGCAATTTTATTTCATAACACAAATGATCGTGAATGGTGTTATATAAAAAAGCAGTAACCTCCATGCTCATGGAGAGCTTTTGCCTTTCCCTCCTCGGATCGAGCCATAACCCGAGCCGCTACCGTAACCAGAGCGAGCCGGATCCTCCTCCTCCACCACGCCACCACCACCACCTCCTCCTCCTCCTCCGCCACTTCCACTCCCGCCCTTGCCACCACCGCTTCGCTTCCACTTCCACTTCGCTTCAGTAGCTGACCCACTTCCAGATCCGGTGCCTTGACCTCCTCCACCACCACCTCCACTACCGCCCGCCGCCGCCTGCCTTGTCGCCACCTATACCGGCACCGACCAGGACCCATGGCCAGAGCCGCTCCAGGACCCATAGCGAGCGACCCACTCCCGCCGCCCTGCTGCGCCTCCTCCTCCACCGCCTTGGCCTCCACCTCCTCCATGTCCACCGGCACCATATCCTTCACCGCTCCCCGATCCAGTATCGAGGCAGTAACGACCGAGTCCGAGGCAGAACCACCACCACCACCTCCTCCCTGCCCTCCTCCTCCACCTCCACGGTTGGCTGAAGTGTCCGACAGCGAAGGTGAGGTCTACAATAAGCGATACCATAAGCGAGTCCCTAACACTCTTGGACCTGCCATTTCAGGATTATTCTCTCACGGCTCAATGTATGTGTGTGTTTATGCCCGTCACTCGCTTGGTCTATGAGAAAGTAGCCAGTATGCTTAGATGACTTGAAATGCTTGAAGTGGTGACCCTATATATAGGCATTGCAAAGGTAACAAGACAAGGTTTTTGAAGGTTTGGCAGCAAGTGGAAAGGTAACGAGACACGGTATTTGAAAAGCTTCTCGAGTCCTCAAGTGGCTGCCTCTCACTTGTTATTCTTGACTATTGTAGATCGAAGGAGCTAGCTAGCGTGTGCTTCGTTTTTGTTTATGTTTTGTTTAATGGTGGTGGGTGTCCGTTTCGGTCAACATGCAATATTATCCGCATAGAATACAAGCCTTAACCCCGCTACTTTTCTTTTCTTTTCTGACTAAGTATATATATAGCGTCTTATTATATTAATTTGACTTGGGCAGATCGAGGGACCAATCAATAGCATGCATTTCCCACTCTTTACCATCCTGTTCATATTTGAACTCCACTTTTGAATACACGTATTTTCCATGACGGTGATTTATGCTGACGGTCGTCTCCTCAAGCACAGGATTATCCACTAATTAACGGTAGTGATTTACTTACAACGATCTGCGTTAATGTTAACAACGGGCGGCTAAACTTGCACAGGCAACAAACTGGGTTGTTCAGTCAATACTCTTTTTGCAAGTGATTTTACTTATTATTTAATGGTACGTTACCGAGAAACTACATGTAATGCTGCAATGGAGAGTTGTATCCTGGTATCTTGCCGATAAAACCAAGAACAGCATTGAGAGCTGCAAGTGAATCAAATGTGTCGTAAGTACCTTGAATGGGATGGATTACACTCAATGAGAATGAACCGTAATCTTGCTTTAGTGATTGAACAACTACCAATATTATAACCAAGTAAATTCATGGAATCAAAGATCCACGAGGTAAAATCAGAAATTGTTTTGGTTTCATGTTTTAAGATCGTCCAGGGTTTCTTAGGCTGGTTAATAAATTAATTTATAGCTAGGTGTTGCAAGAGTGTTTGTGATTTTATTTATGAAAATGGGTTTTATAAGGAAAAAGGATTTGCCCTAATTTTTCATATAACACAATTAATGGTGGCCGAAATCTAAATAGATAAACGATACATTGTTTGCTTCAACAAATACAAGTGACGTGTCATCTGACTTTCTTTTCAGATGGCCTAGCACTCCACTTGCAGTGATGCTCAAGGAGACAAATATTAAGATAAAAATAAAAATGATAATATTGACTGAACAACCCAGTTTGCTAGCTGTGCAAGTTTAGCCCACTGGTAACCTAAACGCAGGTAATGGCCAGTAGACAGATATCTGTGTGCATAAATCACTACCGTTAATTAGTGATAATCTTGTGCTTGAGGAGACGTACGACCGTCAGCATAAATCACCGTACATGGAAAATACGTGTCTTCAAAAGTGTGGAAGTCAAGTATGAACAGAAAGATAAAGAGTGGGTAATGCATGCTCTTGATTGGTCCCTCGATCTGCCCAAGTCAAAATAATCTAATAAGACACTATATATATACTTGGTCAGAAAAGAAAAGAAAAGTAGTGGGGTTAAGTCTTGTATTCCATGCAGATTATATTGCATGTTGACCGCTACGGACACCCACCACCATTAAACAAAACAAAAACAAACACGAAGCACACGCTAGCTAGCTCCTTCGATCTACCATGGTCAACATTAACAAGTGAGAGGTAGCCACTTGAGGACTCCAGAAGCTTTTCAAATACCGTGTCTCGTTACCTTTCCACTTGCTGCCAAACCTTCAAAAACCTTGTCTTGTTACCTTTGCAATGCCTATATATAGGGTCACCACTTCAAGCATTTCCAGTCATCTAAGCATACTGGCTACTTTCTCATAGAGCTAGCGAGTGACAGGCATAAACATACACATACATTGAGCCGTGAGAGAATAATCCGGAAATGGCAGGTCCAAGAGTGTTAGGGACTGCTTTTATGGTACTGCTTATTGTAGACCTCACCTTCGCTGTTAGGACACTACAGTCAACTGGTGGAGGCGGAGGAGGAGGGCGAGGGAGGAGGTGGTGGTGGTGGTTACGGTTCGGGACTCGGGTCGAGCTATGGTTACTGGATACTGGATCCGGGAGCGGTGAAGGATATGGTGTTGGTGGACATGGAGGAGGTGGAGGCCAAGGCGGTGGTGGAGGAGGCGGAAGTGGCGGCGGGGCGGAGTCGAGGCTACGGCTATGGGTCGGTAGCGGCTCGGGCTATGGGTCGGTCTTGAGTGCTTGGTATAGGTGGCGGACAAGGTGGCGGCGGCGAGTGGAGGTGGTGGTGGAGGAGGTCAAGGCCTTTGGATCGGGAAGTGGGTCGAGGCTACGAGCGGAAGTGGAAGTGGAAGCGGAGCGGTGGTGGCAAGGCGGGAGTGGAAGTGGCGGAGGAGGAGGAGGAGGAGGAGGTGGTGGCGGTGGTGGAGGAGGAGGATCGGCTCCGGCTCGGGTTCTGATAGCGGGTCGGGTTATGGCTCCGGATCCGGAGGAGGAAAGGAAAAAGCTCCCCGTGAGCATGGAGGTTACCGTTTTTTTTATACAGCACCATTCACGATCACGTGTTTTATGAAATAAAATTGCACGAGCTCACACTGCATGAACACCGTATGTATGTTAGCGGCGATTGCAATCGTGGATGCGTGTATCACTATTAATAAAATAATTTTTTTCCCAACATGCTATGTAGAAAAAAAATACATTTTACTTTAGAGATTATATCCACGCGTACACCAATCGAAAGTGAATGTATAGTTTCAATAACAGCGGGATTTCACCACGAAAGGTGCTTTGAACAACCTTCCTAAAAGAGAAATGAGCATGAGAATGTTTTAGTGTTGATCATATTCTGGAAGGCGGGGCCAATTATGGAAGCTTATAAATTGAGGAAATCTACGGAGATAAAATCAACGTAAGCTTCTATGGTGCTACCATAATCTTCTGTCCGTTCTTTTTTTGCTCTTTGGTTATCGGTAATATTAAAAATAATTGGGCCATATATGTTATTAGCATATGCCTCGTACTTGCTCTTAATTTGCAAAACCCATGAGCAGATTACATGATGTTGTAGGATTTTAATTGCCAAGGAGATGTGGTATCTCTTTATCTTAGTCATAACAATTAAGTTTAAGTAAAGGGTTTTTCTTTTGGTTTAGGTACCTTCTCCATGGAAGATATTTCTACAACTTTTGAAATTGATGTAGAACAGGTTGTGGAATCATATATGCTTAAGAGGATCACCAGAAATTCAAAGACAACTGAATTTCAACAGCCAAGGTCGTCGGCGTCGAATAACGCGAAACTCACCTAGTCGATGCGTTTAGTCGTTTTGCGGAAGAAGTCGACAACTTTGGTGCTTGACCTCGGCCGGATTTTAGCCAAATTCGTCGTTTCGGCCGAAATCGTCGTGTTTGCTATTTTAGGAAAGTTTCGTTTTTGCAATAACTTTTGAATTAAGAGTCGAATTGACTTTTGTCAATTGGTACTCTCTCGAATTCATAGCCCTTTCATATTCGCATTTATCTCAAATTTGCAATTTATGGCAAATTTAATTTTTATGTCCTTTCCTATTACGTATTGAATTAGGCTAGGGTTTTATCTTTAAGTATCCCTTGTACACCTCGCATCAGACTTACCTTTCATTCTATTGAATAAACTTTGAGTTTGATTGAGATTTAATCTCGTTTTCTTTGATATTACGAAATATTGGCGTTGATCGTATTCGCGTGGTTTTCTTTGCGTCGAGAAACCATGCATGGTTATTCTCAACATCAATCTGCGATTGGACGAGGAACATACGAGACCACCCTAGACATTTTTGTCAAATATTGCCGCCGCAACAAATAACGAATTATACATCTAATCTCGTGTGCACTTCAAGTGCACCTAGAAGTTCTTTGTTAATTCACGATCTTGGATATATAGTCGAGAAATTGGCGATAGCCGTTTTGTTTTGGTCGAGGATATGACGGCTCGGTAGCTATTATTGAAAGCATGCATGCTATGCAATTCGACAACTTAAATTTCTCAATTTAACTTAAATTAAACTTTCAAATTTAATTTCAGTACCAATTAAGTCCTTAATAAAATTAATTTGACCTATTTAAAGTATAATAAGTCATTGCGCTTAATTAAATCCTTTAATTGGACCCTCGATTGATCCTAAACATAATTATACTTTAAAATGACCAGCGATTAAATCAAATTGGTCCGTAAAAATATAATGATGCCTTTGGACTTAATATTTATGCCTATTTATCCAGATAATAAAAGCTACTGCAATCACACTCCCAAGCAGACTCTTAAAAAATAACCTCAGCTTAAAAATACATTTTACTAATAATTTTTAAAGCAATTATATAGAAAAAACACCAGACTCACTTGGCGTTTTAATTAGGGCCATGAAGCCCAATTTTAAATTAATATGTTTTTATGTTACCGTTATAATATAAGAAATATCACCCAACTTTCACTGAGATCTCTTCTCTCTTTGTTTCTCTCCTATCCTTCTCCTTCTTGTTTTATATTTCTTCGTTTTGTTATATGGCGGTGTGCCTTAGAGTTAGGGTTTCATGTCCTTCATGGGATATCGAGTCGGAACAATCAATGGGAAGAAAGTCATCTATGTGAGATGTGGGATTTGTTGATCGATCTCTCGGTTGGATGTCCGTGATGTGATCTCATTGGGCATTAGATGCATGCAGACAGCTGAGCACGTTAAGCTTGCAAAAATTAATTGCGGTTGTTTTTGCGGGAGGCTGTTCGGGTCGAGAATGGTTCAGGGGAAGAATGTAATGTACGTGGGATGTGGGTTTGGAATGGTAAGCAAAGATATTTTAGGTGAAACCTTCGGTGGCTGATATGGCGAACGAGCATTACTAGAACTCCACGATTCTTATCGGGAAACCAAGATAGCCATAAAAGGACCCACTAGTCCTGGAAGGGAGATTTTAAATATGATCGAGTAAAGGCACGTAACATGCATTCTCAAGCATTTTTAATCATTGTTTTTACGGCTCTTTTAGGTCAATGCAGTTGCGACAAGACAACAAATGCTTGGACCTGTTTGATATAACGAGGAATAGTCCATTTTGATCAGAGGGCTATCAGATTTAGCTGGAGGACAAACCTGACAGAATGCAATTCGAGACATTTGGACCCTTAGCGGCTTAAAATGCTTGTCCAAGCTGTTGTCAAATTCATCGGTTATCTATCTTAATATATACTTATCATCTACTATGTGTCACGAGTAATACAAGCTCTTTCATCGAGTTTCCATGATTGCAGCCAATCCTCAGGCGAGATCAATTCTATGCATGAACAGCGTACAAAAGGGTCTATTAGCATCATCGGTGAGAGCTGCTAAGGAATCAAAAGTTCAATATGGAAGAGAAAGAGGGAGGGTATGTTTCAAGGCACGACCACTCTAGTGATTAGTAAAGATAAGTAAGAATAAGCAGATCCCCAATAACAAAAAGGTTTAATGTACTTGCTATCTTACATGGTCTTACTCAATAAGCATAGAATCAAAGTCTTGTTGAGCCTCACATTCAACCATGCGGATGGCCTAACATTCCGATCGCTAACGAGGCACCGAAGCAGGCACCAAGGCTTTTTCTCTCTCTTATTACAAACCGGACATCCGAACACGGTTTTTAATGATATTGTGGGAAAAGAAATTTAATTCTAAGAAATAAGAAATATTGACTGAACAACCCAGTTTGTTGTGCGGGACGACTACCGATACATGGAGAATACGTGTATTCAAGAGTGGAGTTCAAATATGAACAGAGCGATAAAGAGTGGAAACCAGCAGGACAACTACGTAAAATATAATATAAGACACTTCTTTGTCAAAAAATGAAAAGGTGGGGATGATAAAGCAAAGCATTTTACTCGATGCTATTGGTTAATTTCTATAAGAGTCAAGATTAACAAGTGAGAGGTACTTGGGAATTTAAGAAACCGTGTGTCGTTACCTTAATTTACAAGCTAGTAAGTAATGCCGGCCTTTTCAAAAACCTTGTCTTGTTACCTTTCCAATGCCTATATATAGTGTCACCACTTCAAGCATTTCCGAGTAAACAAAGCATCTTGGTTAATTTCAATTATAGCTAGTGACAGCGTAATCTAGAAATGGCTTGTCCAAGAGTACTTGTTAGGAGCTGCTTTTACGGTCTTGCTTATTGTAGACCACACCTTTGCTTGCTAGGACCCATGAGGAAATAGTGGAGGTGGAGGCGGTGGTGGAGGAGAAGCGAGGAGGGGAGGCGGTGGAAAAGGGTCGAGGCTCTGGCTATGGAGTGCAGTAGCGGCTCAGAGCTACGGTTACGGTGGTGGGAAAGGTGGTGGCGGGGAGGTGGTGGCGAAGGAGGCGGCGGCGGAGGAGGCGGTGGCGAGGAGGAGGAGGAGGAGGTAATGGCTCTGGATCGGGAAGCGGGTCGAGGCCACGAGGCGGCGGGCGGCGGCAGGGTGGGAATGGAGGAGGAAGAGGAGGGGAGGGGTGGAGGCGAGGTGGAGGCGGTGGAGGCGGAGGAGGTCATGGTAGCGGGTCGGGTTATGGGGAGGGCCACGGCTCTGGATACGGGGAGGGAAAGGTCATAGCTTCGCCATGAGCGCAGAGATTACCTTTTCTCTTGAAATTATGAAATAACATTGCGAAGCTTCGGACATGCATGCATGTAGTATGTTGACGAGCAGTAGCAATTGTGCATCGTTTACATATAAATCACTCTTCAATAAAATCACTTCTTAGGATACATTTTACTCTCTTGATATATTTTATACGTAATTTATTTATGCAAACCCCAATCAAAATGAATATATGCTTCCATGAGAATAAGATTTCATCACGAAAATGGACATTTCTAGTTGTAAAATTGCTTGAAAGAACTTAGCTTGAATTTTTGAAAATTGAAAATTTCCTTCGCAACTCAAGACTTACGGTGTTGACTTGATTTGCCTTTAGTAAAAACACCATGTCACAAGTGAGAATACGGGCGAGAAGCGGGCTCTTGCGGTCGAATAATGCCAGCAAC
Organism: Salix exigua; assembly: GCA_032356905.1. Classification (NCBI taxonomy): domain Eukaryota; kingdom Viridiplantae; phylum Streptophyta; class Magnoliopsida; order Malpighiales; family Salicaceae; genus Salix; species Salix exigua. The sequence goes on along the minus strand of CM063595.1, from coordinate 1,306,348 downwards.
AATCCAAAACAATTTCCCTCCCTCTCTTAACCCCTACCGAGCGGTATCAAACTATCACCTCTGTTTTTGTTGTAATTAAAGATTAGGGTTTTGATCTTTGTGGGATTGTTTTAAAAGTATCAGCAATTCAATTTGCAAGATTTTGGGCTGTCACCAAGGCGAAGCGAAAGAAAAATCCGAGAATTTGTTTCCTTTTGCAATAGTTTCAATGAAAAGCGATCAAGAAGCTGTAGCGAAGCAATTACTATGCAATAGTGGGTCTTTTCTTTTTATCGGTTAGGGTTTCTTTCTTTCTTTCTTAATTCATTCAATGAAATAATTCAATCAAGAAGAGCGTAATGAATCGAGTTGCTATGCCATGTTAAGGTTTTGCAATAGTTTCAATGAAAGAAGCGATCAAGAAAGCGTATGCAAGCGAATTACTATGCAATAGTGGGTCTTTTCTTTTTATCGGTTAGGATTTCTTTCTTTCTTTCTTAATTTATTCAATGAAATAATTCAATCAAGAAGATGTAATGAATCGAGTTGCTATGCCATGCTAAGGTTTTTGTTTAATTTTTCGAATCACCATTGAAAGATCTATGAAGTTTTTAGGTTTTGATGGATTTGGTGGGTTGTTGTGGACTTCTTTTTGGTCGCTTGTATGATTTTCAGTTATTTGCTCTGCTTGTGAGCTTGATGTGTTCCCTTTTATGTATGGTTTTGTTTTCTTGTTGTTTTGCCAGTTAGTTACTGATTGGGAGCATGTTCCTTTTCAACTTCCTCACGGTTTACTGCTCTCGAGTTTTGTTTATCTTTGGTCTTAATATACTTACATTTGATAAAAAAAAGTTTTTAGGTTTTGATTTCTTGTACATTTATTTCTCCCTCAAAAGCAGGGTTCGGTTTACGTGATGTTAGCTCTTTTTCATTATTCTCTTCTTTTTTTCTCTCTATAAAACACAAGGGTTAATACTTATCGTGTTCGTAGGTTACTGTAAAAATTTCTATGTTTTTTTCTCCGGTTTATATGGTTTACCTCCATTCCATCCGTGTAAATTTACTCCCTTTTATAGACAATTTGTAGTGTGACATTGATGTCTACGTACGTTATCTTGTGTGTGGGAGTGGGTTGAAGAGCATGGCTTCGGCAAGGCCTCGACATGTAAGTTTTTTAATAATATAAAATAGACTGAAAAAATAGGTTGTTACAAAAGAGTTTTTGGCGGGAAGAATGATATTTTTATCTTCAATTTTGGCTCCGATTTCACTGAAAAGTTTAGTCACTAAAAATTCGATCCTCTTAATTTAACCCAAATTAAGCTTCCAAACTTAATTTCTCACCAATGAAGCACTTAATAACATTAATTTGACCCATTTAAAGTATAATTAAGCCCTTGCGCTTAAGTAAACCCTTCAATTGGTCTCTTAATTGATCCTAAACATAATTACACTTTAAATTGGTCGACGATTAAATCAAATTGGCCCATAAAAATATAATTATGCCTTTCAACTAAATTTTACGTCGATTTATCTAGTAATAGATTACTTTAGCCTTGAATCCACATTTTCCTACATTTACGGGTAAAAGAGATACAAGCGGGCTCTCAAAGCGTCCAAAATTTCTACGATTTTCTGCTGACACCAACCCCTTTTATTTTACTTTTTCTTATTTTTAGGTAGATTTTAGGAATAACCCAAAATTGGGTTATGACACTCTAATCTCTAATTTTTCTGATCGTGCTCCCACTTGATTGTTTTGTACATAATGCCTTTTATCTCTCTCTCTCTCTCGTAATTACGAGTTTTGAGAATTGTATGAAGAAATCTAGTTAACAAAGTAATTGATCGAGTTCAATTTTCTAAGCAGTTTCGACCAGGGCATTGCTCTCTTTTTTGCATTCAATTTTCTAAGATGTAAGTTGCTCAGTGATTGTAGTCATTTCTCTTTTTGGAAGGTTATTCAAAGCACTTTTTCGTGGTGAAATCCGGTTGTTATGGAAACGATACATTCACTTTTGATTAGGGTTCGAGGGGAGATAATTCTAAAAAAAATCCTTAAAGTAAAATGTATTCTTTTCTTTATAGCATTTGGCGGGAAAAAATTGACTTTATTCATAGTGATACACACATCCACGATTGCAATCGCTCGCTAACATACATACGGTGTTCATGCATGCGTGAGCTTGTGCAATTTTATTTCATAACACAAATGATCGTGAATGGTGTTATATAAAAAGCGGTAACCTCCATGCTCATGGAGAGCTTTTGCCTTTCCCTCCTCGAGATCGAGCCATAACCAGACCAGCTACAGTAACCAGAGCGAGCGAGATCCTCCTCCTCCACCACCGCCACCACCACCACCTCCTCCTCCTCCTCCGCCACTTCCACTCCCGCCCTTGCCACCACCGCTTCGCTTCCACTTCCACTTCCGCTTCCGTAGCTTGACCCACTTCCGATCCGGTGCCTTGACCTCCTCCACCACCACCTCCACTACCTGCCGCCGCCGCCTGCCTTGTCCGCCACCTATACCGGCACTGACACCGGACCCATAGCCGAGCCGCTCCAGGACCCATAGCGAGCTGACCCACTCCCGCCGCCACTGCCGCCTCCTCCTCCACCGCCTTGGCCTCCACCTCCTCCATGTCCACGGCACCATATCCTTCACGCTCCCCGATCCAGTATCGAGGCAGTAACTGACCGAGTCCGGGCAGAACCACCACCACCACCTCCTCCTGCCCTCCTCCTCCACCTCCACGGTTGGTGAAGTGTCTGGCAGCGAAGGTGAGGTCTACAATAAGCGATACCATAAGCGAGTCCCTAACACTCTTGGACCTGCCATTTCAGGATTATTCTCTCACGGCTCAATGTATGTGTGTGTTTATGCCCGTCACTCGCTTGGTCTATGAGAAAGTAGCCAGTATGCTTAGATGACTTGAAATGCTTGAAGTGGTGACCCTATATATAGGCATTGCAAAGGTAACAAGACAAGGTTTTTGAAGGTTTGGCAGCAAGTGGAAAGGTAACGAGACACGGTATTTGAAAAGCTTCTCGAGTCCTCAAGTGGCTGCCTCTCACTTGTTATTCTTGACTATTGTAGATCGAAGGAGCTAGCTAGCGTGTGCTTCGTTTTTGTTTATGTTTTGTTTAATGGTGGTGGGTGTCCGTTTCGGTCAACATGCAATATTATCCGCATAGAATACAAGCCTTAACCCCGCTACTTTTCTTTTCTTTTCTGACTAAGTATATATATAGCGTCTTATTATATTAATTTGACTTGGGCAGATCGAGGACCAATCAATAGCATGCATTTCCCACTCTTTACCATCCTGTTCATATTTGAACTCCACTTTTGAATACACGTATTTTCCATGACGGTGATTTATGCTGACGGTCGTCTCCTCAAGCACAGGATTATCCACTAATTAACGGTAGTGATTTACTTACAACGATCTGCGTTAATGTTAACAACGGGCGGCTAAACTTGCACAGGCAACAAACTGGGTTGTTCAGTCAATACTCTTTTTGCAAGTGATTTTACTTATTATTTAATGGTACGTTACCGAGAAACTACATGTAATGCTGCAATGGAGAGTTGTATCCTGGTATCTTGCCGATAAAACCAAGAACAGCATTGAGAGCTGCAAGTGAATCAAATGTGTCGTAAGTACCTTGAATGGGATGGATTACACTCAATGAGAATGAACCGTAATCTTGCTTTAGTGATTGAACAACTACCAATATTATAACCAAGTAAATTCATGGAATCAAAGATCCACGAGGTAAAATCAGAAATTGTTTTGGTTTCATGTTTTAAGATCGTCCCGGGTTTCTTAGGCTGGTTAATAAATTAATTTATAGCTAGGTGTTGCAAGAGTGTTTGTGATTTTATTTATGAAAATGGGTTTTATAAGGAAAAAGGATTTGCCCTAATTTTTCATATAACACAATTAATGGTGGCCGAAATCTAAATAGATAAACGATACATTGTTTGCTTCAACAAATACAAGTGACGTGTCATCTGACTTTCTTTTCAGATGGCCTAGCACTCCACTTGCAGTGATGCTCAAGGAGACAAATATTAAGATAAAAATAAAAATGATAATATTGACTGAACAACCCAGTTTGCTAGCTGTGCAAGTTTAGCCCACTGGTAACCTAAACGCAGGTAATGGCCAGTAGACAGATATCTGTGTGCATAAATCACTACCGTTAATTAGTGATAATCTTGTGCTTGAGGAGACGTACGACCGTCAGCATAAATCACCGTACATGGAAAATACGTGTATTCAAAAGTGTGGAAGTCCAAGTATGAACAGAAAGATAAAGAGTGGGTAATGCATGCTCTTGATTGGTCCCTCGATCTGCCCAAGTCAAAATAATCTAATAAGACACTATATATATACTTGGTCAGAAAAGAAAAGAAAAGTAGTGGGGTTAAGTCTTGTATTCCATGCAGATTATATTGCATGTTGACCGCTACGGACACCCACCACCATTAAACAAAACAAAAACAAACACGAAGCACACGCTAGCTAGCTCCTTCGATCTACCATGGTCAACATTAACAAGTGAGAGGTAGCCACTTGAGGACTCAAGAAGCTTTTCAAATACCGTGTCTCGTTACCTTTCCACTTGCTGCCAAACCTTCAAAAACCTTGTCTTGTTACCTTTGCAATGCCTATATATAGGGTCACCACTTCAAGCATTTCCAGTCATCTAAGCATACTGGCTACTTTCTCATAGAGCTAGCGAGTGACAGGCATAAACATACACATACATTGAGCCGTGAGAGAATAATCCGGAAATGGCAGGTCCAAGAGTGTTAGGGACTGCTTTTATGGTACTGCTTATTGTAGACCTCACCTTCGCTGTCAGGACACTACAGTCAACTGGTGGAGGCGGAGGAGGAGAGCGAGGGAGGAGGTGGTGGTGGTGGTTATGGTTCGGGACTCGGGTCGAGCTATGGTTACGGATACTGGATCCGGGAGCGGTGAAGGATATGGTGTCTGGTGGACATGGAGGAGGTGGAGGCCAAGGCGGTGGTGGAGGAGGCGGAAGTGGCGGCGGGGCGGGTCGAGGCTACGGCTATGGGTCCGATAGCGGCTCGGGCTATGGGTCGGTCTTGGTGCTTGGTATAGGTGGCGGACAAGGTGGCGGCGGCGGTGGAGGTGGTGGTGGAGGAGGTCAAGGCCTTTGGATCGGGAAGTGGGTCGAGCTACTGAGCGGAAGCGGAAGTGGAAGCGAAGCGGTGGTGGCAAGGCGGGAGTGGAAGTGGCGGAGGAGGAGGAGGAGGAGGAGGTGGTGGGGGTGGTGGAGGAGGAGGATCTGGCTCTGGCTCGGGTTACGGTAGCGGGTCGGGTTATGGCTCCGGATGCGGAGGAGGAAAGGAAAAAGCTCCCGTGAGCATGGAGGTTACCGTTTTTTATACTGACACCATTCACGATCACGTGTTTTATGAAATAAAATTGCACGAGCTCACATCTGCATGAACACCGTATGTATGTTAGCGGCGATTGCAATCGTGGATGCGTGTATCACTATTAATAAAATAATTTTTTTCCCAACATGCTATGTAGAAAAAAAATACATTTTACTTTAGAGATTATCTCCCCGCGTACACCAATCGAAAGTGAATGTATCGTTTCCATAACAACGGGATTTCACCACGAAAAGGTGCTTTGAACAACCTTCCTAAAAGAGAAATGAGCATGAGAATGTTTTAGTGTTGATCATATTCTGGAAGGCGGGGCCAATTATGGAAGCTTATAAATTGAGGAAATCTACGGAGATAAAATCAACGTAAGCTTCTATGGTGCTACCATAATCTTCCTGTCCGTTCTTTTTTTTTGCTCTTTGGTTATCGGTAATATTAAAAATAATTGGGACATATATGTTATTAGCATATGCCTCGCACTGCTCTTAATTTGCAAAACCCATGAGCCGATTACATGATGTTGTAGGATTTTAATTGCCAAGGGAGATGTGGTATCTCTTTATCTTAGTCATAACAATTAAGTTTAAGTAAAGGGTTTTTTTCTTTTGGTTTAGGTACCTTCTCCACGGAAGATATTTCTACAACTTTTGAAATTGATGTAGAACAGGTTGTGGAATCATATATGCTTAAGAGGGATCACCCGAAATTCAAAGGCAACTGAATTTCAGCAACCGGGTCGTCGACGTCGGAATAACGCGAAACTCACCTAGTCGATGCGTTTCGTCGTTTGCGGAAGAAGTCAGCAACTTTGGTGCTGACCTCGACCGGATTTTGGCCAAATTCCGTCGTTTCGGCCCGAAATCGTCGTGTTTGCTATTTTAGGAAAGTTTCGTTTTTGCAATAACTTTTGAATTAAGAGTCCGAATTGACTTTGGTCAATTGGTACTCTCTCAGAATTCATAGCCCTTTCATATTCTGCATTTATCTCAAATTTGCAATTTATGGCAAATTTAATTTTTTATGTCCTTTCCTATTCTGTATTGAATTAGGCTAGGGTTTTATCTTTAAGTATCCCTTGTACACCCTGCATCCGACTTACCTTTCATTCTATTGAATAAACTTTGAGTTTGATTGAGATTTAATCTCGTTTTTCTTTGATATTACGAAATATTGACGTTGATCGTATTCCCGCGTGGTTTTTTGCTGCGTCAGAAACCATGCATGGTTATTCTCCAACATCCAATCTGCGACGGGACAGGAACATACGAGACCACCCTAGACATTGTTGTCAAATATTGCCGCCGCAACAAATAACGAATTATACATCTAATCTACGTGTGCACTTCAAGTGCACCTAGAAGTTCTTTGTTAATTCACGATCTTGGATATATAGTCGAAATTGGCGATAGCCGTTTTGTTTTGGTCGAGGATATGACGGCTCGGTAGCTATTATTGAAAGCATGCATGCTATGCAATTCGACAACTTAAATTTCTCAATTTAACTTAAATTAAACTTTCAAATTTAATTTACGTACCAATTAAGTCCTTAATAAAATTAATCTGACCTATTTAAAGTATAATAAGTCATTGCGCTTAATTAAATCCTTTAATTGGACCCTCGATTGATCCTAAACATAATTATACTTTAAAATGACCAGCGATTAAATCAAATTGGTCCGTAAAAATATAATGATGCCTTTGGACTTAATATTTATGCCTATTTATCCGAGTAATAAAAGCTACTGCAATCACACTCCCAAACAGACTCTTAAAAAATAACCTCGCTTAAAAATACATTTTACTAATAATTTTTAAAGCAATTATATAGAAAAACACCAGACTCACTTGGCGTTTTAATTAGGGCCATGAAGCCCAATTTTAAATTAATATGTTTTTATGTTACCGTTATAATATAAGAAATATCACCCAACTTTCACTGAGATCTCTTCTCTCTTTGTTTCTCTCCTATCCTTCTCCTTCTTGTTTTATATTTCTTCGTTTTGTTATATGGCGGTGTGCCTTAGAGTTAGGGTTTCATGTCCTTCATGGGATATCGAGTCGGAACAATCAATGGGAAGAAAGTCATCTATGTGAGATGTGGGATTTCTTGATCGATCTCTCGGTTGGATGTCCGTGATGTGATCTCATTGGGCATTAGATGCCTGCAGACAGTTGAAGCACGTTAAGCTTGCAAAAATTAATTGCGGTTGTTTTTGCGGGAGACTGTTCCGGTCGAGAATGGTTCAGGGGAAGAATGTAATGTACGTGGGATGTGGGTTTGGAATGGTAAGCAAAGATATTTTAGGTGAAACCTTCGGTTGGTGATATGGCGAACGAGCATTACTGAACTCCCGATTCTTATCGGGGAAACCAAGATAGCCATAAAAGGACCCACTAGTCCCGGAAGGGAGATTTTAAATATGATCGAGTAAAGGCACTGTAACATGCATTCTCAAGCATTTTTAATCATTGTTTTTACGGCTCTTTTAGGTCAATGCAGTTGCGACAAGACAACAAATCTTGGACTGTTTGATATAACGAGAATAGTCCATTTTGATCCGAGGGCTATCAGATTTAGCTGGAGGACAAACCTGACAGAATGCAATTCGGACATTTGGACCCTTAGCGGCTTAAAATGCTTGTCCAAGCTGTTGTCAAATTCATCGGTTATCTATCTTAATATATACTTATCATCTACTATGTGTCACGATAATACAAGCTCTTTCATCGAGTTTCCATGATTGCAGCCAATCCTCGAGCGAGATCAATTCTATGCGAAGCAGCGTACAAAAGGGTCTATTAGCATCATCGGTGAGAGCTGCTAAGGAATCAAAAGTTCAATATGGAAGAGAAAGAGGGAGGGTATGTTTCAAGGCACGACCACTCTAGTGATTAGTAAAGATAAGTAAGAATAGCGAGATCCCCAATAACAAAAAGGTTTAATGTACTTGCTATCTTACATGGTCTTACTCAATAAGCATAGAATCAAAGTCTTGTTGAGCCTCACATTCAACCATGCGGATGGCCTAACATTCCGATCGCTACATGAGCACCGAAGCAGGCACCAAGGCTTTTTCTCTCTCTTATTACAAACCGGACATCCGAACACGGTTTTAATGATATTGTGGGAAAAGAAATTTAATTCTAAGAAATAAGAAATATTGATTGAACAACCCGGTTTGTTGTGCGGGACGACTACCGATACATGGAGAATACGTGTATTCAAGAGTGGAGTTCAAATATGAACGAAGCGATAAAGAGTGGAAACCGCAGGACAACTACGCAAAATATAATATAAGACACTTCTTTGTCAAAAAAATGAAAAGGTGGGGATGATAAAGCAAAGCATTTTACTCGATGCTATTGGTTAATTTCTATAAGAGTCAAGATTAACAAGTGAGAGGTACTGGGAATTTAAGAAACCGTGTGTCGTTACCTTAATTTACAAGCTAGTAAGTAATGCCGACCTTTTCAAAAACCTTGTCTTGTTACCTTTCCAATGCCTATATATAGTGTCACCACTTCAAGCATTTCCGAGTAAACAAAGCATCTTGGTTAATTTCAATTATAGCTAGTGACAGCGTAATCTAGAAATGGCACTGTCCAAGAGTACTTGTTAGGGACTGCTTTTACGGTCTTGCTTATTGTAGACCACACCTTTGTTGCTAGGACCCCGTAGGAAATAGTGGAGGTGGAGGCGGTGGTGGAGGAGAAGGAGGAGGGGAGGCGGTGGAAAAGGGTCGGGCTCGGCTATGGGTGCAGTAGCGGCTCAGAGCTACGGTTACGGTGGTGGGAAATGTTTGATTCTGAGATTTCAATTGATTATGTTTCAATTGATTTGTTGCAGAGTTATGTTTGATTGGGTAATTTGTGGGAGATGAGAGGAAGAAGAAGAATAGTTACGGAGAGAAAGAGATAAGTCCAAATTTCACTAACTTCAGTATATTCATTTATTGTATATCACTTGTTTGATCAAATGCTCATTTATATACTATGAGCGTAACATGCAATACATGTGATGATAATTCCTTGTAACTACTTTGCAATTGTCTACAAGCTGTCAATTACACATGTGATGTATTACAACTAATTACATTACAATGACAACTGGTTGAGTTTGTTCTTCAAGGTCTTGTTGTCCACGTAGTAGCTCCTGTAACTCTTGTAACATGTACTTCCTGTAATCAGCTTATACACAAACATCCCCTCCTAAGCTGGTTACAGGTACAACACCAAGTTTAGCTCTAAGATAATTGAATCTGTCCTTAGGCAATTCCTTAGTGAAAATATCGGCCAATTGTTCTTCACTATTGCAGAACTTGATATCAATCACACCCTCTTGAACTGCTTCTCTTATAAAGTGAACTCTCCTGTTAATATGCCTTGTTTTCTGATGGAAAACTGGATTCTTTGTCATTGCTATGGCTGACATATTATCGCAATAGAGAACTGTAGCTTCTTCTTGCTTTTCACCAAGATCATCAAGTATGGTTCTCAACCACATCACTTGAGTAGTTGCTTCAGAAGATGAAACATATTCAGCTTCTGCAGTTGATAATGCAACTGAGTTTTGCTTCATTGAAGCCCATGAAAAAACTCCACTTCCAAACCCAAATGCATATCCAGAAGTGCTTCTACTATCATCTTCACTTCCACCCCAATCTGCATCACAAAATCCCATGAGTGTTACTGATTTTTGCTTTGCATATTCTATTCCATAATCAAGGGTCCCTTGGACATATCTAAGCACCCTTCTTGCAACCCCCATGTGTTTCTTTGTTGGCTGATTCATAAACCTGGACAACAAGCTTGCAGCATACATTAAATCAGGCCTTGTTGCTGTCAAATACAACAAGCTCCCCACAATTTTTCTATACAAGCTTTCATCGGCTAACTCACTCCCATCTTCTCTTTTCAGTTTCTCACCAGTAGCAAGTGGTATTGAAACTGGTTTGCAATCAGCAAGCCCAAATTTCACAAGTAATGACCTTGCATACTTGCCTTGATTGATGAAGATGCCTTGATCAGTTTGTATCACACCCATGCCCAGAAAATGGTGGAGAAGACCAAGGTCAGTCATCTCATATCTCAACATCATTTCTTTCTTAAATTCAGCCATCATGATCTCACTACTTCCTGTGTACACAATATCATCCACATAAATTGATACTATAAGCTGATTTCCTTCACTGTCAGCTCTAGTATATAGAGTAGGTTCACTTGGACTTCTTTTGAACTTACTCATTGTAAGGTAGGTATCAATTTCACTATACCAAGCTCTAGGAGCTTGTTTAAGCCCAGATAAAGCTTTATGAAGTTTATACACCTTGTGACCTGCTCTCTGCACAATAAACCCCTCTCGGTTGTTCAACAAACACCTCCTCTTCAAGCATTCCATTTAAGAATGCTCGACTTAACATCCAAGCGAAATAACTTCCATTTCTTCCGACTTGCAAGTGCAATCGGTGTTCGAATGGTATCTAACCTTGCAACCGGTGCAAAGGTTTCATTGTAATCTACTCTGGCTTTTGTGCATACCCTTTTGCCACAAGACTTGCCATGTGTTTGATGATTGTGCCATCTAAGTTAAGCTTGGTCTTAAACACCCACTTAACTCTAATTACTGGTTTGTTTGCAAGTCTGTCTACCAACTCCCAGGTATGGTTCTTCTCAATCATATTCAATTCATCTTTCATAGCATTCACGCAAGCTCTATCTCCAGCTGCTTCTGTATAGTTCTCAGGTTCTATCATGCTTACATTGCATCTTACATATATGTCCTCCAATGTTCTGAATTTTACTGGAGTTGATGTATCAACTTCTGAACTTGAGCTGCTGCTGTCATCATTATCATTTCTGTTTCCGCCACTTCCATTGAGACATCATCATTTGTTGCATTCTCTCCTTCATCATGTGCTGCTTTAGAATCATATTGAACCAATAGTTCTTGAGGAATAAAGCTATCATGCTTTTCATTCTCATTTTTCCATGCATGCACTATGTTTTCATCAAACACAACACTTTAAACAACACAATCTTCTTAGATTTCATAATATATATCCTGTAACCTTTCTCACAGCTCCCATACCCCATAAAGACTCCAAATTCTGCTTTATCATCAAGCTTCTGTCTTAACTGGTCTGGAATATGGGTGTAGCATACATACCCGAACACTTTCAAGTGTCTTACACTAGGCTTTCTTCCTGTAAAGGCCTCAAAAGGTGTCTTCATTGACACTGAAGTGGTGAAATTTCTATTCTGAAGATACATCGCTGTGTTAATAGCCTCAACCCAGAATTCAACATGTATTTGCTTCTCCTTCATCATTGATCTAGCCATGTCACAAATAGTCTTATTTCTCCTCTCAGCTACTCCATTTTGCAGAGGAGAGTAGACAATTATTAATTGTCTTTCTATTCCACTGTCAGCACATAAATTTTGGAACTCCAATAAGGTATATTCTCCACCTCTATCACTTCTCAACTTCTTTACTTTATAGCCACTTTGCAATTCAACAAATGCTTTGAATTTTCTAAACACATTCAAAGCATTGGATTTTTTTCTAACAAAATAAACCCAGCATATTCTAGAGAAATCATCAATAAAGGTAATAAAATACCTATTACCTCCATTTGATTCTCTTTGCATAGGTCCACACAAATCTGTGTGAACTAGCTCAAGGGGTTGGCTTGCTCTCCAGCTGCCTTCTTTATCAAATGGCTGCCTTTTATGCTTCCCAAACACACAACTTTCACACACTAAATTCACATTTGTCAACATTGGCAGTCCTGCAACCATATCCATCTTTTGCATCTTCTTTAAACCATCAGAATTCAAGTGTCCAAGCCTTCTATGCCACAACCAAGAATCTTCCACAACTGACATTTTTCTTGCTGCAGGTGCTAAGGTTTCAAGTGTGAGTGGAAAACACCTATTGCCTTTCATGATCACCTTTGCTATAACATTTGTGAGTGTATCATCATCAAATATTATGGCTTTGTTTCCCCCAAACAAAATATAATAACCATGCTCCATCATTTGCCCTACACTTGGCAGATTTTCATCTAAACTAGGCACCAACAGTACCTCTTTGATATGCCTTACACCTTGTCTTGTGTCCACTACAAGTGTCCTCTTCCCTTCGACTTGAACTAGATCCCTGGACCCCATTTTCACCTTGCAAGTCAACGATCTGTCTAAGTCAATCGGTTTGGTTTCTTGGCTAGTCATGTGATTACTACATTCACTATCCACAAACCAAACATCTTCTTCTTGAACACTTGCTGCATGGCATGCATAGAACATGGTTCCCATAGTTGTATCTTCTTCCTTTGCATAATTATCCAATTGTCTATTGAGTTCACAATCATTTTGATTATGGCTAAACCTGCTGCATTTTTCACATCTCGGCTTGCCTTTAAATTTGCAGATTCTAAAATGTAATTTCTGACAAGTATTACATTTTGGCTTTATGCTTGTTTGAATGCTACTAGCACTTTTATGTTGAGGATTTAATGAACTGTTGTAGCTCATTCTAGGTTTCTGATTCCAGTTATTATTTTGCAGATTGGCAGAACTTCCACCTTGACTCCAATTTGCAAACCTTCTGTTTTGGTTCTGCACTTTAGGATAACTTTTGCCTTGTGAGCCCTTCTTGTTCTGAGCATAATTGCTCCCTCCAATTTTGAGACTACTGAAAGCTCTCTCGGTATGCATTTCTCTATCTCTTTCATCATGCATATCTTCCCTTCTATCATACACTTTGATTAAAGCAATAACCTCTTCACTTCTAAGTGTTTTCAAGTCTCTTGTTTCTTCAATAAATTAGACTATGGACTTGTATTTCCTGCTAAGACTCATCAAAGTCTTTTGCACTATCCTTTGTTCAGCTATCTCTTCTCCAAGAGACTTCAAATAATTTATCACTCCAAAAAACTTAGTCAAGTAATGATCTAAGCTTTCTCCTTCTAACATTCTCATATACTTAAATTCTACCCTTATTGCCTGCAACTTCACTTCTCTAACTTTATCATCTCCTCTGTATTCTCTTCTCAACAGCTTCCAGGCTCCTCTTGCAGTCTCTTCATTTCGAATTCTAGGGAAAATGTCATTTGTCAAAGCTCCTTGGATTATACTCAAAGCCTTGGCATCTTTGATCCTCTTTTCCTTAGTTTCCGCAGCAGTTTCTCTGATTCAGGTTTCTTATCTTTTGAACCGTAAGTTTCTCCACTCTCATTTTCTTTGGATGCTTGTGTTGATGTATCACCACATTCAACTATATCCCATAGATCATAAGCTATGAGGATTGTTTTCATTTTAACGACCCAATACTCATAATTTTGGCCATTAAACCGTGGTGCTCTAAGATCTCCACTTGACACCATTTTTGTTTTTCTTTACTCACTCGCTGTAAGTTCACAGATTGATTACGCCCTTCCTTGTTGATCAAGCCACTCGATACCATGTTTGATTCTGAGATTTCAATTGATTATGTTTCAATTGATTTGTTGCGAAGTTATGTTTGATTGGGTAATTTGTGGGAGATGAGAGGAAGAAGAAGAATAGTTCGGAGAGAAAGAGATAAGTCCAAATTTCACTAACTTCAGTATATTCATTTATTGTATATCACTTGTTTGATCAAATGCTCATTTATATACTATGAGCAGTAACATGCAATACATGTGATGATAATTCCTTGTAACTACTTTGCAGCTGTCTACAACTGTCAATTACACATGTGATGTATTACAACTAATTCATTACAATGACAACTGGTTGAGTTTGTTCTTCAAGGTCTTGTTGTCCACGTAGTAGCTCCTGTAACTCTTGTAACATGTACTTCCTGTAATCAGCTTATATACAAACAGGAAAGGTGGTGGCGGGGAGGTGGTGGCGAAGGAGGCGGCGGAGGAGGCGGTGGCAGAGGAGGAGGAGGAGGAGGTAATGGCTCTGGATCGAGAGCGGGTCGAGGCCACGAAGCGCAGGGCGGCGGCCGAGGTGGGAAGGGAGGCGGACGAGGAGGGGGAGGGGGTGGAGGCGCGGGTGGAGGCGGTGGAGGCGGAGGAGGTCATGGTAGCGGGTCGGGTTATGGGGAGGGCCACGGCTCCGGATACGGGGAGGGAAAGGTCATAGCTCGCCATGAGCGCAGAGATTACCTTTTCTCTTGAAATTATGAAATAACATTGCAGAAGCTCGGACATGCATGCATGTAGTATGTTGACGAGCAGTAGCAATGGTGCATCGTTTACATATAAATCACTCTTCAATAAAATCACTTCTTAGGATACATTTTACTCTACTGATATATTTTATACGTAATTTATTTATGCAAACCCCAATCAAAATGAATATATGCTTCCATGAGAATAAGATTTCATCACGAAAATGGACATTTCTAGTTGTAAGAATTGCTTGAAAGAACTTAGCTTGAATTTTTGAAAATTGAAAATTTCCTTCCGCAACTCAAGACTTACAGTGTTGACTTGATTTGCCTTTAGTAAAAACACCATGTCACAAGTGAGAATACGGGCAGGAAGCGGGCTCTTGCAGTCGAATAATGCCAACAACAATCCAAAACAATTTCCTCCTCTCTTAACCCCTACCGAACGGTATCAAACTATCACCTCTGTTTTGTTGTAATTAAAGATTAGGGTTTTGATGCTGTGGGATTGTTTTAAAAGTATCAGCAATTCAATTTGCAAGATTTTGGGCCTGTCACCAAGGCAGAAAGCAGAAAGAAAAATCCGAGAATTTGTTTCCTTTTGCAATAGTTTCAATGAAAGAAAGCGATCAAGAAATCTGTAACGAAACGAATTACTATGCAATAGTGGGTCTTTTCTTTTTATCGGTTAGGGTTTCTTTCTTTCTTTCTTAATTCATTCAATGAAATAATTCAATCAAGAAGACGTAATGAATCGAGTTGCTATGCCATGTTAAGGTTTTTGCAATAGTTTCAATGAAAGAAAGCGATCAAGAAATCTGAATCTAAACGAATTACTATGCAATAGTGGGTCTTTTCTTTTATCGGTTAGGATTTCTTTCTTTCTTTCTTAATTTATTCAATGAAATAATTCAATCAAGAAGATGTAATGAATCGAGTTGCTATGCCATGCTAAGGTTTTTGTTTAATTTTTCCGAATCACCATTGAAAGATCTATGAAGTTTTTAGGTTTTGATGGATTTGGTGGGTTGTTATGGACTTTTTTTGGTCCATTTGTATGGTTTTTCAGTTAGTTGTTTTGCTGTGAGCTTGATGTGTTCCCTTTTATGTATGGTTTTGTTTTCTTGTTGTTTTGCCCGTTAGTTCGCTGATTGGGAGCATGTTCCCTTTTCAACTTCCTCTGGTTTCTGCTCTCCAGTTTTGTTTATCTTTGGTCTTAATATACTTACATTTGATAAAAAAAAAGTTTTTAGGTTTTGATTTATCAGTACATTTATTTCTCCTCAAAACATGGTTCGGTTTCGTGATGTTAGCTCTTTTCATTATTCTCTTCTTTTTTTTTTCTCTCTATAAAACACAAGGGTTAATACTTATCGTGTTCGTAGGTTCTGTAAAAATTTCTATGTTTTTTTTTTCTCCGGTTTATATGGTTTACCTCCATTCCATCCGTGTAAATTTACTCCCTTTTATAGACAATTTGTAGTGTGACATTGATGTCTACGTACGTTATCTTGTGTGTGGGAGTGGGTTGAAGAGCATGGCTTCCGGCAAGGCCTCGACATGTAAGTTTTTTTTAATAATATAAATTAGGCTGATAAAAATAGGTTGTTACAAAAATAGTTTTTCGACGGAAAGAACAATATTTTTATCTTCAATTTTGGCTCCGATTTCACCTGAAAAGTTTCGTCACTAAAAATTCTGATCCTCTTAATTTAACCCAAATTAAGCTTCCAAACTTAATTTCTCACCAATGAAGCACTTAATAACATTAATTTGACCCATTTAAAGTATAATTAAGCCCTTGCGCTTAAGTAAACCCTTCAATTGGTCTCTTAATTGATCCCTAAACATAATTACACTTTAAATTGGCCGACGATTAAATCAAATTGGCCCATAAAAATATAATTATGCCTTTCAACTAAATTTTTACGCCGATTTATCTAGTAATAGTTTACTTTAGCCTTGAATCCACATTTTCCTACATTTCTGGGTAAAAAAGAGATACAACTGGGCTCTCAAAAACGTCCAAAATTTCTACGATTTTTCTGCCGACACCAGCCCCTTTTATTTTATTTTTGTTATTTTTTGGGTAGATTTCGGGAATAACCCAAAATTGGGTTATGACACTCTAATCTCTAATTTTTCTGATCGTGCTCCCACTTGATTGTTTTGTACATAATGCCTTTTATCTCTCTCTCTCTCTGTAATTCTGAGTTTTGAGAATTGTATGAAGAAATCTAGTTAACAAAGTAATTGATCGAGTTCAATTTTCTAAGCAGTTTCGACCAGGGCATTGCTCTCTTTTTTGCATTCAATTTTCTAAGATGTAAGTTGCTCAGTGATTGTAGTCATTTCTCTTTTTGGAAGGTTATTCAAAGCACTTTTTCGTGGTGAAATCCGGTTGTTATGGAAACGATACATTCACTTTTGATTAGGGTTCGAGGGGAGATAATTCTAAAAAAAATCCTTAAAGTAAAATGTATTCTTTTCTTTATAGCATTTGGCGGGAAAAAATTGACTTTATTCATAGTGATACACACATCCACGATTGCAATCGCTCGCTAACATACATACGGTGTTCATGCATGCGTGAGCTTGTGCAATTTTATTTCATAACACAAATGATCGTGAATGGTGTTATATAAAAGAAACGGTAACCTCCATGCTCATGGGGAGCTTTTGCCTTTCCCTCCTCCAGATCCAGAGCCATAACCCGACCCGCTACCGTAACCCGAGCCAGAGCCAGATCCTCCTCCTACCCCCCCCCCCCCCCCACCCCCTCCGCCGCCGCCACTTCCACTCCCGCCCTTGCCACCACCGCTTCCGCTTCCACTTCCACTTCCGCTTCCGTAGCCTGACCCACTTCCCGATCCAGTGCCTTGACCTCCTCCACCACCACCTCCACTACCGCCGCCGCCGCCGCCGCCTTGTCCGCCACCTATACCAGCACCAGCACCGGACCCATAGCCCGAGCCGCTACCGGACCCATAGCCAGAGCCTGACCCACTCCCGCCGCCACTGCCGCCTCCTCCTCCACCGCCTTGGCCTCCACCTCCTCCATGTCCACCAGCACCATATCCTTCACCGCTCCCCGATCCGTATCCAGAACCGTAACCTGACCCGAGTCCCGAACCAGAACCACCACCACCACCTCCTCCCTGCCCTCCTCCTCCACCTCCACCGGTTGACTGAAGTGTCCTGACAGCGAAGGTGAGGTCTACAATAAGCAGTACCATAAAAGCAGTCCCTAACACTCTTGGACTTGCCATTTCCAGATTATTCTCTCACGGCTCAATGTATGTGTGTGTTTATGCCCGTCACTCGCTTGGTCTATGAGAAAGTAGCCAGTATGCTTAGATGACTTGAAATGCTTGAAGTGGTGACCCTATATATAGGCATTGCAAAGGTAACAAGACAAGGTTTTTGAAGGTTTGGCAGCAAGTGGAAAGGTAACGAGACACGGTATTTGAAAAGCTTCTCGAGTCCTCAAGTGGCTGCCTCTCACTTGTTATTCTTGACTATTGTAGATCGAAGGAGCTAGCTAGCGTGTGCTTCGTTTTTGTTTATGTTTTGTTTAATGGTGGTGGGTGTCCGTTTCGGTCAACATGCAATATTATCCGCATAGAATACAAGCCTTAACCCCGCTACTTTTCTTTTCTTTTCTGACTAAGTATATATATAGCGTCTTATTATATTAATTTGACTTGGGCAGATCGAGGACCAATCAATAGCATGCATTTCCCACTCTTTACCATCCTGTTCATATTTGAACTCCACTTTTGAATACACGTATTTTCCATGACGGTGATTTATGCTGACGGTCGTCTCCTCAAGCACAGGATTATCCACTAATTAACGGTAGTGATTTACTTACAACGATCTGCGTTAATGTTAACAACGGGCGGCTAAACTTGCACAGGCAACAAACTGGGTTGTTCAGTCAATACTCTTTTTGCAAGTGATTTTACTTATTATTTAATGGTACGTTACCGAGAAACTACATGTAATGCTGCAATGGAGAGTTGTATCCTGGTATCTTGCCGATAAAACCAAGAACAGCATTGAGAGCTGCAAGTGAATCAAATGTGTCGTAAGTACCTTGAATGGGATGGATTACACTCAATGAGAATGAACCGTAATCTTGCTTTAGTGATTGAACAACTACCAATATTATAACCAAGTAAATTCATGGAATCAAAGATCCACGAGGTAAAATCAGAAATTGTTTTGGTTTCATGTTTTAAGATCGTCCCGGGGTTTCTTAGGCTGGTTAATAAATTAATTTATAGCTAGGTGTTGCAAGAGTGTTTGTGATTTTATTTATGAAAATGGGTTTTTATTAGGAAAATGGATTTGCCCTAATTTTTCATATAACACAATTAATGGTGGCCGAAATCTAAATAGATAAACGATACATTGTTTGCTTCAACAAATACAAGTGACGTGTCATCTGACTTTCTTTTCAGATGGCCTAGCACTCCACTTGCAGTGATGCTCAAGGAGACAAATATTAAGATAAAAATAAAAATGATAATATTGACTGAACAACCCAGTTTGCTAGCTGTGCAAGTTTAGCCCACTGGTAACCTAAACGCAGGTAATGGCCAGTAGACAGATATCTGTGTGCATAAATCACTACCGTTAATTAGTGATAATCTTGTGCTTGAGGAGACGTACGACCGTCAGCATAAATCACCGTACATGGAAAATACGTGTATTCAAAAGTGTGGAAGTCCAAGTATGAACAGAAAGATAAAGAGTGGGTAATGCATGCTCTTGATTGGTCCCTCGATCTGCCCAAGTCAAAATAATCTAATAAGACACTATATATATACTTGGTCAGAAAAGAAAAGAAAAGTAGTGGGGTTAAGTCTTGTATTCCATGCAGATTATATTGCATGTTGACCGCTACGGACACCCACCACCATTAAACAAAACAAAAACAAACACGAAGCACACGCTAGCTAGCTCCTTCGATCTACCATGGTCAACATTAACAAGTGAGAGGTAGCCACTTGAGGACTCAAGAAGCTTTTCAAATACCGTGTCTCGTTACCTTTCCACTTGCTGCCAAACCTTCAAAAACCTTGTCTTGTTACCTTTGCAATGCCTATATATAGGGTCACCACTTCAAGCATTTCCAGTCATCTAAGCATACTGGCTACTTTCTCATAGAGCTAGCGAGTGACAGGCATAAACATACACATACATTGAGCCGTGAGAGAATAATCCGGAAATGGCAGGTCCAAGAGTGTTAGGGACTGCTTTTATGGTACTGCTTATTGTAGACCTCACCTTCGCTGTTAGGACACTACAGTCAACTGGTGGAGGCGGAGGAGGAGGGCAGGGAGGAGGTGGTGGTGGTGGTTCTGGTTCGGGACTCGGGTCAGGCTATGGTTCTGGATACGGATCCGGGAGCGGTGAAGGATATGGTGCTGGTGGACATGGAGGAGGTGGAGGCCAAGGCGGTGGTGGAGGAGGCGGAAGTGGCGGCGGGAGCGGGTCAGGCTCTGGCTATGGGTCCGGTAGCGGCTCGGGCTATGGGTCCGGTGCTGGTGCTGGTGCTGGTATAGGTGGCGGACAAGGTGGCGGCGGCGGCAGTGGAGGTGGTGGTGGAGGAGGTCAAGGCACTGGATCGGGAAGTGGGTCAGGCTACGGAAGCGGAAGTGGAAGTGGAAGCGGAAGCGGTGGTGGCAAGGGCGGGAGTGGAAGTGGCGGAGGAGGAGGAGGAGGAGGTGGTGGTGGCGGTGGTGGAGGAGGAGGATCTGGCTCTGGCTCGGGTTACGGTAGCGGGTCGGGTTATGGCTCTGGATCTGGAGGAGGGAAAGGAAAAAGCTCCCCGTGAGCATGGAGGTTACCGTTTTTTTTATACAGCACCATTCACAGTCACGTGTTTTATGAAATAAAATTGCACGAGCTCACACCTGCATGAACACCGTATGTATGTTAGCGAGCGATTGCAATCGTGGATGCGTGTATCACTATTAATAAAATAATTTTTTTCCCAACATGCTATGTAGAAAAAAAATACATTTTACTTTAGAGATTATCTCCCCGCGTACACCAATCGAAAGTGAATGTATCGTTTCCATAACAACGGGATTTCACCACGAAAAGGTGCTTTGAACAACCTTCCTAAAAGAGAAATGAGCATGAGAATGTTTTAGTGTTGATCATATTCTGGAAGGCAGGGCCAATTATGGAAGCTTATAAATTGAGGAAATCTACGGAGATAAAATCAACGTAAGCTTCTATGGTGCTACCATAATCTTCCTGTCCGTTCTTTTTTTTTGCTCTTTGGTTATCGGTAATATTAAAAATAATTGGGCCATATATGTTATTAGCATATGCCTCGTGATCGCTCTTAATTTGCAAAACCCATGAGCCGATTACATGATGTTGTAGGATTTTAATTGCCAAGGGAGATGTGGTATCTCTTTATCTTAGTCATAACAATTAAGTTTAAGTAAAGGGTTTTTTTCTTTTGGTTTAGGTACCTTCTCCATGGAAGATATTTCTACAACTTTTGAAATTGATGTAGAACAGGTTGTGGAATCATATATGCTTAAGAGGGATCACCCGAAATTCAAAGGCAACTGAATTTCAAAGAACCGGTCGTCGACGTCGGAATAACGCGAAACTCACCTAGTCGATGCGTTTCGTCGTTTGCGGAAGAAGTCAGCAACTTTGGTGCTGACCTCGACCGGATTTTGGCCAAATTCCGTCGTTTCGGCCCGAAATCGTCGTTTTTGCTATTTTAGGAAAGTTTCGTTTTTGCAATAACTTTTGAATTAAGAGTCCGAATTGACTTTGGTCAATTGGTACTCTCTCAGAATTCATAGCCCTTTCATATTCTGCATTTATCTCAAATTTGCAATTTATGGCAAATTTAATTTTTTATGTCCTTTCCTATTCTGTATTGAATTAGGCTAGGGTTTTATCTTTAAGTATCCCTTGTACACCCTGCATCCGACTTACCTTTCATTCTATTGAATAAACTTTGAGTTTGATTGAGATTTAATCTCGTTTTTCTTTGATATTACGAAATATTGACGTTGATCGTATTCCCGCGTGGTTTTTTGCTGCGTCAGAAACCATGCATGGTTATTCTCCAACATCCAATCTGCGACTGGACAGGAACATACGAGACCACCCTAGACATTGTTGTCAAATATTGCCGCCGCAACAAATAACGAATTATACATCTAATCTACGTGTGCACTTCAAGTGCACCTAGAAGTTGCTGTTAATTCACAGTACTGGATATATAGTCAGAAATTGACGATAGCCCGTTTTTGTTTTGGTCGAGGATATGACGGCTCGGTAGCTATTATTGAAAGCATGCATGCTATGCAATTCGACAATTTAAATTTCTCAATTTAACTTAAATTAAACTTTCAAATTTAATTTCGTACCAATTAAGTCCTTAATAAAATTAATTTGACCTATTTAAAGTATAATAAGTCATTGCGCTTAATTAAATCCTTTAATTGGACCCTCGATTGATCCCTAAACATAATTATACTTTAAAATGACCAACGATTAAATCAAATTGGTCCGTAAAAATATAATGATGCCTTTGGACTTAATATTTATGCCTATTTATCCAGTAATAAATTGCTTTATCCTTGAATCCTATATTTTCATTGATATCTGTGCAAAACAAACGTGCGACCGAGCTCTCGAAAACATCCAAAATTTCCACCTTGATTTTTCTGTCGACACCGACCCTTTTATTTTATTTTTGTTATTTTTTGGGTAGATTTGGGGAATAACCCAAAATTGGGTTATGAAACTCGAATCTCTGATTTTTCTGATTGTGTTCCCACTTGATTGTTTTGTACAAAATACCTTTTATCACATCTATAATTTCTTAGGTTCCTTTCTTAGGTTCTGTAAAAAGGAATATGAGCCTCACCATGTACCTTCTACTGAAATGGAAGGGTTAATTGCAATTATTTTTGACATCAACACATGAAAAATATCTAAAAAACATCAAAAAATATTTTTTTTTAAAATTCAAATTATTTAAAGAACTTTTGAAATACAATATCAAATAGAATCATATTTGCATTGGATACTTGCTGCCTTCAAACAAACTTCATACGGATTCCCTAATGATTATTAAGATCCAAAGGGAAGTAGAATGATGCCTGCAGTTTAGACTGCCTTAATTAAGAATATATTTCCATTCGTTTCTTATAATGAATTTTTGTTTAGGCCATCCCACAGGTTTAGAGCCTGTTTTACATTGTGATCCCACCATGCTCAGCTAAATTTGATTATTTTTTTGCATTTTAAATTAATATGTTTTGGTGTTTTTTTGATATATTTCGGCACGAAAAACGCTTTGAAAAGCTACTGCAATCACACTCCCAAACAGACTCTTAAAAAATAACCTCGCTTAAAAATACATTTTACTAATAATTTTTTAAAGCAATTATATAGAAAAAACACCAGCTCACTTGGCGTTTTAATTAGGGCCATGAAGCCCAATTTTAAATTAATATGTTTTTATGTTACCGTTATAATATAAGAAATATCACCCAACTTTCACCTGAGATCTCTTCTCTCTTTGTTTCTCTCCTATCCTTCTCCTTCTTGTTTTATATTTCTTCGTTTTGTTATATGGCAGTGTGCCTTAGAGTTAGGGTTTCATGTCCTTCATGGGATATCGAGTCGGAACAATCAATGGGAAGAAAGTCATCTATGTGAGATGTGGGATTTGTGGATCGATCTCTCAGTTGGATGTCTGTGATGTGATCTCATTGGGCATTAGATGCCGCAGACAGCTGAGCACGTTAAGCTTGCAAAAATTAATTGCGGTTGTTTTTTGCAGGGAGACTGTTCCGGGTCAGAATGGTTCAGGGGGAAGAATGTAATGTACGTGGGATGTGGGTTTGGAATGGTAAGCAAAGATATTTTAGGTGAAACCTTCGGTGGCTGATATGGCGAACAGCATTACAGAACTCCCTGATTCTTATCAGGGGAAACCAAGATAGCCATAAAAGGACCCACTAGTCCTGGAAGGGGAGATTTTAAATATGATCAGTAAAGGCCTGCAACATGCATTCTCAAGCATTTTTAATCATTGTTTTTTTCTGGCTCTTTTAGGTCAATGCAGCTGCAGCAAGACAACAAATGCTGGACCTGTTTGATATAACAGGAATAGTCCATTTTGATCCGAGGGCTATCAGATTTAGCTGGAGGACAAACCTGACAGAATGCAATTCAGACATTTGGACCCTTAGCAGCTTAAAATGCTGTCCAAGCTGTTGTCAAATTCATCGGTTATCTATCTTAATATATACTTATCATCTACTATGTGTCACAGTAATACAAGCTCTTTCATCGAGTTTCCATGATTGCAGCCAATCCTCAGGCGAGATCAATTCTATGCAGAACGCGTACAAAAAGGGTCTATTAGCATCATCAGTGAGAGCTGCTAAGGAATCAAAAGTTCAATATGGAAGAGAAAGAGGGGAGGGTATGTTTCAAGGCACAGCCACTCTAGTGATTAGTAAAGATAAGTAAGAATAGCAGATCCCCAATAACAAAAAAGGTTTAATGTACTTGCTATCTTACATGGTCTTACTCAATAAGCATAGAATCAAAGTCTTGTTGAGCCTCACATTCAACCATGCGGATGGCCTAACATTCCAGTCGCTAACAGGCACCAGAACAGGCACCAAGGCTTTTTTTCTCTCTCTCTTATTACAAACCAGACATCTGAACACGGTTTTTAATGATATTGTGGGAAAAGAAATTTAATTCTAAGAAATAAGAAATATTGACTGAACAACCCAGTTTGTTGTGCAGGACAGCTACCAGTACATGGAGAATACGTGTATTCAAGAGTGGAGTTCAAATATGAACAGAACGATAAAGAGTGGGAAACCGCAGGACAACTACGTAAAATATAATATAAGACACTTCTTTGTCAAAAAAATGAAAAGGTGGGGATGATAAAGCAAAGCATTTTACTCGATGCTATTGGTTAATTTCTATAAGAGTCAAGATTAACAAGTGAGAGGTACTGGGAATTTAAGAAACCGTGTGTCGTTACCTTAATTTACAAGCTAGTAAGTAATGCCAGCCTTTTCAAAAACCTTGTCTTGTTACCTTTCCAATGCCTATATATAGTGTCACCACTTCAAGCATTTCCAGTAAACAAAGCATACTGGTTAATTTCAATTATAGCTAGTGACAGCGTAATCTAGAAATGGCCTGTCCAAGAGTACTGTTAGGGACTGCTTTTCTGGTCTTGCTTATTGTAGACCTCACCTTTGCTGCTAGGACCCCGCAGGGAAATAGTGGAGGTGGAGGCGGTGGTGGAGGAGAAGGAGGAGGGGGAGGCGGTGGAAAAGGGTCAGGCTCTGGCTATGGGTCTGGTAGCGGCTCAGGCTACGGTTCTGGTGGTGGGAAAGGTGGTGGCGGGGGAGGTGGTGGCGAAGGAGGCGGCGGCGGCGGAGGCGGTGGCAGAGGAGGAGGAGGTAATGGCTCTGGATCAGGAAGCGGGTCAGGCCACGGAAGCGGCAGGGGCGGCGGCCAGGGTGGGAATGGAGGAGGAAGAGGAGGGGGAGGGGGTGGAGGCGAGGGTGGAGGCGGTGGAGGCGGAGGAGGTCATGGTAGCGGGTCAGGTTATGGGGAGGGCCACGGCTCTGGATACGGGGGAGGGAAAGGTCATAGCTCGCCATGAGCGCAGAGATTACCTTTTCTCTTGAAATTATGAAATAACATTGCAGAAGCTCGGACATGCATGCATGTAGTATGTTGACGAGCAGTAGCAATGGTGCATCGTTTACATATAAATCACTCTTCAATAAAATCACTTCTTAGGATACATTTTACTCTACTGATATATTTTATACGTAATTTATTTATGCAAACCCCAATCAAAATGAATATATGCTTCCATGAGAATAAGATTTCATCACGAAAATGGACATTTCTAGTTGTAAGAATTGCTGAAAGAACTTAGCTTGAATTTTTGAAAATTGAAAATTTCCTTCCGCAACTCAAGACTTACAGTGTTGACTTGATTTGCCTTGAGTAAAAACACCATGTCACAAGTGAGAATACGGGCAGGAAGCGGGCTCTTGCAGTCGAATAATGCCAGCAACAATCCAAAACAATTTCCCTCCCTCTCTTAACCCCTACCGAACGGTATCAAACTATCACCTCTGCTTTTGTTGTAATTAAAGATTAGGGTTTTGATGTCTGTGGGATTGTTTTAAAAGTATCAGCAATTCAATTTGCAAGATTTTGGGCCTGTCACCAAGGCAGAAAGCAGAAAGAAAAATCCGAGAATTTGTTTCCTTTGCAATAGTTTCAATGAAAGAAAGCGATCAAGAAATCAGAATCGAAACGAATTACTATGCAATAGTGGGTCTTTTCTTTTATCGGTTAGGGTTTCTTTCTTTCTTTCTTAATTCATTCAATGAAATAATTCAATCAAGAAGATGTAATGAATCGAGTTGCTATGCCATGTTAAGGTTTTTGCAATAGTTTCAATGAAAGAAAGCGATCAAGAAATCAGAATCTAAACGAATTACTATGCAATAGTGGGTCTTTTCTTTTATCGGTTAGGATTTCTTTCTTTCTTTCTTAATTTATTCAATGAAATAATTCAATCAAGAAGATGTAATGAATCGAGTTGCTATGCCATGCTAAGGTTTTTTGTTTAATTTTTCTCGAATCACCATTGAAAGATCTATGAAGTTTTTAGGTTTTGATGGATTTGGTGGGTTGTTGTGGACTTCTTTTGGTCCGCTTGTATGATTTTTCAGTTATTTGCTCACTGTGAGCTTGATGTGTTCCCTTTATGTATGGTTTTGTTTTCTTGTTGTTTTGCCCGTTAGTTCACTGATTGGGAGCATGTTCCTTTTCAACTTCCTCTGGTTTCCGCTCTCCGCTTTTGTTTATCTTTGGTCTTAATATACTTACATTTGATAAAAAAAAAGTTTTTAGGTTTTGATTTACTGTACATTTATTTCTCCCTCAAAACAGGGTTCGGTTTCTGTGATGTTAGCTCTTTTTCATTATTCTCTTCTTTTTTTTTTCTCTCTATAAAACACAAGGGTTAATACTTATCGTGTTCGTAGGTTCTGTAAAAATTTCTATGTTTTTTTTTTCTCCGGTTTATATGGTTTACCTCCATTCCATCCGTGTAAATTTACTCCCTTTTATAGACAATTTGTAGTGTGACATTGATGTCTACGTACGTTATCTTGTGTGTGGGAGTGGGTTGAAGAGCATGGCTTCCGGCAAGGCCTCGACATGTAAGTTTTTTTTAATAATATAAAATAGACTGAAAAAATAGGTTGTTACAAAAAGAGTTTTTTGACGGGAAGAATGATATTTTTATCTTCAATTTTGGCTCCCGATTTCACCTGAAAAGTTTCGTCACTAAAAATTCTGATCCTCTTAATTTAACCCAAATTAAGCTTCCAAACTTAATTTCTCACCAATGAAGCACTTAATAACATTAATTTGACCCATTTAAAGTATAATTAAGCCCTTGCGCTTAAGTAAACCCTTCAATTGGTCTCTTAATTGATCCCTAAACATAATTACACTTTAAATTGGCCGACGATTAAATCAAATTGGCCCATAAAAATATAATTATGCCTTTCAACTAAATTTTTACGCCGATTTATCTAGTAATAGATTACTTTAGCCTTGAATCCACATTTTCCTACATTTCTGGGTAAAAAAGAGATACAACTGGGCTCTCAGAAACGTCCAAAATTTCTACGATTTTTCCACTGACACCAACTCTTTTATTTTATTTTTGTTATTTTTTGGGTAGATTTCGGGAATAACCCAAAATTGGGTTATGACACTCTAATCTCTAATTTTTCTGATCGTGCTCCCACTTGATTGTTTTGTACATAATGCCTTTTATCTCTCTCTCTCTCTCTCTGTAATTCTGAGTTTTGAGAATTGTTTGAAGAAATCTAGTTAACAAAGTAATTGATCGAGTTCAATTTTCTAAGCAGTTTCGACCAGGGCATTGCTCTCTTTTTTGCATTCAATTTTCTAAGATGTAAGTTGCTCAGTGATTGTAGTCATTTCTCTTTTTGGAAGGTTATTCAAAGCACTTTTTCGTGGTGAAATCCGGTTGTTATGGAAACGATACATTCACTTTTGATTAGGGTTCGAGGGGAGATAATTCTAAAAAAAATCCTTAAAGTAAAATGTATTCTTTTCTTTATAGCATTTGGCGGGAAAAAATTGACTTTATTCATAGTGATACACACATCCACGATTGCAATCGCTCGCTAACATACATACGGTGTTCATGCATGCGTGAGCTTGTGCAATTTTATTTCATAACACAAATGATCGTGAATGGTGTTATATAAAAGAAACGGTAACCTCCATGCAAATGGAGAGCTTTTGCCTTTCCCTCCTCCAGATCCAGAGCCATCACCCGACTCGCTATCAGTAACCCGAGCCGCAGCCGGATCCTCCTCCTCCACCACCGCCACCACCACCACCTCCTCCTCCTCCTCCGCCACTTCCACTCCCGCCTTGCCACCACCGCTCCGCTTCCACTTCCACTTCCGCTTCGTAGCTCGACCCACTTCCCGATCCAAGTGCCTTGACCTCCTCCACCACCACCTCCACTACCGCCGCCGCCGCCTTGTCCGCCACCTATACCAAGCACCAAGCACGGACCCATAGCCCGAGCCGCTACCGGACCCATAGCGAGCTCGACCCACTCCGCCGCCACTGCCGCCTCCTTCTCCACCGCCTTGGCCTCCACCTCCTCCATGTCCACCAGCACCATATCCTTCACCGCTTCCCGATCCGTATCCAGAACCGTAACCGGACCCGAGTCCCGAACCAGAACCACCACCACCACCTCCTCCCTGCCCTCCTCCTCCACCTCCACCGGTTGGATCGAAGTGTCCTGACAGCGAAGGTGAGGTCTACAATAAGCAGATACCATAAAGCAGTCCCTAACACTCTTGGACCTGCCATTTCCGGATTATTCTCTCACGGCTCAATGTATGTGTGTGTTTATGCCCGTCACTCGCTTGGTCTATGAGAAAGTAGCCAGTATGCTTAGATGACTTGAAATGCTTGAAGTGGTGACCCTATATATAGGCATTGCAAAGGTAACAAGACAAGGTTTTTGAAGGTTTGGCAGCAAGTGGAAAGGTAACGAGACACGGTATTTGAAAAGCTTCTCGAGTCCTCAAGTGGCTGCCTCTCACTTGTTATTCTTGACTATTGTAGATCGAAGGAGCTAGCTAGCGTGTGCTTCGTTTTTGTTTATGTTTTGTTTAATGGTGGTGGGTGTCCGTTTCGGTCAACATGCAATATTATCCGCATAGAATACAAGCCTTAACCCCGCTACTTTTCTTTTCTTTTCTGACTAAGTATATATATAGCGTCTTATTATATTAATTTGACTTGGGCAGATCGAGGGACCAATCAATAGCATGCATTTCCCACTCTTTACCATCCTGTTCATATTTGAACTCCACTTTTGAATACACGTATTTTCCATGACGGTGATTTATGCTGACGGTCGTCTCCTCAAGCACAGGATTATCCACTAATTAACGGTAGTGATTTACTTACAACGATCTGCGTTAATGTTAACAACGGGCGGCTAAACTTGCACAGGCAACAAACTGGGTTGTTCAGTCAATACTCTTTTTGCAAGTGATTTTACTTATTATTTAATGGTACGTTACCGAGAAACTACATGTAATGCTGCAATGGAGAGTTGTATCCTGGTATCTTGCCGATAAAACCAAGAACAGCATTGAGAGCTGCAAGTGAATCAAATGTGTCGTAAGTACCTTGAATGGGATGGATTACACTCAATGAGAATGAACCGTAATCTTGCTTTAGTGATTGAACAACTACCAATATTATAACCAAGTAAATTCATGGAATCAAAGATCCACGAGGTAAAATCAGAAATTGTTTTGGTTTCATGTTTTAAGATCGTCCCGGGGTTTCTTAGGCTGGTTAATAAATTAATTTATAGCTAGGTGTTGCAAGAGTGTTTGTGATTTTATTTATGAAAATGGGTTTTTATAAGGAAAAAGGATTTGCCCTAATTTTTCATATAACACAATTAATGGTGGCCGAAATCTAAATAGATAAACGATACATTGTTTGCTTCAACAAATACAAGTGACGTGTCATCTGACTTTCTTTTCAGATGGCTCTAGCACTCCACTTGCAGTGATGCTCAAGGAGACAAATATTAAGATAAAAATAAAATGATAATATTGACTGAACAACCCAGTTTGCTAGCTGTGCAAGTTTAGCCCACTGGTAACCTAAACGCAGGTAATGGCCAGTAGACAGATATCTGTGTGCATAAATCACTACCGTTAATTAGTGATAATCTTGTGCTTGAGGAGACGTACGACCGTCAGCATAAATCACCGTACATGGAAAATACGTGTATTCAAAAGTGTGGAAGTCCAAGTATGAACAGAAAGATAAAGAGTGGGTAATGCATGCTCTTGATTGGTCCTCGATCTGCCCAAGTCAAAATAATCTAATAAGACACTATATATATACTTGGTCAGAAAAGAAAAGAAAAGTAGTGGGGTTAAGTCTTGTATTCCATGCAGATTATATTGCATGTTGACCGCTACGGACACCCACCACCATTAAACAAAACAAAAACAAACACGAAGCACACGCTAGCTAGCTCCTTCGATCTACCATGGTCAACATTAACAAGTGAGAGGTAGCCACTTGAGGACTCAAGAAGCTTTTCAAATACCGTGTCTCGTTACCTTTCCACTTGCTGCCAAACCTTCAAAAACCTTGTCTTGTTACCTTTGCAATGCCTATATATAGGGTCACCACTTCAAGCATTTCCAGTCATCTAAGCATACTGGCTACTTTCTCATAGAGCTAGCGAGTGACAGGCATAAACATACACATACATTGAGCCGTGAGAGAATAATCCGGAAATGGCAGTCCAAGAGTGTTAGGGACTCGCTTTATGGTATCATGTATTGTAGACCTCACCTTCGCTGTTAGGACACTACAACCAACCGGTGGAGGCGGAGGAGGAGGGCAGGGAGGAGGTGGTGGTGGTGGTTCTGCTTCGGACTCCGGTCAAGCTATGGTTCTGGATACTGATCCGGAGCGGTGAAGGATATGGTGCTCGTGGACATGGAGGAGGTGGAGGCCAAGGCGGTGGTGGAGGAGGCGAAGTGGCGGCGGAGCGGTCAGCTCGCTATGGGTCCCAGTAGCGGCTCGAGCTATGGGTCCGGTGTCAGTGCCGGTATAGGTGGCGACAAGGTGGCGGCAGGCAGTAGGGAGGTGGTGGTGGAGGAGGTCAAGGCACCGGATCGGGAAGTGGGTCAGCTACTGAGCGGAAGTGGAAGTGGAAGCTGAAGCGGTGGTGGCAAGGGCGGGAGTGGAAGTGGCGGAGGAGGAGGAGGAGGAGGAGGTGGTGGCGGTGGTGGAGGAGGAGGATCTCGCCTCGCTCTGGTTACGGTAGCGGGTCGGGTTATGGCTCGATCTCGGAGGAGGGAAAGGAAAAAGCTCCCGTGAGCATGGAGGTTACCGCTTTTTTTATACAACGACCATTCACAACCATGTGTTTTATGAAATAAAATTGCACGAGCTCACACCTGCATGAACACCGTATGTATGTTAGCGAGCGATTGCAATCGTGGATGCGTGTATCACTATTAATAAAATAAATTTTTTCCCAACATGCTATGTAGAAAAAAAATACATTTTACTTTAGAGATTATCTCCCCGCGTACACCAATCGAAAGTGAATGTATCGTTTCCATAACAACGGGATTTCACCACGAAAAGGTGCTTTGAACAACCTTCCTAAAAGAGAAATGAGCATGAGAATGTTTTAGTGTTGATCATATTCTGGAAGGCAGGGCCAATTATGGAAGCTTATAAATTGAGGAAATCTACGGAGATAAAATCAACGTAAGCTTCTATGGTGCTACCATAATCTTCCTGTCCGCTTCTTTTTTTGCTCTTTGGTTATCGGTAATATTAAAAATAATTGGGCCATATATGTTATTAGCATATGCCTCGTGATCGCTTCTTAATTTGCAAAACCCATGAGCCGATTACAGGATGTTGTAGGATTTTAATTGCCAAGGGAGATGTGGTATCTCTTTATCTTAGTCATAACAATTAATTTTAATTAAAGGGTTTTTTTTCTTTTGGTTTAGGTACCTTCTCCATGGAAGATATTTCTACAACTTTTGAAATTGATGTAGAACAGGTTGTGGAATCATATATGCTTAAGAGGGATCACCCAAATTCAAAGGCAATCGAATTTCAAAGAACCGGTCGTCGACGTTGAATAACGCGAAACTCACCTAGTCGATGCGTTCGTCGTTTATGGAAGAAGTCAAGCAACTTTGGTGCTGACCTCGACCGGATTTTGGCTAAATTCCGCCGCTTCGCCCAAATCGCCGTGGTTTGCTATTTTAGGAAAGTTTCGCTTTTGCAATAACTTTTGAATTAAGAGTCCGAATTGACTTTGGTCAAT
Organism: Salix exigua; assembly: GCA_032356905.1. Classification (NCBI taxonomy): domain Eukaryota; kingdom Viridiplantae; phylum Streptophyta; class Magnoliopsida; order Malpighiales; family Salicaceae; genus Salix; species Salix exigua. The sequence goes on along the minus strand of CM063595.1, from coordinate 1,274,254 downwards.
TGGTACTCTCTCGTAATTCATAGCCCTTTCATATTCTCGCATTTATCTCAAATTTGCAATTTATGGCAAATTTAATTTTTATGTCCTTTCCTATTCTCGTATTGAATTAGGCTAGGTTTTATCTTTAAGTATCCCTTGTACACCCTCGCGATCCGACTTACCTTTCATTCTATTGAATAAACTTTGAGTTTGATTGAGATTTAATCTCGTTTTTCTTTGATATTACGAAATATTGACGTTGATCGTATTCCCGCGTGGTTTTTTGCTGCGTCAGAAACCATGCATGGTTATTCTCCAACATCCAATATGCGACTGGACAGGAACATACGAGACCACCCTAGACATTGTTGTCAAATATTGCCGCAGAACAAATAACGAATTATACATCTAATCTACGTGTGCACTTCAAGTGCACCTAGAAGTTGTCGTTAATTCACAAGATCGATATATAGTCGAAATTGACGATAGCCTGCTTTTGTTTTGGTCGAGGATATGACGGCTCGGTAGCTATTATTGAAAGCATGCATGCTATGCAATTCGACAATTTAAATTTCTCAATTTAACTTAAATTAAACTTTCAAATTTAATTTCGTACCAATTAAGTCCTTAATAAAATTAATTTGACCTATTTAAAGTATAATAAGTCATTGCGCTTAATTAAATCCTTTAATTGGACCCTAGATTGAACCCTAAACATAATTATACTTTAAAATGTCCAACGATTTAATCAAATTGGTCCGTAAAAATTTTATGTTGCCTTTGGACTTAATATTTATGCCTATTTATCCAAAGAATAAAAGCTACCGCAATCACACTCCCAAACAGCACTCTTAAAAATAACCTCGCTTAAAAATACATTTTACTAATAATTTTTAAAGCAATTATATAGAAAAACACCAACTCACTTGATGCGTTTTAATTAGGGCCATGAAGCCCAATTTTAAATTAATATGTTTTTATGTTACCGTTATAATATAAGAAATATCACCCAACTTTCACCCGAGATCTCTTCTCTCTTGTTTCTCTCCTATCCTTCTCCTTCTTGTTTTATATTTCTTCGCTTTTGTTATATGGCAAGTGTGCCTTAGAGTTAGGGTTTCATGTCCTTCATGGGATATCGAGTCTGAACAATCAATGGGAAGAAAGTCATCTATGTGAGATGTGGGATTTGCTGGATCGATCTCTCGCTTGGATGTCCGTGATGTGATCTCATTGGGCATTAGATGCCGCAGACAACTGAAAGCACGTTAAGCTTGCAAAAATTAATTGCGGTTGTTTTTGCAGTGAGACTGCTCCGGTCGAATGGTTCAGGGGAAGAATGTAATGTACGTGGATGTGGGTTTGGAATGGTAAGCAAAGATATTTTAGGTGAAACCTTCGGTGGCTGATATGGCGAACAAAGATTACGTAACTCCTCGATTCTTATCGGGGAAACCAAGATAGCCATAAAAGGACCCACTAGTCCTGGAAGGGAGATTTTAAATATGATCAAGAAAGGCCTCAGTAACATGCATTCTCAAGCATTTTTAATCATTGTTTTTTCTCGCTCTTTTAGGTCAATGCAACTGCAAAGAAGACAACAAATGCTCGGACTCTGCTTGATATAACAGAATAGTCCATTTTGATCCGAGGGCTATCGATTTAGCCGAGGACAAACCTGACTGAATGCAATTCGCACATTTGGACCCTTAGCGACTTAAAATGCTCGTCCAAGTCGTTGTCAAATTCATCTGCTATCTATCTTAATATATACTTATCATCTACTATGTGTCACAAGAATACAAGCTCTTTCATCGAAGTTTCCATGATTGCAACCAATCCTCAGCGTAGATCAATTCTATGCGTAACGCTGCATACAAAGGGTCTATTAGCATCATCGCTGAGAGCCGCTAAGGAATCAAAAGTTCAATATGGAAGAGAAAGAGGGAGGGTATGTTTCAAGGCACAACCACTCTAGTGATTAGTAAAGATAAGTAAGAATAGCAGATCCCCAATAACAAAAAAGGTTTGATGTACTTGCTATCTTACATGGTCTTACTCAATAAGCATAGAATCAAAGTCTTGTTGAGCCTCACATTCAACCATGCGGATGGCCTAACATTCCAGTCGCTAACAGTGCACCGTAACAGTGCACCAAGGCTTTTTTTCTCTCTTATTACAAACCGGACATCTCGAACACTGGCTTTTAATGATATTGTGGGAAAAGAAATTTAATTCTAAGAAATAAGAAATATTGATCGAACAACCCAGCTTTGTTGTGCAGATAGCTACTAAGACATGGAGAATACGTGTATTCAAGAGTGGAGTTCAAATATGAACAGTAACGATAAAGAGTGGGAAACCGCAGGACAACTACGTAAAATATAATATAAGACACTTCTTTGTCAAAAATGAAAAGGTGGGGATGATAAAGCAAAGCATTTTACTCGATGCTATTGGTTAATTTCTATAAGAGTCAAGATTAACAAGTGAGAGGTACTGGGAATTTAAGAAACCGTGTGTCGTTACCTTAATTTACAAGCTAGTAAGTAATGCCACCTTTTCAAAACCTTGTCTTGTTACCTTTCCAATGCCTATATATAGTGTCACCACTTCAAGCATTTCCAGAAACAAAGCATACCGGTTAATTTCAATTATAGCTAGTGACAACTGAATCTAGAAATGGCCTGCCCAAGAGTACTCGTTAGGGACTCGCTCTGGTCTTGCTTATTGTAGACCACACCTTTGTCGCTAGGACCTCGCAGGGAAATAGTGGAGGTGGAGGCGGTGGTGGAGGAGAAGGAGGAGGGGGAGGCGGTGGAAAAGGGTCGCTCGCTATGGGTCCGGTAGCGGCTCAAGCTACTGGCTCGTGGTGGGAAAGGTGGTGGCGGGGAGGTGGTGGCGAAGGAGGCGGCGGCGGAGGAGGCGGTGGCAGAGGAGGAGGAGGAGGAGGTAATGGCTCGGATCGGAAGCGGTCGAGCCACTGAAGCGGCAGGGCGGCGCCAGTGGTGGGAATGGAGGAGGAAGAGGAGGGGAGGGGGTGGAGGCGAGGGTGGAGGCGGTGGAGGCGAGGAGGTCATGGTAGCGGGTCAGTTATGGGAGGGCCACGGCTCTGATACGGGGAGGGAAAGGTCATAGCTCGCCATGAGCGCAGAGATTACCTTTTCTTGAAATTATGAAATAACATTGCAGAAGCTCTGACATGCATGCATGTAGTATGTTGACGAGCAAGAGTAATTGTGCATCGCTTACATATAAATCACTCTTCAATAAAATCACTTCTAGGATACATTTTACTCTACCGATATATTTTATACTGTAATTTATTTATGCAAACCCCAATCAAAATGAATATATGCTTCCATGAGAATAAGATTTCATCACTAAAATGGACATTTCTAGTTGTAAGAATTGCTGAAAGAACTTAGCTTGAATTTTTGAAAATTGAAAATTTCCTTCCGCAACTCAAGACTTACAGTGTTGACTTGATTTGCCTTTAGTAAAAACACCATGTCACAAGTGAGAATACGGGCAGAAGCTGGCTCTTGCAATGAATAATGCCAAGAATAATCCAAAACAATTTCCTCCTCTCTTAACCCCTACCGAACGGTATCAAACTATCACCTCTGCTTTTGTTGTAATTAAAGATTAGGGTTTTGATGTCGTGGGATTGTTTTAAAAGTATCAGCAATTCAATTTGCAAGATTTTGGGCCTGTCTACCAAGGCGTAAAGCGTAAAGAAAAATCCGAGAATTTGTTTCCTTTGCAATAGTTTCAATGAAAGAAAGCGATCAAGAAACTCAGAATCTAAACGAATTACTATGCAATAGTGGGTCTTTTCTTTTATCGGTTAGGTTTCTTTCTTTCTTTCTTAATTCATTCAATGAAATAATTCAATCAAGAAGACGTAATGAATCGAAGTTGCTATGCCATGTTAAGGTTTTTGCAATAGTTTCAATGAAAGAAAGCGATCAAGAAACTCAGAATCTAAACGAATTACTATGCAATAGTGGGTCTTTTCTTTTTATCGGTTAGGATTTCTTTCTTTCTTTCTTAATTTATTCAATGAAATAATTCAATCAAGAAGATGTAATGAATCGAGTTGCTATGCCATGCTAAGGTTTTTTGTTTAATTTTTCTGAATCACCATTGAAAGATCTATGAAGTTTTTAGGTTTTGATGGATTTGGTGGGTTGTTGTGACTTCTTTTGGTCCGCTTGTATGATTTTTTCAGTTATTTGCTCACTGTGAGCTTGATGTGTTCCCTTTATGTATGGTTTTGTTTTCTTGTTGTTTTGCCCGTTAGTTCGCTGATTGGGAGCATGTTCCCTTTTCAACTTCCTCTCGGTTTCGCTCTCCGCTTTGTTTATCTTTGGTCTTAATATACTTACATTTGATAAAAAAGTTTTTAGGTTTTGATTTATCAGACATTTATTTCTCCTCAAAACAGGGTTCTGGTTTCGTGATGTTAGCTCTTTTCATTATTCTCTTCTTTTTTCTCTCTATAAAACACCAGGGATAATACTTATCGTGGTCGGAGGTTCTGTAAAAATTTCTATGTTTTTTTTTTCTCCGGTGTATCTGGTTTACCTCCATTCCATCCGTGTAAATTTACTCCCTTTATAGACAATTTGTAGTGTGACATTGATGTCTACGTACGTTATCTTGTGTGTGGGAGTGGGTTGAAGAGCATGGCTTCCGGCAAGGCCTCGACATGTAAGTTTTTTTTAATAATATAAAATAGACTGAAAAAATAGGTTGTTACAAAAAGAGTTTTTTGACGGGAAGAATGATATTTTTATCTTCAATTTTGGCTCCCGATTTCACCTGAAAAGTTTCGTCACTAAAAATTCTGATCCTCTTAATTTAACCCAAATTAAGCTTCCAAACTTAATTTCTCACCAATGAAGCACTTAATAACATTAATTTGACCCATTTAAAGTATAATTAAGCCCTTGCGCTTAAGTAAACCCTTCAATTGGTCTCTTAATTGATCCCTAAACATAATTACACTTTAAATTGGCCGACGATTAAATCAAATTGGCCCATAAAAATATAATTATGCCTTTCAACTAAATTTTTACGCCGATTTATCTAGTAATAGATTACTTTAGCCTTGAATCCACATTTTCCTACATTTCTGGGTAAAAAAGAGATACAATCTGGCTCTCAAAACGCCCAAAATTTCTACGATTTTTCTCACTGACACCAAATCTCTTTTATTTTATTTTTGTTATTTTTTGGGAATAACCCAAAATTGGGTTATGACACTCTAATCTCTAATTTTTCTGATCGTGCTCCCACTTGATTGTTTTGTACATAATGCCTTTTATCTCTCTCTCTCTCTCTCTGTAATTCTGAGTTTTGAGAATTGTTTGAAGAAATCTAGTTAACAAAGTAATTGATCGAGTTCAATTTTCTAAGCAGTTTCGACCAGGGCATTGCTCTCTTTTTTGCATTCAATTTTCTAAGATGTAAGTTGCTCAGTGATTGTAGTCATTTCTCTTTTTGGAAGGTTATTCAAAGCACTTTTTCGTGGTGAAATCCGGTTGTTATGGAAACGATACATTCACTTTTGATTAGGGTTCGAGGGGAGATAATTCTAAAAAAAATCCTTAAAGTAAAATGTATTCTTTTCTTTATAGCATTTGGCGGAAAAAAATTGATTTTATTCATAGTGATACACACATCCACGATTGCAATCGCTCGCTAACATACATACGGTGTTCATGCATGCGTGAGCTTGTGCAATTTTATTTCATAACACAAATGATCGTGAATGGTGTTATATAAAAGAAACGGTAACCTCCATGCTCATGGAGAGCTTTTGCCTTTCCCTCCTCCAGATCCAGAGCCATAACCCGACCCGCTACCGTAACCCGAGCCAGAGCCAGATCCTCCTCCTCCACCACCGCCACCACCACCACCTCCTCCTCCTCCTCCGCCACTTCCACTCCCGCCTTGCCACCACCGCTTCGCTTCCACTTCCACTTCCGCTTCAGTAGCTCGACCCACTTCCCGATCCAGATGCCTTGACCTCCTCCACCACCACCTCCACTACCGCCGCCGCCGCCGCCTTGTCCGCCACCTATACCAGCACTAAGCATCGGACCCATAGCCCGAGCCGCTACCGGACCCATAGCCGAGCTCGACCCACTCCCGCCGCCATCGCCGCCTCCTCCACCGCCTTGGCCTCCACCTCCTCCATGTCCACCAGCACCATATCCTTCACCGCTCCCCGATCCGTATCCAGAACCGTAACCTGACCCGAGTCCCGAACCAGAACCACCACCACCACCTCCTCCCTGCCCTCCTCCTCCACCTCCACCGGTTGACTGAAGTGTCCTGACAGCGAAGGTGAGGTCTACAATAAGCAGTACCATAAAAGCAGTCCCTAACACTCTTGGACCTGCCATTTCCGGATTATTCTCTCACGGCTCAATGTATGTGTGTGTTTATGCCCGTCACTCGCTTGGTCTATGAGAAAGTAGCCAGTATGCTTAGATGACTTGAAATGCTTGAAGTGGTGACCCTATATATAGGCATTGCAAAGGTAACAAGACAAGGTTTTTGAAGGTTTGGCAGCAAGTGGAAAGGTAACGAGACACGGTATTTGAAAAGCTTTCGAGTCCTCAAGTGGCTGCCTCTCACTTGTTATTCTTGACTATTGTAGATCGAAGGAGCTAGCTAGCGTGTGCTTCGTTTTGTTTATGTTTTGTTTAATGGTGGTGGGTGTCCGTTTCGGTCAACATGCAATATTATCCGCATAGAATACAAGCCTTAACCCCGCTACTTTTCTTTTCTTTTCTGACTAAGTATATATATAGCGTCTTATTATATTAATTTGACTTGGGCAGATCGAGGGACCAATCAATAGCATGCATTTCCCACTCTTTACCATCCTGTTCATATTTGAACTCCACTTTTGAATACACGTATTTTCCATGACGGTGATTTATGCTGACGGTCGTCTCCTCAAGCACAGGATTATCCACTAATTAACGGTAGTGATTTACTTACAACGATCTGCGTTAATGTTAACAACGGGCGGCTAAACTTGCACAGGCAACAAACTGGGTTGTTCAGTCAATACTCTTTTTGCAAGTGATTTTACTTATTATTTAATGGTACGTTACCGAGAAACTACATGTAATGCTGCAATGGAGAGTTGTATCCTGGTATCTTGCCGATAAAACCAAGAACAGCATTGAGAGCTGCAAGTGAATCAAATGTGTCGTAAGTACCTTGAATGGGATGGATTACACTCAATGAGAATGAACCGTAATCTTGCTTTAGTGATTGAACAACTACCAATATTATAACCAAGTAAATTCATGGAATCAAAGATCCACGAGGTAAAATCAGAAATTGTTTTGGTTTCATGTTTTAAGATCGTCCTGGGTTTCTTAGGCTGGTTAATAAATTAATTTATAGCTAGGTGTTGCAAGAGTGTTTGTGATTTTATTTATGAAAATGGGTTTTTATAAGGAAAAAGGATTTGCCCTAATTTTTCATATAACACAATTAATGGTGGCCGAAATCTAAATAGATAAACGATACATTGTTTGCTTCAACAAATACAAGTGACGTGTCATCTGACTTTCTTTTCAGATGGCCTAGCACTCCACTTGCAGTGATGCTCAAGGAGACAAATATTAAGATAAAAATAAAATGATAATATTGACTGAACAACCCAGTTTGCTAGCTGTGCAAGTTTAGCCCACTGGTAACCTAAACGCAGGTAATGGCCAGTAGACAGATATCTGTGTGCATAAATCACTACCGTTAATTAGTGATAATCTTGTGCTTGAGGAGACGTACGACCGTCAGCATAAATCACCGTACATGGAAAATACGTGTATTCAAAAGTGTGGAAGTCCAAGTATGAACAGAAAGATAAAGAGTGGGTAATGCATGCTCTTGATTGGTCCTCGATCTGCCCAAGTCAAAATAATCTAATAAGACACTATATATATACTTGGTCAGAAAAGAAAAGAAAAGTAGTGGGGTTAAGTCTTGTATTCCATGCAGATTATATTGCATGTTGACCGCTACGGACACCCACCACCATTAAACAAAACAAAAACAAACACGAAGCACACGCTAGCTAGCTCCTTCGATCTACCATGGTCAACATTAACAAGTGAGAGGTAGCCACTTGAGGACTCAAGAAGCTTTTCAAATACCGTGTCTCGTTACCTTTCCACTTGCTGCCAAACCTTCAAAAACCTTGTCTTGTTACCTTTGCAATGCCTATATATAGGGTCACCACTTCAAGCATTTCCAGTCATCTAAGCATACTGGCTACTTTCTCATAGAGCTAGCGAGTGACAGGCATAAACATACACATACATTGAGCCGTGAGAGAATAATCCTGAAATGGCAGTCCAAGAGTGTTAGGGACTCGCTTTATGGTATCGCTTATTGTAGACCTCACCTTCGCTGTTAGGGACACTACAACCAACCGGTGGAGGCGGAGGAGGAGGGCAGGGAGGAGGTGGTGGTGGTGGTTCTGCTCCGGACTCGGTCAAGCTATGGTTCTCGATACGGATCCGGGAGCGGTGAAGGATATGGTGCTGGTGGACATGGAGGAGGTGGAGGCCAAGGCGGTGGTGGAGGAGGCGGAAGTGGCGGCGGGAGCGGGTCAGGCTCTGGCTATGGGTCCGGTAGCGGCTCGGGCTATGGGTCCGGTGGTCGTGCCGGTATAGGTGGCGACAAGGTGGCGGCGGCGGCAAGTGGAGGTGGTGGTGGAGGAGGTCAAGGCACTGGATCGGGAAGTGGGTCAGGCTACGGAAGCGGAAGTGGAAGTGGAAGCGGAAGCGGTGGTGGCAAGGGCGGGAGTGGAAGTGGCGGAGGAGGAGGAGGAGGAGGTGGTGGTGGCGGTGGTGGAGGAGGAGGATCTGGCTCTGGCTCGGGTTACGGTAGCGGGTCGGGTTATGGCTCTGGATCTGGAGGAGGGAAAGGAAAAAGCTCCCCGTGAGCATGGAGGTTACCGTTTTTTTTATACAGCACCATTCACAGTCACGTGTTTTATGAAATAAAATTGCACGAGCTCACACCTGCATGAACACCGTATGTATGTTAGCGAGCGATTGCAATCGTGGATGCGTGTATCACTATTAATAAAATAATTTTTTTCCCAACATGCTATGTAGAAAAAAAATACATTTTACTTTAGAGATTATCTCCCCGCGTACACCAATCGAAAGTGAATGTATCGTTTCCATAACAACGGATTTCACCACTTAAAAGGTGCTTTGAACAACCTTCCTAAAAGAGAAATGAGCATGAGAATGTTTTAGTGTTGATCATATTCTGGAAGGCGGGGCCAATTATGGAAGCTTATAAATTGAGGAAATCTACGGAGATAAAATCAACGTAAGCTTCTATGGTGCTACCATAATCTTCCTCGTCTGCTTCTTTTTTTGCTCTTTGGTTATCGGTAATATTAAAAATAATTGGGACATATATGTTATTAGCATATGCCTCGCACTGCTCTTAATTTGCAAAACCCATGAGCCGATTACATGATGTTGTAGGATTTTAATTGCCAAGGGAGATGTGGTATCTCTTTATCTTAGTCATAACAATTAAGTTTAAGTAAAGGGTTTTTTTCTTTTGGTTTAGGTACCTTCTCCACGGAAGATATTTCTACAACTTTTGAAATTGATGTAGAACAGGTTGTGGAATCATATATGCTTAAGAGGGATCACCCGAAATTCAAAGGCAACTGAATTTCAAAGAACCGGTCGTCGACGTCGAATAACGCGAAACTCACCTAGTCGATGCGTTCGTCGCTTATGGAAGAAGTCAGCAACTTTGGTGCTGACCTCGACCGATTTTAGCTAAATTCCGTCGCTTCGCCCGAAATCGTCGTGGTTTGCTATTTTAGGAAAGTTTCGCTTTTGCAATAACTTTTGAATTAAGAGTCCGAATTGACTTTGGTCAATTGGTACTCTCTCATAATTCATAGCCCATTCATATTCTGCATTTATCTCAAATTTGCAATTTATGGCAAATTTAATTTTTTATGTCCTTTCCTATTCTGTATTGAATTATGCTAGGTTTTTATCTTTAAGTATCCCTTGTACACCCTCGCGATCCGACTTACCTTTCATTCTATTGAATAAACTTTGAGTTTGATTGAGATTTAATCTCGCTTTTCTTTGATATTACGTAAATATTGACGTTGATCGTATTCCCGCGTGGTTTTTTGTCGTACGTAAACCATGCATGGTTATTCTCCAACATCCAATCATGCGATCGACAGAACATACGAGACCACCCTAGACATTGTTGTCAAATATTGCCACCAGAACAAATAACGAATTATACATCTAATCTACGTGTGCACTTCAAGTGCACCTAGAAGTTGTCGTTAATTCACAAGATCGATATATAGTCGAAATTGACGATAGCCTGCTTTTGTTTTGGTCGAGGATATGACGGCTCGGTAGCTATTATTGAAAGCATGCATGCTATGCAATTCGACAACTTAAATTTCTCAATTTAACTTAAATTAAACTTTCAAATTTAATTTCGCACCAATTAAGTCCTTAATAAAATTAATTTGACCTATTTAAAGTATAATAAGTCATTGCGCTTTAATTAAATCCTTTAATTGGACCCTCGATTGATCCCTAAACATAATTATACTTTAAAATGACCAACGATTAAATCAAATTGGTCCGTAAAAATATAATGATGCCTTTGGACTTAATATTTATGCCTATTTATCCAAGAATAAAAGCTACCGCAATCACACTCCCAAACAGACTCTTAAAAAATAACCTCGCTTAAAAATACATTTTACTAATAATTTTTTAAAGCAATTATATAGAAAAAACACCAGCTCACTTGGCGTTTTAATTAGGGCCATGAAGCCCAATTTTAAATTAATATGTTTTTATGTTACCGTTATAATATAAGAAATATCACCCAACTTTCACCTGAGATCTCTTCTCTCTTTGTTTCTCTCCTATCCTTCTCCTTCTTGTTTTATATTTCTTCGCTTTGTTATATGGCAGATGTGCCTTAGAGTTAGGGTTTCATGTCCTTCATGGGATATCGAGTCTGAACAATCAATGGGAAGAAAGTCATCTATGTGAGATGTGGGATTTGCTGATCGATCTCTCGCTTGGATGTCCGTGATGTGATCTCATTGGGCATTAGATGCCGCAGACAACTGAAAGCACGTTAAGCTTGCAAAAATTAATTGCGGTTGTTTTTTGCAGGAGACTGCTCCGGTCGAATGGTTCAGGGGGAAGAATGTAATGTACGTGGATGTGGGTTTGGAATGGTAAGCAAAGATATTTTAGGTGAAACCTTCTGTGGTCGATATGGCTAACAAAGATTACGTAACTCCCCGATTCTTATCGTGGGAAACCAAGATAGCCATAAAAGGACCCACTAGTCCTGGAAGGGGAGATTTTAAATATGATCAAGAAAGGCCTAGTAACATGCATTCTCAAGCATTTTTAATCATTGTTTTTTCTCGCTCTTTAGGTCAATGCAACTGCAAAGAAGACAACAAATGCTGGACCTGCTTGATATAACAGAATAGTCCATTTTGATCCGAGGGCTATCGATTTAGCCGGAGGACAAACCCGATGTAATGCAATTCGCATATTTGGACCCTTAGCAGCCTTAAAATGCTCGTCCAAGCCGTTGTCAAATTCATCTGTTATCTATCTTAATATATACTTATCATCTACTATGTGTCACAAGAATACAAGCTCTTTCATCGAAGTTTCCATGATTGCAACCAATCCTCAAGCGAGATCAATTCTATGCGAACGCTGCATAAAAGGGTCTATTAGCATCATCATGAGAGCCGCTAAGGAATCAAAAGTTCAATATGGAAGAGAAAGAGGGGAGGGTATGTTTCAAGGCACAGCCACTCTAGTGATTAGTAAAGATAAGTAAGAATAGCAGATCCCCAATAACAAAAAAGGTTTGATGTACTTGCTATCTTACATGGTCTTACTCAATAAGCATAGAATCAAAGTCTTGTTGAGCCTCACATTCAACCATGCGGATGGCCTAACATTCCAGTCGCTAACGTGCACCGTAACAGTGCACCAAGGCTTTTTTTCTCTCTTATTACAAACCGCATATCCGAACACTGGCTTTTAATGATATTGTGGGAAAAGAAATTTAATTCTAAGAAATAAGAAATATTGACTGAACAACCCAGTTTGTTGTGCAGGACAGCTACCAGTACATGGAGAATACGTGTATTCAAGAGTGGAGTTCAAATATGAACAGAACGATAAAGAGTGGGAAACCGCAGGACAACTACGCAAAATATAATATAAGACACTTCTTTGTCAAAAAATGAAAAGGTGGGGATGATAAAGCAAAGCATTTTACTCGATGCTATTGGTTAATTTCTATAAGAGTCAAGATTAACAAGTGAGAGGTACTGGGAATTTAAGAAACCGTGTGTCGTTACCTTAATTTACAAGCTAGTAAGTAATGCCAGCCTTTTCAAAAACCTTGTCTTGTTACCTTTCCAATGCCTATATATAGTGTCACCACTTCAAGCATTTCCAGTAAACAAAGCATACTGGTTAATTTCAATTATAGCTAGTGACAGCGTAATCTAGAAATGGCCTGTCCAAGAGTACTGTTAGGGACTGCTTCGGTCTTGCTTATTGTAGACCACACCTTTGTCTGCTAGGACCCCGCAGGAAATAGTGGAGGTGGAGGCGGTGGTGGAGGAGAAGGAGGAGGGGGAGGCGGTGGAAAAGGGTCAGCTCGGCTATGGGTCCGGTAGCGGCTCAGAGCTACTGGCTCGGTGGTGGGAAAGGTGGTGGCGGGGAGGTGGTGGCGAGGAGGCGGCGGCGGAGGAGGCGGTGGCAGAGGAGGAGGAGGAGGAGGTAATGGCTCGGATCGAGAGCGGGTCGAGCCACTGAAGCGGCAGGGCGGCGGCCGTGGTGGGAATGGAGGAGGAAGAGGAGGGGAGGGGTGGAGGCGAGGGTGGAGGCGGTGGAGGCGGAGGAGGTCATGGTAGCGGTCAGTTATGGGGAGGGCCACTGGCTCGGATACGGGGAGGGAAAGGTCATAGCTCGCCATGAGCGCAGAGATTACCTTTCTCTTGAAATTATGAAATAACATTGCAGAAGCTCTGACATGCATGCATGTAGTATGTTGACGAGCAAGAGTAATTGTGCATCGCTTACATATAAATCACTCTTCAATAAAATCACTTCTAGGATACATTTTACTCTACTGATATATTTTATACGTAATTTATTTATGCAAACCCCAATCAAAATGAATATATGCTTCCATGAGAATAAGATTTCATCACTAAAATGGACATTTCTAGTTGTAAGAATTGCTGAAAGAACTTAGCTTGAATTTTTGAAAATTGAAAATTTCCTTCCGCAACTCAAGACTTACAGTTGTTGACTTGATTTGCCTTTAGTAAAAACACCATGTCACAAGTGAGAATACGGGCAGAAGCTGGCTCTTGCAATGAATAATGCCAAGAACAATCCAAAACAATTTCCCTCCTCTCTTAACCCCTACCGAACGGTATCAAACTATCACCTCTGCTTTTGTTGTAATTAAAGATTAGGGTTTTGATGTCTGTGGATTGTTTTAAAAGTATCAGCAATTCAATTTGCAAGATTTTGGGCCTGTCACCAAGGCGTAAAGCGTAAAGAAAAATCCGAGAATTTGTTTCCTTTGCAATAGTTTCAATGAAAGAAAGCGATCAAGAAATCAGAATCTAAACGAATTACTATGCAATAGTGGGTCTTTTCTTTTATCGGTTAGGGTTTCTTTCTTTCTTTCTTAATTCATTCAATGAAATAATTCAATCAAGAAGACGTAATGAATCGAGTTGCTATGCCATGTTAAGGTTTTTGCAATAGTTTCAATGAAAGAAAGCGATCAAGAAACTCAGAATCTAAACGAATTACTATGCAATAGTGGGTCTTTTCTTTTATCGGTTAGGATTTCTTTCTTTCTTTCTTAATTTATTCAATGAAATAATTCAATCAAGAAGATGTAATGAATCGAGTTGCTATGCCATGCTAAGGTTTTTGTTTAATTTTTCTGAATCACCATTGAAAGATCTATGAAGTTTTTAGGTTTTGATGGATTTGGTGGGTTGTTGTGGACTTCTTTTGGTCCGCTTGTATGATTTTTCAGTTATTTGCTCGCTGTGAGCTTGATGTGTTCCCTTTTATGGATGGTTTTGTTTTCTTGTTGTTTTGCCCGTTAGTTCGCTGATTGGGAGCATGTTCCCTTTTCAGCTTCCTCTGGTTTCTGCACTCCAGTTTTGTTTATCTGTGGTCTTAATATACTTACATTTGATAAAAAAAAAGTTTTTAGGTTTTGATTTACTGTACATTTATTTCTCCTCAAAACAGGTTCGGTTTCTGTGATGTTAGCTCTTTTTCATTATTCTCTTCTTTTTTTTTTCTCTCTATAAAACACAAGGGTTAATACTTATCGTGTTCGTAGGTTCTGTAAAAATTTCTATGTTTTTTTTTTCTCCGGTTTATATGGTTTACCTCCATTCCATCCGTGTAAATTTACTCCCTTTTATAGACAATTTGTAGTGTGACATTGATGTCTACGTACGTTATCTTGTGTGTGGGAGTGGGTTGAAGAGCATGGCTTCCGGCAAGGCCTCGACATGTAAGTTTTTTTTAAGAATATAAAATAGACTGAAAAAATAGGTTGTTACAAAAAGAGTTTTTTGACTTGAAGAATGATATTTTTATCTTCAATTTTGGCTCCCGATTTCACCTGAAAAGTTTCGTCACTAAAAATTCTGATCCTCTTAATTTAACCCAAATTAAGCTTCCAAACTTAATTTCTCACCAATGAAGCACTTAATAACATTAATTTGACCCATTTAAAGTATAATTAAGCCCTTGCGCTTAAGTAAACCCTTCAATTGGTCTCTTAATTGATCCCTAAACATAATTACACTTTAAATTGGCCGACGATTAAATCAAATTGGCCCATAAAAATATAATTATGCCTTTCAACTAAATTTTTACGCCGATTTATCTAGTAATAGATTACTTTAGCCTTGAATCCACATTTTCCTACATTTCTGGGTAAAAAAGAGATACAACTGGGCTCTCAGAAACGTCCAAAATTTCTACGATTTTTCTGCCGACACCAGCCCCTTTTATTTTATTTTTGTTATTTTTTGGGTAGATTTCGGGAATAACCCAAAATTGGGTTATGACACTCTAATCTCTAATTTTTCTGATCGTGCTCCCACTTGATTGTTTTGTACATAATGCCTTTTATCTCTCTCTCTCTCTCTCTGTAATTCTGAGTTTTGAGAATTGTTTGAAGAAATCTAGTTAACAAAGTAATTGATCGAGTTCAATTTTCTAAGCAGTTTCGACCAGGGCATTGCTCTCTTTTTTGCATTCAATTTTCTAAGATGTAAGTTGCTCAGTGATTGTAGTCATTTCTCTTTTTGGAAGGTTATTCAAAGCACTTTTTCGTGGTGAAATCCGGTTGTTATGGAAACGATACATTCACTTTTGATTAGGGTTCGAGGGGAGATAATTCTAAAAAAAATCCTTAAAGTAAAATGTATTCTTTTCTTTATAGCATTTGGCGGGAAAAAATTGACTTTATTCATAGTGATACACACATCCACGATTGCAATCGCTCGCTAACATACATACGGTGTTCATGCATGCGTGAGCTTGTGCAATTTTATTTCATAACACAAATGATCGTGAATGGTGTTATATAAAAGAAACGGTAACCTCCATGCTCATGGAGAGCTTTTGCCTTTCCCTCCTCCAGATCCAGAGCCATAACCCGACCCGCTACCGTAACCCGAGCCAGAGCCAGATCCTCCTCCTCCACCACCGCCACCACCACCACCTCCTCCTCCTCCTCCGCCACTTCCACTCCCGCCCTTGCCACCACCGCTTCCGCTTCCACTTCCACTTCCGCTTCCGTAGCCTGACCCACTTCCCGATCCAGTGCCTTGACCTCCTCCACCACCACCTCCACTACCGCCGCCGCCGCCGCCGCCTTGTCCGCCACCTATACCAGCACCAGCACCGGACCCATAGCCCGAGCCGCTACCGGACCCATAGCCAGAGCCTGACCCACTCCCGCCGCCACTGCCGCCTCCTCCTCCACCGCCTTGGCCTCCACCTCCTCCATGTCCACCAGCACCATATCCTTCACCGCTCCCCGATCCGTATCCAGAACCGTAACCTGACCCGAGTCCCGAACCAGAACCACCACCACCACCTCCTCCCTGCCCTCCTCCTCCACCTCCACCGGTTGACTGAAGTGTCCTGACAGCGAAGGTGAGGTCTACAATAAGCAGTACCATAAAAGCAGTCCCTAACACTCTTGGACCTGCCATTTCCGGATTATTCTCTCACGGCTCAATGTATGTGTGTGTTTATGCCCGTCACTCGCTTGGTCTATGAGAAAGTAGCCAGTATGCTTAGATGACTTGAAATGCTTGAAGTGGTGACCCTATATATAGGCATTGCAAAGGTAACAAGACAAGGTTTTTGAAGGTTTGGCAGCAAGTGGAAAGGTAACGAGACACGGTATTTGAAAAGCTTCTCGAGTCCTCAAGTGGCTGCCTCTCACTTGTTATTCTTGACTATTGTAGATCGAAGGAGCTAGCTAGCGTGTGCTTCGTTTTTGTTTATGTTTTGTTTAATGGTGGTGGGTGTCCGTTTCGGTCAACATGCAATATTATCCGCATAGAATACAAGCCTTAACCCCGCTACTTTTCTTTTCTTTTCTGACTAAGTATATATATAGCGTCTTATTATATTAATTTGACTTGGGCAGATCGAGGGACCAATCAATAGCATGCATTTCCCACTCTTTACCATCCTGTTCATATTTGAACTCCACTTTTGAATACACGTATTTTCCATGACGGTGATTTATGCTGACGGTCGTCTCCTCAAGCACAGGATTATCCACTAATTAACGGTAGTGATTTACTTACAACGATCTGCGTTAATGTTAACAACGGGCGGCTAAACTTGCACAGGCAACAAACTGGGTTGTTCAGTCAATACTCTTTTTGCAAGTGATTTTACTTATTATTTAATGGTACGTTACCGAGAAACTACATGTAATGCTGCAATGGAGAGTTGTATCCTGGTATCTTGCCGATAAAACCAAGAACAGCATTGAGAGCTGCAAGTGAATCAAATGTGTCGTAAGTACCTTGAATGGGATGGATTACGCTCAATGAGAATGAACCGTAATCTTGCTTTAGTGATTGAACAACTACCAATATTATAACCAAGTAAATTCATGGAATCAAAGATCCACGAGGTAAAATCAGAAATTGTTTTGGTTTCATGTTTTAAGATCGTCCCGGGGTTTCTTAGGCTGGTTAATAAATTAATTTATAGCTAGGTGTTGCAAGAGTGTTTGTGATTTTATTTATGAAAATGGGTTTTTATAAGGAAAAAGGATTTGCCCTAATTTTTCATATAACACAATTAATGGTGGCCGAAATCTAAATAGATAAACGATACATTGTTTGCTTCAACAAATACAAGTGACGTGTCATCTGACTTTCTTTTCAGATGGCCTAGCACTCCACTTGCAGTGATGCTCAAGGAGACAAATATTAAGATAAAAATAAAAATGATAATATTGACTGAACAACCCAGTTTGCTAGCTGTGCAAGTTTAGCCCACTGGTAACCTAAACGCAGGTAATGGCCAGTAGACAGATATCTGTGTGCATAAATCACTACCGTTAATTAGTGATAATCTTGTGCTTGAGGAGACGTACGACCGTCAGCATAAATCACCGTACATGGAAAATACGTGTATTCAAAAGTGTGGAAGTCCAAGTATGAACAGAAAGATAAAGAGTGGGTAATGCATGCTCTTGATTGGTCCCTCGATCTGCCCAAGTCAAAATAATCTAATAAGACACTATATATATACTTGGTCAGAAAAGAAAAGAAAAGTAGTGGGGTTAAGTCTTGTATTCCATGCAGATTATATTGCATGTTGACCGCTACGCACACCCACCACCATTAAACAAAACAAAAACAAACACGAAGCACACGCTAGCTAGCTCCTTCGATCTACGTGTGTCGTTACCTTAATTTACAAGCTAGTAAGTAATGCCAGCCTTTTCAAAAACCTTGTCTTGTTACCTTTCCAATGCCTATATATAGTGTCACCACTTCAAGCATTTCCAGTAAACAAAGCATACTGGTTAATTTCAATTATAGCTAGTGACAGCGTAATCTAGAAATGGCCTGTCCAAGAGTACTGTTAGGGACTGCTTTTCTGGTCTTGCTTATTGTAGACCTCACCTTTGCTGCTAGGACCCCGCAGGGAAATAGTGGAGGTGGAGGCGGTGGTGGAGGAGAAGGAGGAGGGGGAGGCGGTGGAAAAGGGTCAGGCTCTGGCTATGGGTCTGGTAGCGGCTCTGGCTCCGGTTGTGGGGGGGGCAATGGTGGGGGGGGGGGTGGTGGTGGCGAAGGAGGCGGCGGCGGAGGAGGCGGTGGCAGAGGAGGAGGAGGTAATGGCTCTGGATCAGGAAGCGGGTCAGGCCACGGAAGCGGCAGGGGCGGCGGCCAGGGTGGGAATGGAGGAGGAAGAGGAGGGGAGGGGGTGGAGGCGAGGTGGAGGCGGTGGAGGCGGAGGAGGTCATGGGAGCGGGTCAGGTTATGGGGAGGGCCACGGCTCTGGATACGGGGGAGGGAAAGGTCATAGCTCGCCATGAGCGCAGAGATTACCTTTTCTCTTGAAATTATGAAATAACATTGCAGAAGCTCGGACATGCATGCATGTAGTATGTTGACGAGCGAGTAGCAATTGTGCATCGCTTACATATAAATCACTCTTCAATAAAATCACTTCTTAGGATACATTTTACTCTACTGATATATTTTATACGTAATTTATTTATGCAAACCCCAATCAAAATGAATATATGCTTCCATGAGAATAAGATTTCATCACGAAAATGGACATTTCTAGTTGTAAGAATTGCTTGAAAGAACTTAGCTTGAATTTTTGAAAATTGAAAATTTCCTTCCGCAACTCAAGACTTACGAGTGTTGACTTGATTTGCCTTGAGTAAAAACACCATGTCATAAGCGGGTTTCTTTCTTTCTTTCTTAATTCATTCAATGAAATAATTCAATCAAGAAGATGTAATGAATCGAGTTGCTATGCCATGTTAAGGTGTAGACCTCACATGGCATAGCAACTCGATTCATTACACCTTCTTGATTGAATTATTTCATTGAATGAATTAAGAAAGAAGGAAAGAAATCCTAACCGATAAAAAGAAAAGACCCACTATTGCATAGTAATTCGTTTCGTTACAGTTTCTTGATCGCTTTCTTTCATTGAAACTATTGCAAAAGGAAACAAATTCTGGGATTTTTCTTTCTACTTTCTGCCTTGGTGACAGCCCAAAATCTTGCAAATTGAATTGCTGATACTTTTAAAACAATCCCACAGCATCAAAACCCTAATCTTTAATTACAACAAAAACAGAGGTGATAGTTTGATACCGTTCGGTAGGGGTTAAGAGAGGGAGGGAAATTGTTTTGGATTGTTGCTGGCATTATTCTACTACAAGAGCCCGCTGCCTGCCCGTATTCTTGGAGCGGGATTTCCCATGAAGGATATGAAACCCTAACCCTAAGGCAAACTGCCATAAAAACAAAACGAAGAAATATAAAACAAGAAGGAGAAGGAGAAACAGAGAGGAGATTTCAGGTGAAAGTTGGGTGATATTTCTTATATTATAACGGTTACGTAAACACCGCGTGCTTGTCACGCTGAAGCGGGGGGATTTTATTCTAATTTAAAATTGGGCTTCATGGGCCTAATTAAAACGCCATGAGCTGGTGTTTTTTCTATATAATTGTTTTCAAAAATTATCAGTAAAATGGTTATTTTTTAAACATGTGGGATGCCCTAAACACAAATTCATTATTAGAAACGGATGGAAATATATTCTTAATTAAGATAGTAATAAAAACTGCAAGCATCATTCTACTTCCCTTTGGATCTTACTAATTATTAGGGAATATGTATAAAGTTTGTTTGAAGGCAGCAAGTATCCAATGCAGATATGATTCTATTTGATATTGTATTTCAAAACGTGTTTTTAAAATAATTTGATTTTTTTATAAAAAAATATTTTTTTGATTTTTTATATCATTTTCATGTGTTGATGTCAAAAATAATTTTTACAAAATAAAACATTATTTTGATGGATTCTACTTCCCTTTGGATCTTAATAATTATTAGTGAATCCGTGTAAAGTTTGTTTGAATGGGAATAAGATAGTTTGCTGCTTCAAATCTGCTGAAGAACCCGGCCCTAAGGTCTTAACAACATTATAAATGAAATTCTAACTAGCACATCCTCATCCGATACCTAGAATGGGGGGATGGATTAATTACAGTCAACAAGAAAGAATGAACCGTAATTTTGCTTTAGTGATTGAACAGCTACCAATATTATAAGCAAGTAAATTCATGGAATCAAAGATCCACGAGGTAAAATCAGAAACCGGTTTCTTAATAATAATAGGTAAAATCTCAAGTTCAACTAAAGTATTATTGAAGATGGTCGAATAATTTGCATATTCCAAAACATAAAATAAATTAAATACAATTCATTTGCCATTATTAGATGATTTTTATAGTGATTTATGGTTTCTCCTTCCTAGATGATCTACTTAAATTTTATTTGTTTTAGAATCCTTGAATACCCACCTCGGAATGTCAATTAACATAATGAGCAGTAATTATCGAATTAAATTATAGATTATTTATAAACTACTCATGAATGTTTTAGTGGTCCCTATTGAGCAGTATTTTCAAGCGAATACGACGTCGCCTCATTGATAGATAATCCTCTTTCTCCTGTGCCGATCAATATATACTGTAAATTAATATTCAAGTCAGACATTCGAATACAGGACGGTTCAATATCTAGGACCTGAGGCTTGTCCTGCCGACCACCGGCATTTTTCAGTGATATTTTCAAGCGAATACGACGTCGCCTCATTGATAGATCATCCTGCTTTCTCCTGTGCCGATCAATATATACTGTAAATTAATATTCAAGTAATACAGGACGGTTCAATTTCAATATATCAACCACGCAGTGGCCTAATTAACATTCTGCCAGCAGCAGTGATGCAAGGATGGTGTGCTTCCACCCACCGATCGAGGTTTTAAAATATTCAAGTGTCTAGTGACCCCAAGTACAGTAACGGCGACAAGACTATTGACTGAACAACCCAGTTTGCTACCTGTGCAAATTTAGCCGCCCGTTGTTAACCTAAACGCAGATAATCCAGTAGACAGATATTTGTGTGCATAAATCACTACCGTTAATTAGTGATAATCGTGTGCTTGAGGAGACGTACGACCGTCAGCATAAATGATCACCGTCATGGAAAATACGTGTATTCGAAAATGGAGTTCAAATATGAACAGGATGATAAAGAGTGGGAAATGCATGCTATTCATTGGTCAAACGATATGCCCAAGTCAAATTAATATAATAAGACGCTATATATATACTTCGTCAGAAAAGAAAAGAAAAGTAGCGGGGTTAAGGCTTGTATTCTATGCGGATAATATTGCATGTTGACCGAAACGGACACCCACCGCCATTAAACAAAACATAAACAAAAACGAAGCACACGCTAGCTAGCTCCTTCGATCTACAATAGTCAAGATTAACAAGTGAGAGGCAGCCACTTGAGGACTCGAGAAGCTTTTCAAATACCGTGTCTCGTTACCTTTCCACTTGCTGCCAAACCTTCGAAAACCTTGTCTTGTTACCTTTGCAAAGCCTATATATAGGGTCACCACTACAAGCATTTCCAGTCATCTAAGCATACTGGCTACTTTCTCATAGACCTAGCGAGTGACAGGCATAAACATATACACATACATTGAGCCGTGAGAGAATAATCTGGAAATGGCAGGTCCAAGAGTGTTAGGGACTGCTTTTATGGTACTGCTTATCGTAGACCTCACCTTCGCTGTCAGGACACTTCAGTCAACCGGTGGTGGAGGAGGAGGAGGGCAGGGAGGAGGTGGTGGTGGTGGTTCTGGTTCGGGACTCGGGTCAGGCTATGGTTCTGGATACGGATCCGGGAGCGGTGAAGGATACGGTGCTGGTGGCCATGGAGGAGGTGGAGGCCAAGGCGGTGGAGGAGGAGGCGGAGGCGGAGTCGGAGCTCTGGCTATGGGTCCGGTAGCGGCTCGGGCTATGGGTCCGGTGCTGGTGCTGGTATAGGTGGTGGACAAGGCGGCGGCGGTGGCGGCGGTAGTGGAGGTGGTGGTGGAGGAGGTCAAGGCACTGGATCGGGAAGTGGGTCAGGCTACGGAAGCGGAAATGGAAGTGGAAGCGGAAGCGGTGTTGGCAAGGGCGGGAGTGGAAGTGGCGGAGGAGGAGGAGGCGGTGGTGGCGGTGGTGGAGGAGGAGGATCTGGCTTTGGCTCTGGTTCTGGTTACGGTAGTGGGTCGGGTTATGGCTCTGGATCTGGAGGAGGGAAAGGCAAAAGCTCCCCATGAGCATGGAGGTTACTGTTTCTTTTATATAACACCATTCACGATCACGTGTTTTATGAAATAAAATTGCACGAGCTCACATCTGCATGAACACCGTATGTATGTTAGCGAGCGATTGCAATCGTGGATGCGTGTGTATCACTATTAATAAAATAATTTTTTTTCCAACATGCTATGTAGAAAAAAAATACATTTTACTTTAGAGATTATCTCCCTGCGTGCACCGATCGAAAGTGAATGTATGGTTTCCATAACAACGGGATTTCACCACGAAAAGGTGCTTTGAACAACCTTCCGAAAAGAGAAATGAGCATGAGAATGTTTTAGTGTTGATCATATTCTGGAAGGCGGGGCCAATTATGGAAGCTTATAAATGGAGGAAATCTACGGAGATAAAAATCAACATAAGCTTCTATGGTGCTACCATACTCATCCTGTGCATTTTTAGATTATAAAAGTAGCTGAGCGTTCACTGTCTAGCTACTAGAGCCGTCACGGAGAGGAGAAACACAAACCAGAAGACGAGCTACGGCAGGTCTCGTGAAAGCTCTAGTTGCGGGTCTTGTTTCATGTCTTGCTACCAGAAATTATTATTTTTTTTGTGTTTTTGAATTGTTTTGATAGTTAAAATATATATATATATATATATATATATATATATATTATTTCATTTTTTTCTTAAGTGGAGTGTATTTTTTAATAGTAACTAGCTACTTGCACAATCTCAAACATCCTTTTTTATTACAAGTTGTAGTATAAATATAGTTTTTCATCTAATTTTTGGTAGAAAAAATATTTTTTATTATTGTTTGTTTTTAATTTAAGAGGAGAGAGAGAGAATATCATATACTTGTGCTGGAAAGAGAAAATTAGCATTGATATTGATACTAACAATAAAAATAGATGATTTTGATGTCAAAATATTTTATTTGGTGAGGGTTGTGCAACTTAAGTTTTTTTCACTTCGAAATTCCCTTAAAAGCAAGATCTGGGCTCAGAAAGAGTTTTTGGTTTTGATTGATTTCGAGTTCTTATGTTGTTTTCTAGGGTTATTCATGAGTTTTTCATGTGTTTAGATTCTTTTTAATGTGTTTTGGGTTGAAAACAATAGATTTTTTTTGGTAAAGAACTTGTTTTTTCAGCCACTATAAAAAGCACAATTTAAAAAAAAATATACAATGTATCATAAAGAATATTTCTTTTTTCAAAAAATATTGTGGTCTTTCGCCTCGAGCTTTTATTCTTAAAAATATATATATTCTTTAACATGGTATCAGAGCCTTGTTGACCCAACGATCACAAGTTCGAATCTCACCACCCTAATTCTATTTGATAAAAATTAAGCACAAGGTGATGTGGGTTTGTGCAAGTTTCAACCTACAACATAATATCAGAGGAAAAAGCTTAAACTTAAAGGTGAGACCCTATAATATGATTTATATTATTTTTTAACAGCATAAACTTTTTTATCCTCTATTTTTCCTTTTTTACCTTGGCAGACAAACAAGCAAAACCTCGGATTTCCTTTCCTCCTTGTTTGTATTTAGGACAAAATCCTCTCCCACTTTATGTGTATTTTTATATAATTCTGAAGAAATTAAATTTATGGGTATGTATTAAAATTTTATTTTAGAAGAGAGATAAATTTTCCGAATTTAGTTATAATTTCCACTGCTCTTCTGGTTGATTGCATAATTTGAAAAATTAAAAATTGGTTAGAAAAATAGACTAAATCAGTCTAATCTGGAAAGAAAAACGCAGATGATTACAAGGAGATAAGATTATGTGGAAGCTACTTCTTCAAGCATTTTAAAATCCACGTGCAAATCCTTTATTTGCTAATACAATAAGAACTATAACCATGTTTTTTTCCACATTTGATTTAGTTATATGTGGCCTTTGATCAAAGTCCATAGAGGTCACGGATTCCTTCGATGTCGTCCTCCTGCAGATTCCTTTTTTTCATTCCATAATCAAAGTATGGATACATGATTGCATCTGGATGGTCTCCACTGTGACCAAGTCCGAGTAAGTGACCTATTTCATGCACAGCGACGGATTCCAGGTCTAGCTCTAGAGTTCCAGGACTGGTGCTCCAAGTTTCATCAGCATCAAAATGTAGCATCCCGATAGTTGGTCTAAAACCATGGGCAAGG
Organism: Salix exigua; assembly: GCA_032356905.1. Lineage (NCBI taxonomy): Eukaryota > Viridiplantae > Streptophyta > Magnoliopsida > Malpighiales > Salicaceae > Salix > Salix exigua. The sequence goes on along the minus strand of CM063595.1, from coordinate 1,249,561 downwards.
ATTCCTCCAGGGCCGTCAAATGGCTCATCATCTCCGTGGTCTAGCTGGTAAAACGCGATTTTAATGTCAGCATCGGCAGCATTAGGCACTTCTTCGAACGTAAATTCAGTAACTTGAGCCCATTTTTGAAAGGATTGTTTGCAAACGGACCTTATACTTTCTGCACCAGCGACTTCGACAGTGGCGCCGCCAAACGTGTACTTCAAATGCTTTTTGGACCATTTGGGGGCTCCAGGGAAGAACGAGTAGTCAGCTTTAGCTACCCCATCGGAAGTCTTGGAGCTATTGTAGCGGTTTGTGCTATTGAAGATATCAGGAACACCACATCTAGGCTTCATCATTTGATTCACGGTACGTTTGTCTAGCCTTCCAGTGACTTCCAAACGAAAGTTTTGCTGATAGGTTCTGATAGCAGACTCCAAAAGGTCTTCGAACTCGTCATCGTTAACCTGGTTCAGGTATCCAAATTTCTTCAGATACTGTTTTACAAGGTGGAGCTCGGGAAAAGATTGACCCTTTTGGATTTCCACAAGGTTCAGGATGGATTTGAATGGATGATGCCCAGTTGGTTCTGATTGGACAAATTTTATCAGAATCTCTAGGAGAAGATAAAGGGATACTAGAAATTTTAAAGTTTTCTCAGCCATACTTGGGAGCCTATATCAGTTGGTTAGGGCTTATTCAGGTATATATGAACATGAAACTCCACATAAATAAATAGATGTTCTCCTAAAGACATCCAGTATGATTTTTCAAGCTTAAATTGACAGAAAGTTAACCTGTCGTTGATGCTTATCAACATTTCAATAATAGATGTTAAGGTGTGGTTTTCAGCTTTTTCGTTGATAGTATCATGTATGGACTGAATTCTTTCAATTATTGAACATCTTGAATTGATTGGAACTCCTTTACTGCTGTAGAGGTTTCGTAATATTATTGGACCAATCATACAAATTTCACTTCAAAGCGGAAATATTTTGTTTCTTTCGGTATAATAAAATAATTTTAAGGATTCGTCACAAATAATTTATCTATTGATGATTAAGATTCCTCTTTCATAAATAGAATGGGTGTTAAAGAACCATCTTACCTAAAAATTTAAGTTATTAGGTGAGACTCTAGAATATGATTTATATTATTCTCTAACACACACTCTCAAGTGAAAGTTATTTGGACTTGAAACTTGCACACAAGCTCATTCTACCTTATGCTTGGTTTTTTCAACAAAAAAAAAATAGGGGTGGTGAGATTCGAACACGTGACTACTGGATCAACAAAACTCTAATACCATGTTAAAGAATCATCTCACCTAAAAGCTTAAGCGGTTATGTGAGGCTCTAGAATATAATTTATATCATTATCTAACACCGGGATGAATATAACAGCTAAGATGTTACCGGATATAGATTTTTTATTTGTTGATGATTAAGATACATAGTGTGATGGTTATGATATTTTTTAGCCTTTTAACATCTAAATATGATGTAATAATATTTCTTGAACAGATAAACCAAAAGCGATTAGTTGTTAATTAAGGAGCAAATGTTTGGCTGAGAGCCTAAAACCATGCCACACCAGAGAATTATTATTTTCTCCAAATGTTAGGTATCAGAGACAGTTTTCATGCATGCGATTTATTTTTTGTATCAGAGAGAGGGGTTTCATATCGCAATTCAGTTTGTGCGTTATCAAAACAAATTGGGCAAACTTGTCTCTATAATTGAAAAGCTTGTCCAAAGATTACAGCTGATAGACGTTATGTTCTGTGTATGAATGGACTTATTTGCAAACACAATTTAATTGCTATCTCAAAGAACTGGTTTCCAAAATAGTTTTATTCTAGGCTTGCAAGGAGATACTTGAACAAATAAAGACTCTAACCACCTCTCTGAGATCAGGATGGCATAATTAAACACAAATTTCTAGCTAGAAACTGATGGAGATTTATTCTTGATTGAGATAATATATAGAAACTGCAAGCATCATTCTCCTTTTGCACGTGCTTCAATTAACGAATCCGTATAAAGCTCGTACACCCTCAATATCATCCGCACGCAAATCCCTTTTCGCAGTCCCAGGTGCAATTCGTGAAGACATGATGGCATCGGCACTCGGATCATCATTGTGGTCAAGACCAAGAAGATGTCCTATTTCATGCACAGCTACAGATTCCAGGTCCATCTGATTAGGTCCGGGATTCTCACTCCAGCTTTCATCCGCATCGAAATGGCACTGAGCAATTGTAGTTGGTGGAGTAGCATGGGCTAAGGTCCCTCCAGGACCGTCAAAGGGGTCACGATCGTTATGGTCTCCACGATGAAATCCAATTACAATATCTGCAGGAGAGCTACCAGCAACTTCCTGGAAAGTAAATTCGGTGACCTGTGCCCATCTCTGAAAAGCTTTTGCGCAGATGGACCTTATGTTCCGTGCAGCTGGGACTTGGACACTGGAGCGGAAGGTGTATGTCAGTTGCCTTTTTAGCCATCTAGGGTTTCCAGGAATGAAATTGTAGTGAGCTAGCGTGTGGATGGACTTGTGAGTATGGTAATGCTTTGTGCCATTGACAACATCTGGCACGCCACATCTAGGCTGCATCATTTCGTGCACTGTACTGCTGTCAAGGCTTCCTGTAACGTTCAGATGATGGTTCTGCTGATATGCCTTGATTGCAGACTCTAAAAGATCATCAAACTCATCGTCATTGGCATGGTTATGGCCCTTCTTTCCTTGATGACCGTAGTTCAAGTATCCAAATTTCTCGAGATATCTTTTGATCTCATGAAGCCCTTTGACAGATCCATTCTTGTGGCATCCCTCCAGGTTTTTGATGAACCCAAAAGGATCTCCACCTGGTTTTGATTGAATGGTGTGGGATTGCATCGCAGCAAGAAGTAAAATGGCTACAAAAATTGGGAAAGTTTTTGCTGCCATTGTAGACATGTGTAATCTAGGACTCTGCTTCACTTGTGGGGTCTGAGAGGAGAACCTGTGCATGCTAGACATTGATACTCTGGCTTGTTTATATAGCGTTCCTGCAGGCCAGTTCCCTTCCATTCTCGGCATTTTAGCTTCCGTGTTGAATGGGGCAAGTCTCTCTGCCCGTAATGAGGGTTTAAGACTCTGTTCTCGCAAAAGTACTTATGTGTAACTTGTTAGAAACTCTATTATGGTCTTTTGGGATCATAAGAATTCTCTCCTTTTTTCTTTGTTTTCATCAAATTCGGATGACCACTATATTGTCTGTGCTTCTAGTATTTGTTGAATTTCCAATTAAATGGAATGAGAGTGTGAATTCTTCGATTTAATGGGTTTATATGCAATTTTGACAAGTCAATAACAGTATACTATAGTTTTTAAAAAACTTTAAGATAAATTGTTTTTCATAATAATAAGATGCTATTAGATTGTATCGATCTCGATCATTTTGTGACCTTATTTATGAGCTTCAATGAATTTAATAACTTTATTGTTTTTTTAAAAAAATGATGATAAAAAGGATACTCGCAATATTTATTTAAGATTGTGATAACTTTGTCGAAAGTTTTTTTAACAAAAAAAAAAAATTATTCACTACACAAAAAAAAGAATTGCACTCTCATTTCATGTCACCAAAGCTAAATCTAATTTGTTTTTGTGTTCACAACCTATACTTAATACAAAGATAAATATCAATAAAAATTAAAAGTTAAAATTTAGAGTATGGATATATAAATATGAACAAAAACTAAGAACTTAATACAAAGATAAATATCAATAAAAATTAAAAGTTAAAATTAAGAGTATGGATATATAAATATGAACAAAAACTAAGAACTATTTCATAAGGAAAACTGAAAAAAATTAAAAATATTAAAACTAAAACAAAAAAAATTAAAAATAAATATAGACCATAATAAACGAGACGAATATCTCATATTAACTCAAACGGGTCTTTTCATCTAGATCCACAAGCTAGATGCTAGGTGTAAGAATCCAAGTGAGACTTGATGTATCATTGCTTAATTTCTCTCATTTGATATAAGATTAAGTTAATCCACCGTATCTCTATCATAAAAACACAACGAATGTTGCTTTCACATCTCTTTTACTAAATTATTATAGTTTAATCACAATTTTATAATTGATTTGTTATATGCATGAACACCCCATGCCAGCTTAATAATCCTGTATCAGAAGATAGAAAGTAAACAACCGCCTCCCCACCTACCATGCCAGCACATCACGATCACAAAATGCAATGTTTTTTTTTAATATGCCTGTATTTATTTATTTATTTATTTTAGAGTTTTGAAAACTTAATTAGAGATAATAAGCGCCACAATATCAAAAGTGTTTTGTAATATTTCTGAAATCACTCATGACTAGAAGCATCGATTTGATGCACTAATTACTAGATAGCTACTACAACAAAGTAATACATTCACAACAAAAGCCAACAATATTATTAAACCAAGCCAGAGCAACCTTCTGAGGTTATTTGATAATATACTAAAATAATATTTATATATACATATAATTTATTTGTAATATCATCATATAAAGGATTAAAAAGATAATTTAAAACAAGAAAATAAATAAATACTTTAAAACACTATGCTTTTACATAATTATGAGCATGGTTATGATTTTTTTAAAATAAAATAAAATAATAATATGTTTTTAATTTTAAAATATTATTTTTAATATCATTATACCAAGTTCATTAAAAAATCAACTAAAATAAAATAAAATTATATTGTCATCCGAATCATTTTTTAGCGGTTGTTTGAGAGTAATGTTAAGGTTGTTTTTAAAGAGATTTTTATTAAAAATACATTATAAAAAATTATTTTTACATATTATATCAAAATAATCTTAAAAATAAAAAAATATTTTGAAGTATAAAATCAAAAACATTAAAAATACAAATTGCAACACTAAGCCAAAATGAACCCTCGCGCGCATGGCTCACCATTTACGATCTGAATTTTGACCAAAAGAAAAGGGAGAAAAATAAATAAAAACAAACAGAAAAACACACCTAACTCGACTCTTCAAAATAAACAAACTTACCATTCTCAAAGTTCCTCTCTCTTTCTCGATAGCAGTAGAAGAAAGCGAACAGAGAATGGCGCTGCTTTCTCGACTCAGGCATCCGTTGATCTCGCGCTGCGCGCCTTCTCTTTCAAAGCTCGATTTCTCTCCTCCTCTCGATCCTTCGCTCTGTAATTTTCTCCTTTTATCTTCATCTTCACGTGCCAATTGTTTATTTTATTTTATTTATTTCATTTTTGTGTTGATCAATCAATTAGTCAGCAAATGAATCACTTCCTGTTTCATCAATTTTAATTGCAAATTTATGTATTTAAATTACCTGAATGAATGATATTTGCTATAAAAAATGTGAACATTGACTACGTCTGTGCTCAATTATCAGTTTAATTTTGATATTTTTAATATCTTGTCACAGCTTTTGCTCTAATCTGGATGCCAATGGCTCTTTCTCAAGGTTTGCATCTTTTTATCTCTTACGTTTGTTGATTTCTTTAGTGGTTGTACAGTTGCTTTGGTGCTTGCAGAGTGTTAAAAAAAATGGAAACAAAAGAAAGAAAGAAATTGGTGTGGGGCATTGGAAGTTTGAAATTAGATGACGTGAAAGCTAATTTGAGCAGGGGTTGTTGATTTATTTATTGATTTTATTCATATTTTTTCGACCGGGAATCGGTGCTCAATTTGATTAATATACTACACACGCCTTAAATTGTTCTTATTAAAATTCTCATTTCTTTTTGCATTTCTATTTGGAACAATTTAGCCTGCAACCTCTTTCTATCCTTTTCTTTTTTGTGTGTGTTCAATTTCGCTGGTTTTTCACTGTTGGTTATGTGCATTAGGTCTGCATCAGTATTTACAGTCAGTGGAGTACACGATGATAGTTCTTTGAAGCCCAAGGTTAGTGTTTATGTGAGTTGTTCTAATTTAGACTTGACCATTTTCTGATGTTGTCTATTGGCTTACAGATGCAAATTGGTGTTCGACATTTCTCATCTTCTGGTACATACCTCATTTTAATGCAATTCCTGGTCTTTTCTGATATTTGTTTGTATCCAAGGGAATCTTCTGTTGTTGCATATGGGACATGGCTTAGTGTGTCTCTGTTGTCTTTAGAAGTAATGAAAGTAGCATGCTCTTTTTTATGACCCACGATCAAAACACTGATGTATGTTTCTTGGCACTGGGTTTATGCATCAGTAAATCTGTGAATGGATTGTGTAGCATAGACTTTACTAGCTCCAAGTTGAATCTGGAGTTGCAGGTTCAAACCATTTACCCAGCTAAATAATAAAGGATCATAATGGACCTGGGTTTTGTAGTGTCCACAACTTATTTTGCTACTCTAGAGTAAGTGAGACAACTCACATGCATGTTCTCCAACTTGAAAATCTCAAGTATTCATGCTGAATTTTTACTGATGAATGCTGGCAGAAACATAATTTTGCGTACCATGAAAGACTCTTTACACATTATGAAATCTTATATTTTGCCAAGTGTGTTACAAAGAAAATGCCGACCAGCTTGTCTCTCTCGTGCTAGGACATAATTTGGAAATAGGGTTTCTGCTCAATAAGCCAATGGAATAACAATAAAATACCAGCCAGTTTATCTATCCTGTGCTGGGACATCATTTGAAAAGAGGGTTTCTGTTCAATAAGCCAATGAAATAACAATAAAATTGCCAATATTCTACAAAACTGCCTAACTTGCTCTTTGAGCTGTGCCTTTTGTATGGGACAATGGTAGTGAACTGCAGATGAAATTTGAGTAAATAATCTGTGGTAAGAGTGCATGTTGAGTTCTGTTGAAATAAGACTGTAGAGATTGTTATGAATTAAGCTAAAAGAAAAAAGAAATTGATAATTTTTCATGCATGCATGCATTGCTTCAAATTCCAATGCAAGTTCACAAGCTCTTTAGTTCATGAGTATATGAATGCTCATCTTGCTATGATTGCCATGCAGTTTGGCAGTAAGCTATTTTTTAATCTTTGAAATAAAAAAGCAATCTGTGGAAGCCTTGTCTTGCAAGTGAGAACATTAGTTCTGGTATATATGATTAAACTTCTGTTGTTGCAGAGCCATCACATACAGTTGTTGGAATGCCGGCTTTGTCTCCTACAATGGTAAGATATGCAGGAATGGTATTAATATAGGCAGGTTTCTCATCTCTTTTAGCTGGAACCTCTACTCTTCCACAAGAATTCAAGTTTCTCTGTTTGTGGCTCATGTGCAGACTCAGGGTAATATCGCAAAATGGTGGAAGAAAGAAGGAGAGAAGGTGAGTTAGTGCAGGTTTTGATATAAGATGATGCTTGTAAATTCAGTGTACTCACTTCCTTAATGATGTGATTTTGGAGATGGTTGTTGGAAATAAATCCTGCCATAACTGAATGGAGACAATTTCTTGATTCCATCCATATATGGTTTCTTAATTAGTGGACCAATCTAACAGATAGAAGTGGGTGATGTCCTCTGCGAGATAGAGACTGATAAAGCTACACTTGAATTTGAATGTCTTGAAGAGGGGTAATTCTGCTCTTTCAGTTTTTTTTGTGATATTTAATTTTTGGATCCAGATTTGCCATTGGCGTGTTATGTTTATTTACCCCATCACAGACTGTAAAATCTCTTTTTTCTTAATTGACAAGTATCAATCTGATGCAGGTTTTTGGCTAAGATATTGGCACCTGAAGGTTCAAAGGATGTACCTGTAGGACAGGCCATAGCAATAATGGTAAATTTTCATATAAAGCCGACACCTTAAAATTAATGCGAAAATCAATTTTTCTGCAAAGGAGATAACCTCCCTATCTGTACATTCTCTGTGCACTTCTTTATTTTCTTTCTGTTCCTTTTGGTACTTGATTATGCATCATAAGCAGCTGTTTCTTTATTGGATTATCCTTGAAGAATATTTTAATACATAAATAGGTAATATAATTTCATCTTGTTTGATCGGTGAGATTTCTTTTTATGCTTCTTGATAAAAAAAATTATCTGAGCAAGAACCATTCAATTAGAAGGTTGTTAACACTCCTTTTATGGCTTCACAAGGTCGAGGATGCAGATGACATCCAAAATGTTCCTGCTACTGTTGGCAGTGGATCAGATGTTAAGGAGGAAAAATCAATTGATCAGGATGTCAAAAGTGAAGGTGGGGCACAAGAAACAAGCTCTATTAATGCATCAGAACTCCCCCCTCATGTTATTCTTGGAATGCCAGCATTGTCCCCAACAATGGTAGGAAAAACAGACTAAATCAGCTGATGGGCATGAATTGATTTTGTTGAATTTTCTCCTTTCCTGTTAAGCTAAACACTCTTTTCTACCTATTCCTTCAGAACCAGGGTAACATTGCCAAATGGAGAAAAAAGGAAGGAGACAAGGTTGGATTCTTTAGGCTAAATTGTTTCCCATCTAATTGGGCGATGCTGATTGACCAAATTATCATGCCTTTTCACTTGCCATGTCTCTGTGTTTAACAGATAGAGGTGGGTGATGTATTGTGTGAAATAGAGACAGACAAAGCTACCCTAGAATTTGAAACTCTTGAAGAGGGGTATGGTTCCCTCCCTCTCTCTCCACTTTGGAATGTTATATTTTTCTAGTAAAACATGAGCAGATTTTATAGAAGATCTTAAACTGCTGGCTAAACTTTGTGTGTAACTGTGAGTACATGTGGTTTGGCTTGGTATACAATGGCACTGTTTTAATACCTTAGATATTCTAGCTTCTACTAGCTACTTTTGGACTTTGCTTGTATTATTTTTTTCTCATAGAAATGAATGAACTGCAATTGATTTTGAATTTTATGCTCTCTATTAGTTTTTGCTATTCTTTAGTGAAATGATGAATGCAGATATTTGGCCAAGATACTAGCACCAGAAGGCTCAAAGGATGTGGCTGTGGGACAACCTATTGCCATAACAGTAAGTCAGGGTTATTGTCCATAAATGTATGATATGTTTTTATGGAGCAATAATGGATGTTTTGCCAGGTTGAAGACTTGGATGATATTGAAGCTGTGAAGACTTCTGCTAGCAGCAGCAGTGGCAGGAAGGTTAAAGAAGAAAAATCAACTCATCATGGTTCTAAAGCTGAAGCTAGTAAAGCAGAAGGCAATTTTAAGAAGATCAGTCCAACTGCTAAGTTGCTTATTTCAGAATATGGATTGGATGCATCATCTTTACATGCATCTGGGCCTTATGGTACCCTGCTAAAGAGTGATGTTTTGGCCGCAATCAAGTCAGGGAAAGGAAGAAAATCTTCAACCAAGGAAAAAGGTGCTCCACCATCACAAAAGAGTCCCCAACCTTCCGCCATTCCTTCACTAGAATCAAAGCAGTCAGATTCTTTTGAAGATCTGCCTAACACTCAAATCCGCAAGGTAATGCCATTGGTGTATGAGGGAAAGTTAAGTTTTGAAAGCTATCACAGACAGATTGGGGATTGTTAGGGTGTCCAAGTGAATGGTTGTCCAAAATCTGATGCTGTACCTTGTTATTGACAAGTTCCTTGATTATACTGACATTCTTCGTTAAAAGTTACGAAGATATGTGAGTAAGATGAGATGGAGGTGTAGGATTCAAGAAAGATTAGATATCAAATCATCTGTGAGAAGTTCCCTCCATGGACATGGACAGATGAGAAAAGCTTTATGCATGATGGTCTCCAAAATCTGTATTGGGCCATTAAGGAAGATATTCTCCCTTATTCAGACATCAGAATTTGTTTTTGCATCTAATGCAAGACATTTCAGACGCATACCATATATTATAGTGGTTTAAGTACAAATTTGATACCCCCATATGCATACATGTTTATTGGCAATCTGGTGATAGCAATTCATGTTATGCTATTGGAGTGGCTTTCTGATAGTTGGAGTAGAAGTTGGCACTGTCTGATCAAATATCTGTTTCTTACTAGGTATTTTAATGGATGCATAGGTCACTTACATTTTTTAGTTCCTTTTTCGTGGTTGGTATGGATGCCCTATGTGTAACAAGAGCATCTTTCTTGAGTTATTTTTGGATTTTTCTTCTGTGTTTGTTTCTCTCTTTTTGTGTTTGACAAATTCTTCTTCATCAAAGAAAATCATCTGAATCATTGATTTCATTTTCTTAGATGCAATATTGCTTATGTTTAAATAATGATTGATCTGCAGGTTATAGCTAGAAGGTTGTTGGAATCAAAACAGATGACACCACATTTTTATTTATCCACAGGTTATATAAAACTCTATGGGATCTATTTCTCTCTCTGGTATATAATTTTTGTTCTAATGATGTCAGATGTGTCCATCAGATGTTATTCTGGATCCTCTTCTTGCTTTCAGAAAGGAGCTCAAAGGTATGGAATTTGTGTTACTGTTATTGTGTTTCTCTGAGAAATTATGCCTGGCAGACTATTCATGCTTCAGATTTTCTTGATTTTACAGAGCAACATGATGTCAAAGTCTCAGTAAATGACATTGTCATTAAAGCTGTTGCAATTGCTCTGAGAAATGTACCTCTAGCTAATGGTAAGATATGTTATAATTGTTTTAAATACTGGCTGCATCAGAACACTCAATTGCATAGATTTATTGCAGACCAAATATGGTTTTTGTAATAATTGACCAAAGAAATCACTCAACATCTTTTGTCCTTTATATCTTTGATGCTGCTTTAGGATATGTTATGTTTTAAATTCATCAATGGCAAGTCTTTTTAATGCCATACTTTTGTTGGATGTATGTGCTTACAAGAATGCATGCATTTCTTTTGGGTCTGAAGGGTGATCTAGAGTCTATGCCCCCACAGAGTAACCTACCCTGACTTTTCATGAGCATTGGGCTTTGAACTATGAATTTTGTTCTTGGGTTCCATGGTATTTTTGAATTTCAGGAGAAAATTTACTATGTTGTGTTTCTATCTCCATTTCTATTACTGAAAATGCTGCATCAATGCACAACAGCTTACTGGAATGTTGAGAACGGGGAAATCATTTTGTGGGACTCTGTGGACATATCGATTGCAGTTGCTACTGAGAAGGTATGATGTTTATAATCTCTTGAAAAGTTTGGACAAAAATAGATTCCAAAAGGGCCACTTACCGGTTGTGGCTCAACCAAAATTAGGTAGCGAGAGGGAGAACTGGAGACTATTTACTTTTCTAAATTTATGCATGTTGGTGGCTTTTTAACATTATACATTTGTGGTCTAGAGAATTTATTATACCTAATATGCTTATGCAGGGCTTAATGACGCCAATTATTAGGAATGCAGACCAGAAATCCATATCTGCAATCTCCTCAGAGGTAACTATTGTAATTTTATTTCTGTTTCGCCATGGTGGGATTCACCAGTGGATTTAAATAGACCTTATCTCATACAGTAAAACCATGCTTGCTTCTTAGAACCCAGGGAAAGGTTACACCTAGAACATGCGTATTTCAGAAATGTGTCTTGCACATGTTCTATTAAGAAAATTCATTTTTATCAAACCATGACCGTTGAGCTCTCCACCACCCCCTGCTCTCTGCTTTTGGGCAAGTCTGTGATGAACTTTTGGTCATTTTTTTTTTTTCTTTTCAAGCACTTTTCATGTATCTTCTCCTCCTTTTCTGTTAATTACTGAGTGTCTACATTTCTGTATGGGAAAACCACAATTTTGCTTTGCTTTGCTTATTGTATTTTTGTTTACTTGGAATTTCAGGTCAAGCATCTAGCTGAGAAAGCTCGGGTCGGGAAGCTTACACCAAATGAATTTCAAGGAGGAACTTTCAGGTGAACTTTCTGAAACAGGCACAACAAAAGACAACGTATATACCTAATTTTTCCTTGTTATTGTGCAGCATTTCCAACCTGGGAATGTATCCAGTGGACCAATTTGCTGCAATTATAAATCCACCCCAGGTTCCTATTTCATCCTTCTCCCTCTCAAACTCAACCCTGCACATACACAATCATATATGAATCAAATTATGCTCTTTCAATTAAGGAAATATGATTGGCTTCAGCCTTGCGAAGAAATTTGTCACTATTCAAGAGAAAAAAATCAAATGACTATGGCCCTGTTGGGTTTTGGCATAGAATATAGCTTGAATTTCTACTGTTCTTCATATCCTTTACTGGAAGCAATGAGTCATGATTAGTTAGTATTTAAACTCTCATTAGTTAACCATCATTCCTTTTTAATGTCGAACAGACACCTTCCATGTTTCTGGAAAATATTGCCGCTGTTGAGTTTTTAAAATGGAACTATCATAGACATGTGGTCTTTATTTTTAAAACAGCACTATCAGTGAGCTTTTATCAGTCCCTGTGTTGATTAAATCAGAAATGGGCCCGGAAAAAGAAATTGGGTTACACTACTACCATCATTGTTGGTTTCCTATTCATGTATAGTATATAAAAGATTTCTTTTATTGCAGGCTGGCATACTTGCTGTTGGTAGGGGGAACAAAGTTGTTGAACCACTACTTGGAAGTGATGGTAAGTATCCGCTGGTTGGAGGTTATGCCACCTGATATTTGTCGGTATCCAGTCCTAGAACTTCATTGAGGATTGTGAGTGCTATAACTTGAACTTTCTTTCTACCAGGAATTGAGAGGCTTGCTGTGGTCAACAAAATGAACGTGACTTTATCTGCTGATCATCGTGTTTTTGATGGCCAAGTTTCAGGTCTGTAATTCTCCAAATTTCTTTACTTTCATCAGGGAAGGTATTTTGAAAATGCTGTGAATGTTATTTGAATTCAAAATAGAGCGTATTTGAGGATTTTTTTTTTCCTTCTACTGGATTGTCTCATGCTTGATGAGGTTGAAACTTAATGGGCATCTGTAAGTCAGGGATACTGCTAAAAGGCCTTATCTCTAGTTGGACAAGTTCTTCCTAGGGTGTTGAGGTGATGCCGTTATCTAACCTGGGGGCCTAACGTGCTTACCAACTAGCTAGGAGTAATTTTGAATGTGATTTTTATCCTTGCCCCTAACGGATAAAAGAAATTAATAATGGATGGGAATTTCAGTTTATTTATGCACTGACCTCTTACCATGCAGCTCATTATCTGACATGCTACTTGGGCAGCTTGACTGCTGCCTGGGGCATATAATTATACGCAGAACTTCACAACAACTTCTGAGCTTAAACTCGTTTCTTTGCAGGTGCATTCCTATCGGCTTTGCGTGCTAATTTCAGTGATATCCGCAGGCTACTTCTGTGATATATTGAAATAAGCCCTCAAAACTAACAAATGGGTCCAAGATATGATCCATTTCAGTTCTAAAGCGAGTTGGGAATTTTTTGATGGATTGGACAAATTTATTTCCGGGATATTTGTTACCACTGTTGTGCCATATCATTTTTGCACAGTTTTGTTATCATTTTACTAGGCGTTATAACTGGTTCAGGAACCAGTTGATGTACCAGGTGAGCTTTCAAAACTTAAAAACTTTTCAGTCGCCCTGATGCCGTAGTTGCTGGTGTCTTTCAAGAAAGAATAATGTACATGAAAACCCTGGAATTTTTATACATCTGGATCAATAAAATGCTGCCTTCAGTGAGTTGAGTTCTGCGAAGGACATTTCCGTTCGTTGGCTCATCTTCTATTGTACCTTGCGGCCACTTCATTATTATCGGTCATCAGCTGTTTTCCGGGAGATACAAATTCTGCTGAAGTGGATGATATGTTGAAGAGAAAAAAATAGCTTTGTTGGCTATAAATTTAAAAGGTGTGGAGGTTTTACTGTTGTTTTTTATTACTGTGAATATTTCAAAAAAAAAAAAACTGGTTCTTAAACTTCTATATTATACAATTAAGATTTTTAGTCTAAAAGCTCAATCGGGCAATTTTGGGGGTGAAGGTTGCATTGAAAGATGGACTTTGTCTAAAAGCTCAGGCTGTAACAATATTAGATAACTGGTTATAACTTATACATGCACTGATATTTTCTGACAGGGTGCACAGCAGAAAGAACCTTAGACAGCACTCGTTCTTTTATTTTTTAGATTTCAAGCGAAATGAGATGCGCGCTGGCCTTAATCTTCAAGCTCAAGGATCTTCACCACGTACGCCTCTCCAAGCTTTTGGCAAACAACAACTCGGTCATGCGGCTTTATAAGACCAGATGCCTTGCCATGATCCAAAGCAACCTTCAGAACCGATTCATTTGTTGCATTTGTGGACTCAGCCTGCAAAACCAGCAAGTTCGAGAGGATTAGACTTTTTGAACTTTGTTTCGAACATCATGTTTGGGTGTTCAGAACAAATGCAACATCTGTGATTGCATTATCTGGATGTTGTGAAAGAAAGATTTGAACAAACTTCTTGTTGAGTCTTGGATCGTGTCTTTGAACCATGCAGTGAAACCTCAACCAGATGTTCCATTCTGGAGCTCTTTTATTCTTGTCTTTTCATCCAAAAGTCATTGTTTTTTAAAAGAACATTACGTTTTCTAAACAAATAATGGTATAATGTCAGCCTTTCATTTTTCCCCCTCTTACTCAAATTAAACAGGTTCTTTGAGTGTTCTTAGAAGAGTCTTTTGTATCTAAGATTCTAGGTGCTTTATATCAGTCCTGAACATGTATTTGCTTTAAACCCAATAACAATTATGGCCATGGAACCTTTGACCTTCATGTCAAATATCAATAACACGTCAGAAAAGTGACCTTCACTTCGCTCAAAAGAAGAGGTGAAGAAAGTGGACGGACAAAGGAAACTTGCAATGCAATAATGTAACATAACAGATGCTTACTTGGTGTCGAGCGTCAGCAAGCATGGGAAAAATTCCTCTCACGATGAGTGATTGCCTTGCCTGTCATAAAATCATGAAAGGGACTCAAAAGGGAATATTAAGCTTCAAATTCAATAGGGAAGGATTGAAAACTATTGAAAATATCACTTTCAACAGATTATTAATATTAATTGAGCACAAATGAAAAATTGAGAAATCATTCTACATGGACAAAATTATTGGACACCTATTAGCAGTTACCCCTAAAACAGTATTCACAAGTTTCAAAATCACTCAGAGTTAGTCAACCTATACCCTGCACCATAAGATATAACCAATCTAAGCAATAATATACCTCAAAAGCACCAGTAAAGGTCCAACGCAGTTGATTTGTCTTCAGCCGAGGGATAACAACAGATATTACAGGCGTTATGGGCTTGTACTTTGCTATAAACCTGCATTGGTACATAAAAGCTTAGAAAGTCCTAATCAAATTCTACAGGAAATTTGTGGGTCATCTGAACCACATTTCAGCAATCTGATTCATAAATCTCTCAAAATAGACTTCCAAGTTACTAGCCATTTGCATTTAAACAAACATATGACCCAAAACAAAGTTGTGAAGAAAGAAAAACCTTGCAGCTCTTCCAGTGGAAGTGAAGCATAAAATTACAGAAGCTTTAACCTTGATAGCTGCACGAACCTTCATAACCGAAAAAGGCAAGGGTAAAAATAAGGGGACTAAACAATTTGAAAAGCAGTAATGCAAAGAAAGTTCAAAATAAGCAAAAAAAACCCTGAATCAAACATTAAGAGATTACTGCAGTGGAAGTAATAGATTCCAGATGGCTCATTTCATCTCCTGCATATTTGACAGCTCTTTTGTAATACAAATCATAATTGAAAACCTTCTCTGCCTGCAGTTGGAAATATAATCAAATCAGCAAAATAAATTGGAAAAGAATCAGAATCAGTTCCAAGAAAATGCAGCACAGATTATTGAGTGCAGTTGCGACAAGTTTACCATGCATATTTTTTACAGAAGACAACGAAGAAAATTTCTCTATAGCCCAACAAACTATTTGGCAGGGCTGCCTTTTGTGTGTGTGGCATGAGAGTGGGGGGGGGGGGCTTGGAAAATGGAGGCATAATTGAGAAAAATTACCTCAGCACAAATTCTCCCAACAGTAGAGATGGTCTCCACCGGGTACAGTCCTCGCAAGGTCTCTGCACCTAGAAGAATTGCATCACTCCCTGAAGCAACAGAAAAACCAGTGTAGCACTTCTATTAGTCTGGGATTTATGAAGCCTGTAATACTATATAACTTACTGACCGAGACTGGAGGACTGGGATATCAAGACAACTATAGGCAGGATAATAATAATACTCACTCAAGTATGAAGCTAGAGCATCATTATCCAAAACAAAAGGATACACACAACAAATGTTACAACAGGGAACTTTTCAAAATGAAAATTACCATCCAATATGGCATTGGCAACATCAGTTGCTTCTGCACGAGTAGGTCTCAAATTCTCTGTCATACTGTCCACAACACGAGTAACCACAGCAGGTTTTCCAGCCATGTTGCACTTAAAAACAGCAGTTTTTTGAAACAGGAACACCTGCAAAATTCACAGAGCAAGACAGTCTAGTTGGATTATGAGCAGTGGTAGAATACCTGGATTCAACTAGCTCTAAATGCACATGCATGTTCACTGATGGTGTCAAAGCATATAGGAACATCATCCAAATGCCTACAGTTGGTTATCATATCTGTACTCATTGCCAGGATTGGCATCACAGGAAATCAAACCTTTTAATGGCCTCCAAAAGCCACATGGTTATCCCACTTAAAGTATGATATATAAACAAAAATTAAACATACAAAAGAAAGATTGATACAGCAATGTTGTATGGTTGTAACAGCTTAAATAATGTAGCAGCATAGCACTTTCTCCATTGCTATTATGAAATCCTTATTAACTCTTATATATGATTATCACATGTTTATGATAACTTACACATATGCAAGTTCATCAATCAGATTTCATAACTAACCTTCTCTGGTGGGAGATCTATCCCCAAATTTCCACGGGAAAGGATGACACCATCTGCTTCTTGTAAGATCTCATCAAAATGAGTTAATCCCTGCAAGAAATACATTAGAATGGCATATGATTAAGAATGGAAAATGATAACAGAATTATCAATCTCACCTCTACATTTTCAATTTTTGCAAAAATTTGAGTCTGGTAGAGGTCTCCGAGTGTAGAAAGAAATTTACGAGCCTGTATAAAGGGATGAACAGCCACAATTGAAATGTTAAAGGGGAAGGGAGAAATATATTGATGCGGAAAAGGATTGTAAGGACCCAGAGAAGGGGAGAAATCAAAGTAATTTACTTTAAAATGAAAAGGGATAATAGAAAAGAACTCTTAGATGGAAAATCCTTACATGACGAACATCTTCTGCATCCCTGGTGTATGAAAGTGAGAGGATGTCTATGTTGTTTCGAACACCCCATGAACTTATAACCTGATATTGATCATGGAAATGCCATCAGAGCACTTAATGATAGCAGAATAGCAGTAAGCACAAAATTTGCATAGGAGCATGTCACCGCTCTTTACAAATAGTTGGCACCCAAGTTAGTGATTGATAAAAACAAGAATATAATTATGAAATCTTATTTCCATGGGGTAAGATAATGGGTAAGGATAAATGAGACATTTTTCCAGTATAAATGATGGAAACCAGCACTGATCAGTCAAACAGGAAAAGGTTTAACACCAAACACAATTCAATATAAGCTTTTATAACAACATTATATGATCGTGTAGAAACAACTACCTCTTTATCTTTATCAGTAAGAGTAGGCAGATTAATATGGATTTGGGAGACATGCAAAGTGTATAGCAGTCCACTCAAGGTAGCAGAATTCTTTATCAAGCAAACCACATCTTCACCACTGATTTCAGTGACCTGCATCATCATGAAATTGAATCAAGCAGATTCTTGTTTTTTTTTTTTTGAAGTTGACGTGGGTCATTATGTGATATGTTTGTACAAAGAACAATTTTAATTGAAATGGGTAGGCAGCTAGCAATAAAAGTTACAACTTGTGATATGTGAAAAGACATGCTTAGCATGAAAAGTAGGTGACATGACATGCCCCAATGAAGCCACTTACCTCTAGCCACACAGAAGTGGTTTCACTTCCCGTAAAGAGATATTGACCAATAAAAATGTTGTCTCCCTTCTTCACTGCCTGCAAAGGTCATATCAAATTAAAGTTACATGTCATTGAATGCAACAATGTTTCAAGGAAGCTGCACAAACTTTAAAAACATACATGCAAATGCCAGATGAAATCAAAATCAGTCTAGACAACATGTAAAGCAGGTACTTACCGTTGCTAACCCAGTAAAATTTATGGGTAGCAGACATGAAGTAGCTTCTTTGTCCAGATCTGGTGTTAGGACAACAAAGCTACCTTCCTGAAGGGAAATCGGGCTCTCCTTTTTATTGATCACTTGCAACTCTGGACCCACAGTATCAAGCATAACCTGAAATCGAAACCAAAAGAATAAAAGGGTAAGAAAAGCATAAGATTTAGTTGTTAGTAGAAGTATAAACCCAACATGGGAATAGGATAAGATTCTTATTATCCTGTTCCCTTGGGTGAAAGACTTGAAGCACAAAGATGGAGCTATCAAAATAGATTTTTCAGCAGTAAGAGTACAGAACTGTATCTGCATCAAGTGCCAAAAAATCTTACATTTTCTATATTTATCATGCACTTCTTCAGCATATCCAGACTTCAAAATTTTAGAAATGCATTCGATAGTTCTTGCATACTTTTGTGACCATAAAAACCACAGATAGAATTTTTTTATCACGGATTAGGATATGAAACACCTATTTTGTTACCATTCACCCATAACATGATACCTCTTTATCAAGAATTGTCATCTAGCTTAAGACTTAATCCAATAAATATAAGCTTACCCCACACAGTTTCTTGGTACTCTTGACAGCTATCTTCAGATTATCCAATGTCTCTTGATGGTAATCAATGTCACCCCAAGAAAAATCAAACCGTGCCACTACAAAAGATTAAGAATAAATGAATCATTCAGATCAACCCCCAAGAATAAACCCGACCATGTATATCAACCTTTAGATAAATAGCCTGCTTGGTCTTGAAGAAGATCAATGGCTAAAGATAGGATGAATTCATTTTTTCTAGAGAGTTTTGAAGATGTTTCATATGATGTTTAAAAATGAAAATCAGATGGGGCAATACCAGACATTCCTGCCTTCAAGCAGTTAGATATGATCTCGACAGACCGAGATTTTGGACCAAGTGTGCCGATAATCTTTGTCATTGCAGGAAAGAAACTCTGCAAAATTCAAAATGATAAAGAACATATTATACCTACACAATGTCACTCGTGTACATAAAAGAGAAACTCTAGCTCAGCCCCGGTACTTTTTTATTATTCGTTTGCCTTTTGATCTCCAAAGTAAAGAGAAATACGACAAGTCAGAACAGTGTCTCCGTTCCTAACATTTTCTCAGCAACCAAACAAATCACTCGAGATCAAGAGAGTAGAAACCCCAGAAACTTGTAAGGATTCTTTTATGCTTTTCTTGAGCATTTTCTTGGTAACCAACCAAATGATTAATAGTTGGAAACTAAAGAAACCAAGAAACAAGAAAGAACAGTAAGAAAACAAAGCTTTCTTGAACCATCAGAAAGAAAAGAGCGGGAACCTAAAAGTCAAAGCAGAAGTATATAAGCTTGAGTACAGCTTACAGGTTTTGATGGCTGAAGAACTGAAGCCAACTTCATATTCTCTTCAAGATTCAAGTGCGGGTTCATTTTTTGATCGGGAGAGAAGACTCCGAAGAAGATAGAGGGAGGAGGGAGGAGGGTTTACAGAAGGAGAGGATGGTGAGCTCAATAGAGATTGCGAGATTGTAGCGTTGCTTTTCTCTGTTCCTGTTCTTTGTTTATTTATGGTTTTCTTTCTGGTGTCACAGAAAACGACATAGACGACTGTCATTTCGTCCATCTTGCAAGTAGCATTCTATAATTTAAACTTTTTCTGATTTAATTATTTTATAATTTTATTAAAATCTAGTTAACTTTTTTTAAATATTGTTTTATCTAAATTTTATTAAAATCTAGTTTAACTTTTTTTTAAATATTGTTTTATCTAAAAAAATCTGAATAACAAGGGTACTGGATTTAATTATGACTAAAGTCTTATACCAGAAACTTCAGTAACTTTAATTTATATAATTGAATTTTATTTTTTATAAGAAAAAAATACTAATTTCGACAATCAACCACTTTAATGATGTTATTGTCCCGAGATTAAGAATTTGAGATTAACTCATGCTTCACAGTATTCAGAGCTGTAATCATATTGAAATTTATTTGAAAATAATACTTCTTCTTTTATAATTTATCCATCCGAATACATTATTTATCAATAAATAAAAATATATTCTTTATATCATCAATATGATAAAATAAAAATATTTATTATAATAATAATAATAAAGTGAAAGTTAGTGATTCGTTTGTTCCTTTTTTTACCACCATCGTATATTATTTATTATAATAATAATAAATTATGCTTTATATTGGAATATATTTGTAAGATTATATATTTCAAATACATCATGTTATTGTACTAAATATTTATATAATATAAATATACATTTCAAGTTAAATTTAAAAAGGTTTTTGGACCGGATTTGATAATTTCAATATCCTGTCGTATCGATAAAAATATGAGAAACAACTAAAAAGAGAAAAATAAAATGAAAAGTTGGCTAGAGAATTGGCAGTAAGAAACTTTACATGACTGTCGGAGCAGAAAATTTGGACATCGATGTTAATCGTGTCTGTACTGTAATTTTTTAAAATATCTTTCAATCAAAAATATATTAAAAAAATTGTATTTTTTAATTTTTAATATTAGCATAAGTTATATTTTCTTAAAAAATTGGATTAAAAAACAAATAGATAAACCTCGCTTAACTTTTATGATAACTACGACTCTGATGGTAGCGATGGGTATCCAATCTTAAATCCCTGTGGCTACTGTCAATAAGTTGCCATGATGACAAACCGATAAGCTTCGTGGTGGTGGTTACCATAAATTTTTATTTCTATTTTCTTGACAATAGAAAGCGGATAGCCAGAAATTCTATTTTTTCGTAAAATCGTAATAATAGTAAAAATAATAATAAAAAAAACCTACTAAACAAAAGAAATAATAATTTGTTCATAATTATACAGGTAATCATTTAATTTATAAAAGCTAGATAGAAATCATTATAGACAAGATTTGAAATTACGCGTTGTCGTGATAATCCACTTCACCCTGGTGGCGGCCCGCTCAATAATGAATTCCATCATCCGCCACGTTCTCCGCTTGAATACCAAAACCACTGATGGGAACTGAAACCCTGAACGAATAATACCACGCCCGAGGTTCTCTCAAAAACCAATGACGGAAACTGAAACCAGCAAACCAATGGCATGCACGAGTGTAGTTTTTCTGGGGAGAAAATTTGTAAATGCTAATGGAATATTCCATCGGTATGTTATGAAACTCAAGCCGACAATAATTCTAAACTCTTTACTCCTCGAATGCATAACAAAAATCCCAATATTTTTTTATTATTAATTGAATTCGTTAATCTATATGAATAATAATCTTTTGAAGATTTTAATTGAATTTGATTTTGAGTTTGTAATTCAGACAAAAATATATTTTATCTATTCAAAAACAATCATAAAGAAACGATATTTACTAAATGCTGGTTTAAAATTATGGTTGAAATTCTTTTTTAAAAGTGTTTTTTTATTTAAAAATATATTAAAATATTTTATTTTCAAAAAAATATTTTCAAAAAAAATATTTTTGATAATAATATATAAAAATAATCTAAAACATCAAAAATAAATACTTTTATATAAAAATCAAATCAAAATCAAAATTTTGTATACACATTTTTAAAACACAATGTAATAGATAGCCTATAACTATCTTCACCTAACAACACGTGTTACTTACCTCTTGTCTAAACGGATCCGTTACACCATCCGTGATTCAAGTCCCCATCTGAAACCTAACCCCTCACTCCGTCACCCGTCCCTCTAACGTCGTCTTCCTATCATCATCTGCTTCACCCCCAAATCGAAATCCTAACCCTAACCCTAATTTCCAATGGCCACCGACGATTTCCCCCTCATCGACGAGCCACCTCCTCACCCTCCAATGCGCCACCCAGATGCCACCTCCGTCACAACCACCGGTGATTACCACTACTCCGATCACGACAAATCCGCGGCCACACCGTCCTCAAAACGCAACCAGCAAAACCACCACTACGACGACAGCAACAACAACAACAAGAGGTCGAAATCAAACAGCATCACGGAGATAGAATCTAGTGATTACCGTGATTACAGGAAGGATAGAGAGGAATGGAGCGATATGGCGATATCGTGTTTGTTAGAGGCGTATACGGAGAAGTATAATCAGTTGAATAAAGGGAATCTGAGAGGGAGGGATTGGGAGGAAGTAGCGGAAGCGGTGAGCGAGAGAGGAGGGAGTAATAATAAGAAGAGCGTGGAGCAGTGTAAGAACAAGATTGATAATTTGAAGAAGAGGTATAAAGTGGAGTTCAAGAGAATTGGTGGGAGTGGGAGTAGTTGGCATTGGTTTAAGCATATAGAGGCTATTATGGGGAATGCATGTAATGGAAAGAGTGGCGGTGGGGGAGAGAGTGATGGTGGAGGGAATGGCGGGAATGCTAATGCGATGAGCAAGCAAGTTAAAAGGTAGTACCCTGTTCTGGTTTGGGTTTCTTTAGATGCTTTTGCTTGCCTCGCAATGTTTGATTATAGGTAGAGAAATTGTCAGGTGGTTCTGGAATGGTGTTGGAGGGATCTGGCCACGATTGACTGATCCATTATGTGAACGTTTATATGCAGGTATACATCTGGCACTGCCGCATTTGCTAATACTCTTAAAATTAAACCGGTGCCAGATTTAAAATGGCGGAGAGTGGTGTTTAAAATCAGTGGCTCTGCATTGGCTGGGAATTGCCAGAATATTGATCCCGAGGTGCAAGATTCAGTATTTGGATGATTATAGGATGTCTGGACACTGATCTGGTGATATGTGGAAAACGCAAGCTAAATTGCTATCTTTTATTTCTAGGTAGCTATGCAGATTGCTCGGGAAGTAGCAACAGCTAGCCGTGGTGGACTGGAGGTATTGCCCGACTCCTATTCCTATTCCTATTCCTTGCTGGTTTTCTGCAACGCAAACTCGAATTACAAGATTGCTTACTCTTATGTGGTTTTTTCATAGATTGCTATTGTTCTTGGAGGTCGTAATTTCTTTTGTGCAGACTCATGGATATCTGCTACAGGCTTAGAGAGGCCTACTGCCTATCAAATCAGGTCATTCACCACTCCCCGGGCTTGTATAATTAATAGCTTATAGCTTACGGCATTTATTTGATCATTTTGAACATTATCTACGTTCACCTTTACAAGTAGCTTGTATAATAGCTTATAGCTTCTTTGCGGTCAATCATTTCCCAGAGCTAGTTTTTGACGTTGTGGTAACTTGTGATGTAATGTCAGCATGATGGCAACAGTTATGAATTCAATATTGCTTCAATCAGCATTGGAGAAGCATGGTGTTCAGGCTCGTGTGCAGAGTGCATTTGCAATGCCAGAGTTAGCTGAACCTTATAGCAGGCAACGGGCCATCCGACATCTTGAGAAAGGAAGAGTTGTCATATTTGGTGGTGTTGGTGCTGGTGCTGGAAATCCACTATTCACTACCGACACAGAGGCAGCTCTGAGAGCTTCAGAGAGTATTCCTCTCCAATGCCTGCTTTTATCATCTTGTGCTCCGCAGTTTACTAGGTGGGGTGAAATCTTGATGCATGTTTTTTTTTTTCTGGGTTATCAGTTAATGCAGATGCGCTCCTTAAAGGCACTAATGTTGATGGCGTCTATGATTGTCATGCTGGCAACAACAATGTTATTCTGGATCACATATCATTCAGAGAGGTGGTTTCCAGGGGTGTTACCTCAATGGACATGATGTCAATTACTTGCTGTGAAGAGAATGGAATTCCTGGTATGCAATGATTTCCTTGTACTCATCTGTTCAAGCTATATCAGCCTCTCTCGCATAGTCAGCTTTCTCCCATCCCCACATCTTACCTTGCTAATTTTACGTGCTCTTGCCCTTTCATGTATAGTGGTCATCTTTAATTTGCTCGAGCCTGGGAATATCTCAAGAGCATTATGTGGCGATCAAGTTGGCACTTTGATTGATCAAGCAGGAAGGATTAGTTAGTCCACATATGGATACTTGCTTACACGAACGCTTTGAAGACTGATGCTAGTTAAATGATGCATCAAAACCATTTAACTATAATCTATTTGTGGGCACCAGCTCGCAAGCTCTGGAGGCTGGCATTGGCAAATCCATTTGGCATTAATTCAGAGCTGCTGCCTGCAATAAATGAGGTGGGCAGGAGGATCTTGCTATACATACCCCTACCGGGGCTTGACTACTCAGGCAGGTGGTGAATAAACGTGGATTGTCAATAATTTTCCTCCTAATGTTGTGCCGTGTAAATTTCCGTTTAGATAATGATAAATATAAAGCAGGGGAGATGGCATCACAAGATGTATATTCGGTTTTTCATTCAAAGTAATTGTTTAAAGGGAAGAGATGTTTCAGTTTCAGCGAGGTAGCCTTGGAAGTGTGATGATCCATTTCAATCTCCTTTTCTTTTCGAGGATTCTAATGTCTCAGAAGGAAGAAAAGACATGGGCAAAATGAGAACACAGTGATTAATTTATTACGAAAAATATCACATGTTATATGGATCTTGCTATATACATGTATGGTGATAGATAAAAACAATGTTTAACTAGATTTGTTTAAAATCTGTACAGCAAGCTGTTCTTATTGAGGGAGAAAATGATGACAATAACAGTATGAAAAGCTGACCTCTTTGATATAAATCAGCCCTTCACTGCGGCACTTCATGCTTGCTCTTTTATGCTCGTGGGGAAACAAGCTTTG
The DNA here is from genome assembly GCA_032356905.1 of Salix exigua. Lineage (NCBI taxonomy): Eukaryota > Viridiplantae > Streptophyta > Magnoliopsida > Malpighiales > Salicaceae > Salix > Salix exigua. The sequence continues at coordinate 1,224,655 of CM063595.1, read as the reverse complement.
CTTGTTCTGTATCCAATGAATGACTACGCTAAGATGTTGTGCTACTAACTCTGTATTAACAGTTCCGATACCAAAATCTGAGGTTTCTGCACCGATCCCTCCTATGCCTGTGTTGCTTGAGAGCTCTAATAAATATCAAAACTTCTTCCGCCAAAGCTTTAAACTCTATTTACCTCCTTCCATCTATGAAAAAACTCAACCAATTATATGGTGAATTGATATACAAGTCAGTGTGTATATATAGAGTTATAAGGTACTCACTGTCTTAAAATAACCTTCGTATATAGAAAGACTATCGAGTGCCTCATAGTCTGCCTTCACCCCGATAAACTGACTAGCTAGTTGAGCACAACCAGCATCTGGCCACCTGCAGCCTCCATCTCTTGTGCGTAATGGGCACAAAGTATCACACACTCGACCAAATGGATTATTGGAAACATCATCTGCCTCTACTGAAATGGAAACTGATAGGTCTGACTTATCTTCATGTCGGACAATACCAACAGATTCTCTTGTTGAAGGAGAAAACATAGATTTCTGTGAAGTTTTCACGGGGATGGTCTCAATATCAGCAGTAGTATCACCACCACTAGCAAAATGAACTTTGCATCCCAATGACTGTATGGCTCGCTTTATGGCTGCAGTTTCCTTGCTGGCCCTCTTGGCCAAGGCCATAGCAGAGCTACTGAGCTGCTTCTCATTCCGTAATTCTGCCGACAATGACTCCATGGCAATTGCAGTTTCTTTAGCTTTCTTCTCAGCCTCTTCTTTTGCCTGGTTTGCAATTTGACAAGGGTTTAATTAAAAAGCAGACTTGTAAACATCATGAAAGGAAAAGTAAGCCACCGTTGGCCATGTCTGGTTTATGCATAATGATGACCTAACAGTCTAGGCAAAAGCATATGTGCCTACATGACTGCAATAGGTCATGCTGTGGTCTGAAAACATTGTTCTGGTTCAGTAGCAGGAAAGCAGTTCATTACCTTTTGTAGTTTGGAGAATTTTATAGACATTATCCGACATTGAGCTTCAAGCTCCCCAGCTTGGGCTTCTGTAGGGCAAGCCCACCGAAGATGGAATTGGGGCCACAGAGTTGGGGCTAAGGCTGCTGCTGGAGGTAACAATGGACCATCATGTTTCAGAGGACTGTAAAAGGGGTTACTGTGCACATGAGACCTTCCTTCTGAAGAACGCAGATCAGCCAAATAAGCCCACAAGCATCCACAAGCTTCAGAGATACCAACTTGCTCCCTCTCCTTCTCACTGAAAATTAAGATTAAGCAGCCAGAAAGAAGAGTTTTAATGCTTCCACAATAATTGGCGTAAACAAAACAGGAGCCATTGCATGCTAGAGAGGTTAGAGTAAACAGGAAAAAGGAAGGGTTCTCCGGTCACAGTATCTAGTGTTCAGCATTTATGCATAAAGTTGTCCCTTGGTCAGCCTTAAACAGGAACCAAATTCTAATCCAGCCTAAGAGGTTTATGATGCAGTCAGTGTGTGAAACAGTAGACAGGAAAACATGCATGCCCCCAAGGATCATAAATTTGTGTCATCACTTGTAACGCTAAGGGACCGCTGAGAAGAGTTGACCACTTGAACTGAACTTTGAAAAGAATAATGAACTGTTATAAAACCAAATGCCCAGGAATATGAAATTCCAACATAAATGCACCACATGCTACAGACAAAAAGCTACTAGACCATCTCTTTATTTTTGGGAACATGAAGAGATTGCTAAGAGAAACAAGTGACAGCAGACAGTGCATACCACAAATATCCAATGACAATGATTAACACAGATATCATATGCTAGTGAGAAGATGCAACAATGTCGTTCAGCATCTTTTTGATCATGTGGGATATAAATGGCAGGATAAATCAGTATGGTGCATCTATGAAGGTTAATAGGTCCAGCGAGATTGAATATTCACAGCTCAATCCTTTTAGCACTAATTTTGTGAAAGTGGTTGGTCACTTGTACAAGAGATTATATTTGTTGTAGCCTATTTTGGGACATTGATGCATTTTCAACTTAATTTTTCGGACATTTTTAACTTCACTGAATTTTTCTATGTCCAAAGATGATAAGGCTACAGATGATCTGTTGCACTTGAATATAAATGGAAATTAAGCAGATCTTCTCCCCTAATTTCTGGTTCACAGAAAGATTTGCCTAATCAATGCTTGTCTCCAGATATTTCAATTTTCAGCTACCAATCTAGTAGTGAGATTGAAAATTAAGGTTCTTGATGCTCCAAAATAATTATATCAGCTGCTAAACCATGTAGTATAGACATATCAAGTGAAGGCATGGCAAAAACCACATGCCTTAATCTATTTAAGATATTCACATGCACAAGTTAAGAAGAAAAACAAATCACCTGTCACAGAAGAAGTTACCAAAACGACATGAAAGGACACAGTCCAACAAGTCCACCAGGAAAGCCTAAGTCATTACACAAGTCACCAAAAAGTATGTGATACCAGTTTCTTCAAGACATATTTTGTCTCAACAATCAACTTCTAGTGAAATCAAGACAACGAGTATCATTACAAGAAAAGATCACATACCGAGGAGAACTCGAAAGCAAAGGGATACATCCGCAATAATTGCGAAACACAATCAATCCACTGCAGAATACACCAGCAATTTATAGAACTTAGCAAAGACCATCTTACAAAACAAATTCTCAAATTTACTATGGCCATATGTGATAAAGGGCATTCAAACAGCTAGGCGATGATTATAACTATAATTTAGGGTTTTTAAGTAGACTTTCCTAATAATACTCCGACCATACTCATCTTCAATCCAATCCTTCTAGTAGACTCTATAATTGCCCAAGTATAAGGTGATATTTTTTTTAATGCATTTGGCACATAATGCAACAATAAACCTGAGTAACCATTTTTTGCTGCTGCTTTCATCACACAGAAAGGAAGGGGGGCTTGAGGCATGACTACCATGGTAATCCCTACTGATTTTGGATTGCCAATAATAATAATCATGAAAGCCAGTTGGTAGTTAATTCCTAAAACCCAGTTAATAAGAGCATGCATAAAAGAACATTAACCTGCAAAAATATGGGTGAATGCTGGTTCTGTGCATGAGAAGAACTAGGAGTTGGAGGTGCAGATGAACCCAATGACTGATGCATGGGTGGCAGTGGAAAACTCCCAACAGAAGATTGCCTACATAAATCAGGAGGCCTGTCGCTGCTTCCAGATACAGTTGGCATTCCCCAACGCTCTGCAAATGGATGACCAAATGCTAGCCAGTCTTTTTCAATGAGTGCCTAAATGGAATTAAGATCTTCAGTGTAAAGCAAAATTTTAAACATATAAAAAGAACAGTACTCAACAAAATAAAAGGGTAATAGTAGAAGAAAATACCTGAAACCCTGTGAATGTCCGATAGTATGGGTCGAGCAACAAATTAGAAAGCGCAACCAGCTGACTCGTTCTATCCCATCCATCACTAGACAAATTGAATGAAAGACAAACTCAGCACATGCACAGTTTTAAGAGCAAAACAGGAGACTGAAAACAGAAAAGAAAGGCAACTTTTTTTTCGATGGCAAATTTTGCTGAACTGAAATGTTTCCTAGATGATTCAGCTATTCATATTTTTTTCAGCTCTGATAAAAAGTAGAATAACTGTGGGCCATCAGTCTGGTAGCAGGCAAATGACCTGCCAAGTTTGCATATAAAACCATGATCTACTAGGTAATAAGACCAAGATTTTTCGGCTGATCAGTATGAGAAGCTCAATCCACGTGATTAAACAGAGGAAAGGTAGATGTGAGATCTAACTAAAGAAAGCCTGATTGGGAACCGAAGTAGGTGCATGTAATTAATATTTTCTTCGATGTAAGATTATCAGCACAACAAATAGAAACAAAAATAGACTAACAGCATATTGAAATAGAAATTACAAATCATAAGGACAAAAGGAGGCCATGTAGTGAGCAGCATACTAAAAAAATTCAGGTTTCATCCCTGTGGCAACAGAATAGAAATGATTCTTTCCAGTTTTTACATAGACTAATAGAAGATAGCGTCAAGATATCTGACCTGCAATGTACAAGTACAGATGCTGATTCCAAAGCAACACGAGCAGCAATCCAAGCTGAACCAGCCAAGACACTTTGAACATGTATTAACCAACCACTATCACCAAGGGTTGAAACAGAGGCAGACATATTGCTGAGATTGCCTCTGCCCCAGGTCCAACCACCATGTCTCTGTAAACGAAATATGGTATGAACAAATATAGATATTAACAACCACAAGAAACATGTTGTTTCTGCTGAAGCCTAGGAAACATATCGAGCATTTTAGAGCTATTAGGTAAAGAGTCAAAGATCAATTCTATAAATTAATTGGAAAAAATCCCAACCAAACACGAGGAGCCCATTTGAGGAGATTGATTAATGTATTTAAATTTTGACTAGAGATTAAATCCTTGATGCGCTAATGTCAAAAAAAAAGGTTATATTAGCTCGTGTGCATCATTGGACAAGCACACAGGGCATGAGGATGTCTGCATCATATAAGAGCTATATAATGAACAGGATGCTGTCTCCAAATATATGTAGCTTCCAGATAAATAACTGAATACAAGTGAAGTTTTTCCTTTTCTAATTGAAAAAACACCCACAACAGCACAGGGAACTGAACAAGAAAACTTTAGTCTTTAACCCAGAGACTCACATAACAGTGCCATTCATAGAGGGTGATCCTAATAGTTTAGTGATGGTAAAAACTGGGAAACATAACACACGATCATGCATTACTTCTGGTAGTATGTGTTCACATGTCTGATGTTATTCAAGGACAGATTTCTCATGCTTCAACTATTTTTACAAAAGACTTGACACATGGATAGATGCATGTTGCGGTTGCACAAAATAATATGCCATCATTTTCAGCTCAATTGGTGGGAGAACTGTCGATTGACTATCTTCAGCTCCTTAACTTATCAGTCGTGGAAACATAACACACGATCATGCATTACTTCTGGTAGTATGTGTTCACATGTCTGATGTTATTCAAGGACAGATTTCTCATGCTTCAACTATTTTTACAAAAGACTTGGCACATGGATAGATGCATGTTGCAGTTGCACAAAATAATATGCCATCATTTTCAGCTTTTTGAGCATTGATATAAGCAGTACGATGTTAAACCTTATCCAGCACCAGAGCTGCTTATAACAATTGCTGTCAATTTACTAGTTTTCAACAGGCAAAGCAGCCAGTTTTTAATTTCCTAATGTTCATAGACTAACCAAGAGTGATAGCGTTCCATCTGATGAAGTGGTGCCGTGAGCATCTAAGTAGTCCCTAAGCCGAGAAAGACTCTCTCTCATAGCATGTATGTTGTCTATCCCAAAGAAAACTACCTGATAACAGATAAAAAAACAAGAATATGAAATTAGTGAAAATAAGGCAGTGAAGTTGATGACTATGAGATACATAACTATACAGCTCAAACCTCAGATTGAAAATAGTTTGATGATGATTCAGAGCCACCTCCCATTGCGACATTTGCTAAAGCATTTTTTCTAGGTCTTGCATCAGCAATATATAGCTTCCTGAAAAGAAAACACAGATTTGGCATTTTCCATAGGTTTTGCTCAGCAATTAATAACCTCTTGAAACCGGGAAAAAGGAGAGAGGACAAGGAGACATGATTTTTTTGACAAACATTCATTTACTAAAACCAGAGCATGAAAGAATAAGCAAAGAAATGAGAACGTGAATTCTAAAGAAACAACTGGCATATAGCTTAAGCATAAAATGCATGTCATGTCAATCAATGAACATTAAGAGTGTAATTCAGGTGGAATAACAAATTTCATTTTTATCAAATGAGAAATCAAAGTTACATGACAATAAGGATCCTTCGGTCCATACTGCCTGTGTGTAAAAGTTGCACTATTGACAAGAAATCATAAATAAAAATAATAAAAATAAAGGCCACACTATTTCAACAAAAGGCTCACAGCTAAGCTTCTAGGCTGCAGCCCCAGTACATTGATTAGGGTTTCCCACCTCAAAAAGGAAATGTCTTCTTCATACCAGACTATAAATGAGTGATAAAAATTTAAGCACTATGCCGCATAATCAATTGCTTTATTCATCAAATCTACAGGCCCAAGTCTCTCCACCAAATCTATTTTAGAGTACCCTAAAAAAAAAACATTCTCCAGCCATTTTCAGATAATATGCAAAACTGGAATCCTATCACTATAAGGGCAGTGCATTTCAAGATACAAGCGAAAGAGAAGTAATTTCATGATTGAGGTTTCAAACCCAGTAGATTGATATACATTTCAAAAAAAAATCATCACACAATGCATCAAGAGCAATACGTAGTGAGTCTAGATACTTCTAAACAACTAAGAAAGTCAGGTTAGAGCACAAAAGAGAAAATGGTGCAAACATGAAAAACACAAACAATGAGAACAGCTCAGCCAAAACAAAAGGAACTAATTTGAATAAAACTACCTCCGTCCCTTTTTCTCATCACCAAGTTGAGAGCAAAGTTCTGCGACAAGCTTTTCATCTGTGTTGCTGCATGCATATACAATGATGGGAATCCGTCATATATCAAGCAACAGATGGCAAAAGAGAAATCAAGTACTTACCTTCCAAACCTCAAACTTTAAGATATCAATGGATCCCAGGAACAAAAACAAATAACAGGTATTGCAGAAAAGAATCAAAATGGTCTGGCATTTTTTAGTATTATGGGCCATGATTTGAAAACCATACCCACAACAGATGCTGACAATTATTGCAGCCACCATGGGCTTGCATTTCAAAAAAAATGTATTCTTTTAGCTTGGAAACTGTTGTTAAAATCATTTTCAGGAAGCTATATGCTAGAGTTTTGACAGTCTAATTAGATAATAACATATATCTTGCATCAAGTTTAAGGTATCTCTATTCATGTTAAATATTAGAAATTCAATCTATCATTAAATTATTTGAAATCCAGAGATTAATATCATCAATCATGCCATGACTATTTCGTATATGACTAAAGGTTTTGAAAGGCATGCAACACCATGATCACAATCACAAATGCACTTCTATTTTTGAAGATCAAAATCCCAGCACTGTATCTACAATAGGCATAATTTTTGCAGAGTAATGTGTTTCAAGTTCAATGAAAGGACATTAAGCGGGCAGATCAACCAACCTCCTCATATTCATCATCAGACCAACTAAGGGTTGGGATGAACGTGCAAGGACTGCTCCAGTTTCTACAACTCCACACACATCAAGACATCATAATGGAACTTGTGATAAACAAAATAACTAAATAACTAAATTTCAGTTTTTCATACCGGGATGACACCAAGAAACTACAGGTAAACGTCCCTTGGAACGAAAGTTGGACGCCTGGATCACCTCATCATCACTAGTAACAAATATAAAGTTATTAGTTGTAAATCTTTGGCAAGAGTCAGCCCAAACAAAAACTATTTTCAAGTCAAACTAGAAGGATCACAACAAGTTTTCATTTTCCCCTATTTTCCCCAATTTTACAAAGGAGTAAGAATCCTAATGTTTTACCTGATTGATTTTGGAACGATCAAGGCAAAAGGGTAACTCGGGCACATTAAGTAGTTGGAATTTACACTACTGATTCTCCACAGCTCATTAGACATTGTATATGACCCATTGTTGATCATATCCATTGATGCCCTACAAAAGCCTTTTCCTAGAAGACGGAAATACTCATTCAGCAAGCGTACTTTTGGGTTTGCATTAGTAAATTTGAACGATCCACAGCTAAAAGCATAAAGATCCCAGAGTCTTGATGGTTTTGTGCACTGCAATAACCCTTCATATATAGCCCGTCTCTGCATAATAAGAAGAAATCAACTTAAAACAAATATCTTTTTGTTAGGTGTGATGGCCCAACCCACCATTTTGAACCCATCCTACAAATCTTTTCTCCGTTGATTTTTAAATATAAACCCTCAAAATCCCTGATATCTGAATCTTAGCCCACAAAAAAACAAAAAACAAAAAAACATAGGCAGATCAGAAGATTATTCTCAATCTCAACTGCACCCTTTTAACCCCCAATCAAGCAAACATCAAAATCATAAACTTAGTATTTCTTTATAGCAGCATAATCTTACAAATGATAAAAAAACCCATCTGTAAGTGATCATAGTTTGGAGGAAATAAAAGAGCTGAAGCAAGAAGAGATAGCAGCTAAAGTTAACCTGTTTTGTTTTGGGCCGGAAACCAAAAACAATAATTCTCATATCTTTGCCTGCAAAATACAAGAACCAATAATTCCATTAGCACTCTCACTAAAGAGGACCAGGGCCAATTATATCATAAAAATAACAATAACCAACAATATTCAAGAGAAAGAAAGCGAAAGAAACATCAGCAAAAAGCAACACTCAGATCCATTGTTCTGATAACTGCCACTTCAAAGAAATCTTGCTTGTTCAGAAATAAAAATATATACTGAAAAACTCATGCCTTAATACAACAGACATGCTCAAATTTCATCAATCAAGCTAACCAGCGTCTATAAACTTCCTCTTTGGAAACTACCCTCGATAGGATACAGCCACATTGGCCCTGCAGAATCTGCCATCATCTATATTACAGTCATAAATTTAACTTATTGCTTAAATTCTGAATCATCAAAGTGAAATAAAAGTAACTTCATCACCCATACAAATGTCAAATATGTCCCAAAGTTCTATGTTCCCAAGACAAACTACAAATCTATTGTAAATCCCACAAAAAAGAAGTATAAACTGGTAAAAAAAGGTTAGGAAATAGTAAAATAAACACATTAAAGGGGGTGTACCAATGACTTGGAGAAACCGCTGTGATGGAGTCTTCTCAGAATGGCGAGGGGCTGATTGATTTTTTACAACCTTCATAGATTCCACAATGTAACAAATATAAGACATGCAAAAACCAATAATCAATTAACATGTGTTATGTTTGGCCAAGTTATTCATTAAGCTGAACAGATGCCAAACAAAACCAAAGAATAGTAATGTAGAAAATTTCTTGCATGGATAAAGTTTGGCACATGCTAAAACAGAATGGTAAAAGGGATACATGTTGCTGACTCCAAGTAATTTGGGGTTGATGCTTAAATTGAGTTGAGTAATAAAAGATATTATAACAGTGATATCATTTCAGATAATTAGCATAAAAATTTTCAACCAGAGTAATTCATGCACATATGGAACTGAGGTTGCCTACAACATCCTAACATTATTTTGCCCTGTTTTCTGTCTGCATGGTTTGCATATAAGAGGTAAAGAATACATTTCAGAAGCAGTCTTTCAAGGATCAGGTCATCTTTGCATAAAAAGTGAGGCACATGGCATAAAATTATAATACATAAATAACTCAATTAAAAAAATTAGTTCCTCTCCCATCTCCTGTTCCTTTTCTATCTTCACATCCCTTGGTGCTTTTTTTCTCTCCCCCCTACCCCCACAAGGCCACAGACACCCAATCATTGTGCTCATTGCCAAGAGTAAAATGAAAAACTTCAGTTGAAAAAGGGTTCTGAGCCTATGCTTGACAAAACATTATTGCCTCAATTAAAACATGAGAATCAAGTATAAAACTATCTATGAAGAAATGAATGACAAGAAAATATGCAGTAAAATCAGAAAAAGGGATTTCTGCGATTCCATTTGGGACAAGACAACATGCACATGCAAATTCAAAAGTGATGATGCTGAAACAAGCGTGTGAATTGAAGAAGTTCTCTCAGCTAATTGAGGAGAATAACAACAGAATAATACACCCAAATTACAAATTTTCTATTGCACACAAACAGCAACAAAATCTGTATCAAATCCAAACTTTTTTAGATAAAAGAAATTTTAAAGAAAAGAATTAAAGATTCAAAGCACACCAAGGAGTGTAAAACGACAAGAATTTGCCATGCATAAGTTCACCTAACAAGCTATAGAAATAAACAAACTTCTCACCAACAACACCATAAATACATGGAAGGAGCAGGAAAAGAAATCCATAAGTTCAAGAAAATAATTTACCATTTTGCTGAACTTCTCAATTGTTGCTAGTGGAATCGTGCCAAGCACAATAATATTTTCTGTTCCCTCACTCTTGAACAAGAGAAGAGAAAACATATAGTCAGTATTCTGTTCTGCATGCACATCACCATTTCCAGAGATGCAAACACAATTCCTTAGCTCTACTAACAAGCATGCTTAATAAAATTACGACAAATACATTTCAGAATTGAAACTTAACGAGGAATAGAAAGAAAAAGAGAGAGAGAGAGAGAGAACACGCCACTCACCAGAAAAATAAGACGAAAATTAGTCACTAACAAGGTACCTGCCTCGTCAGTATTGATAAGAACAACACCATGTCCCTGAAATCAAGATCCGATCCATTTACCCAAAAGGGGAAATATGAAGAAATTGAGGAGAAAGTTTCATGTAAATAACCCCAACACGTTTAAGCAAAGGCGCATTGTTCTAATTTTATTTCATTTAAGCCAATAACAGTAATTTAACTGTAATATCAAGCAAGCTAGGGTTGGTTCTAGGAATCAAATTCCTCGATTCCTTTTCCATACTTGTAATATGTATTCAAATTCTAAAATTCCTATAAAAAACTCCAACCAGGAATTAGAAATCAAGATTTTCAAGAAATTAAAGAAACCAAAAGGAAAGAATAAGAAATTCTACCTCGACAAGAACACGCTCTGCCTCAAGCAAGCACTTGTAATTAGCGTGGTGCGAGACCAAGCGCGACGCCGGATGCTGCACCTAGAAATGAGAGAATACGATGAATAATTTAAATCGAGAGAATATGATGAATAATCTAACCTATCTGCATTGAGATTTGAGAGGGATAGAAGTTTTGGACCTCGAGTTTGAACCAGCCGAGAGCTTCGTCCCAGCTACCGGTGCCTTCCATCCGCTCAGACTCGGCGGAGGAGTCTCTGAGCGATGTTGATCGCCGCGCGGACATGCGGCGAACCGTTGAGAGAGCGAGGTTGAGGATGTTGTAGACAGAGACGTGGAAGTTTGGGCGTACTTACCGTTCAGATAGCACGAATAGAAATATATTATTATCTCTGTTTCATTGTTTTTAGGTTTTGGGAGTTAAGGGGAAAAAAACAAATAATATTTAATGTGTGAGAGTAGAAAAGAAGAGGTGTTGTTTTGCTTCAAATACCTTTTCTTTTTATTTTATTTTTATCTAATTGAAATATAAAAATAAAATGAATATTTGTTTTTCTCATACGAGACTGTTGGTTATCAAGTGTTATTATAAATAAAGTTAATTTCCATTTTTTTATCCGTGAAAAAATAAACTGTTTAAAAATATGAGGGAACTATTGTCTTTTCAATAAAATATTTTAGAATGGTATTTGTCTTTAAAATTACACTACAAAGTATCATAAATACCCTTAAGGCTGATGAATTGTTTGGTTTCATCTAGGGATAAATTTGTACTTTTACTAATAGAATGCTCCATAAAGTTACTTATCAAGCCTGGCAAGCAAAAAACAATGACCGGGCAAAGGGAGTGTTTGCGTCTTATCATCTGTAGTTGCACGAGAAAAATACCTCATTACCCTTGAATTTTATTTTCTTATATCTTCAGTCCAAGAGTATTTTTGTCATTGTACTATTTATTTATTTTTATTACTGGATAAAGTTAAAGTTAATTTTGTCTTTAAATCAATTTAAAGGACATTGGCATGTGCGGCTTCGTGTTATATGGCCCTTGCTTTTTTAATTGTTATTAAGGTTAAATTTGATAATTTTTACAGTGTAACTTCTTTGGCAATTTCACCCTTTATTTTTTTTTCTATTAGATTTTATCCTTATTTTTTTAGTGTTTTCTGTTTTTTGCTTTGCTGAAATTTTTAGTTTGTTTTTTTCTTACTCAATTTCATATTTAAAAATTGAATTGATTTGAGTTTCCCAGTTAACCCTATTTTGGAATTTCACTCATTCCATTTTGCTAGGGTTTCTTTTTATTTTTACTGTTCTTTTAAGCTAGTGTTTATATATATATATATAATCATTTATTTAGTCTTTCTTATCTTGACTTACAGCACTCCTCGACACAAAACACGGTTCCAGTCTAGTCTTTAACTATTAAAATAAATTAAAATATTTATATTTATAATTGTTCTTGATATTAAAAAGACCCGTGATTCAATTTTTTTTATCTATGCCTCTATTCACATTTTCTTTTCACTTCACATTTAATAAAAATAAAAATGAAATGATAAGATTATTTTAATATTTAGGAAATTACCAAATTGAAACTTAATTATTTTTATATTGACCTTATTAACGGTTAGTAATATATATTTATGATCTTGGAGAGAAATAATTCAATTTTTGCTCCAAAACAATATTAGACCGACCATCTAATTTCTTTCATATGATCTCGCATCCACAAAACCAAACCCTGCTCGATAGGAGTTGAACCAAAAGGCATGTTTTTTCAAGTAAAACAATGCTCAAGCTGGCGTGTAAAAATTACACATTCTTTTTTATACTATTGATTTTATATCGTCGTCGACACTCCAAAAAACAGCTAATTGACATATTAAAATTATCAGAAACAAATATACGAGAATAATATAAATTATATTCTAAAATCATCTAACAATTTAAACTTTTAGATAAGATGATTTATTAACATAGTATCAGAAACTTGTTGATCCAACAATCTTTTTATTTTATTTGATAAAAAATCAAGCACAAAATAATGTGAATCTATACAACTTTCAAGCCCAAAAATCTTTTACTTAAAAAAAATATATAAATTATATTCTAACAGCTTAAGCTTGCTTTTATATCAGATAAATTTTTAACAAGAACGAAGTACAAGCACGGAAGAAAAAAGGAGCCGAATCGAGACTGACACTATATGAACCACTTAACGAATAACGGGGAATAATAGGAGGGCCCAATACATGCAGTCGAGCACACAAATTATACAGGGAAAGATCAGCGACTGTGCTGACCCGGAGGAGAAGCAATGTGCTTAATACCTGTCAAAGAATCACATAATAATTCTCCCCGGAGCATGAGTTGTATTAATGATTGAAAAACTTGAAAATGCCACAAACTAGCACGTTCAGGTGAAAATCTGGATCTGAAACTGCAACTGGAAAGGTGATTTACACATCAACTTCGGATGCCACAGCGAAAAAAAGCATGATATTGTTACAGCTCGAGTAGTACTCCACAGCAAAAGAGGTACGCTCAACCATATCTCTCGACGATCCAAAAACTTACGTTGGAAATTTACAATTAACATAGGTAGGTATAGTATACACAAATTACAAATCATTCGATAGCAGCTTGATTAATAAAGCTGAACTAGCTCTATGAGGAAGAGAAAAGGAGATGCCTTTTTCAACGGCGATAGGAGGAAGATCTCCCTTCACAAAAGAAAGAACAGAACTAGTATATTGAAGCTCAAACTACCTATCACCTTTAACTCACTAGTAATACATTTCATCATTCAGGAAGTCCAGAGGGTTCACAGGGTGTCCATATCCTCAGCAGAAAGAAAATGTGTGTCGTTCATCTTGTAACCCTAAAATGCCTCTGGAACTACCAGTCTTCACCCACATCATACCCGGTCAAATGTGAGGTAACTGGATTGTGATGGTGGCTGCGACGGCGTGGATGAAGGTGTTACTTCTCTACCTCCAAATATTCATCAAACACCCTGCTGCTAGCACACTCCTGCAAGGCTTTTGTATTGAGTTCTCGCCCCAGCCTCCATATGTAATTCAGACCAACCAGAAGCTCAGTTATTGCTGCTTCTGTCTTTTCTTGATTAGCAAAGTAAAGAGTCTGTACCAGAAGCACATTTGTCCTCGAGACAAAGGTTTGTTGCTCGTAACTTCGCTCCGATTGCCATCTGATCATATTATGAGCAAGTGGAGCCAACCATTCTAATATTGATGTCATTGCCTCATTCCACTCTCCTGCAAGCCCAGTATCATATACTGATGAGTCCAAGCTCTTGGAGTATGGCTTTAGCCTTTCCCTCAAAGCAGCTCTCACCTTTGCAGGTAACATATTGTACAGGTCATCTCTAGCATCGTGGCCAATCAAGTGAGGAGACGCGGCTAGCTTTTCAATTACAACAATAACATTTGCATAATGCAATGCTAAAGCAGCAGCACCAAGGGTTTCAGGAATAGCTTGCAACAGATTATGCTGTAAACTGAAGATTGATGGACCGGTACGATTTATGCTTCCCAGAGGAAGGTGGTCAGCATTACTTTCCTTGGCTCCCTCGAGGTTCCTAGAATGAACATCAGCAGACCTTAAGTAGCAATTGGCAACAGGAGATGTGTTTGAAGCTACCATGCATCCTTTAAAAGGTCCCACCTGAGTCAACCGATTTGGTTTTGGTGGCCTCCTTCCCAGAAAGGCAGGTGATTGAGGAGTCCACCAAAACTTCTTGCCTGTTTTAGTTATTCCAGGAACTTGACCTGACTTTGCTGTTGGTCCCCCAAGTGGACCAGAAAAAAAGTTAAGGTTCCTGTTTTTTCCAGAAATAGGGCCTGACTTTGCGATTGAGCCACCAAGAGGACCTGAATAGAAATTATTTTTGTTGGATTTAAAAATTGGGCCAGAATTTGCAGTGAAGTTACCAAGGGGGCCAGAAGAAAATCTAGGAAGAGTACTGTTCTCAGATGGATGAACAGAAGACTGCAGCAATGCAGAAACTGATTGTCTGCAATAAAAATAATCAGAATCCAGAGCCTTTGAATCTCCGGGGTAAAAGGTTGGATTAATTCCAAACACATGGTTGATTCTTCTATATATAGTGAATAATGATCTTACTAAAAGGCGAACTGTATAATCATAAGTCTTATTCCAGAGTGAGATCTCCCTCAGATTCCTCACTTCTTGCTGCTTCCATGCAAGTTTCTTCTGATAGTCAGGTAAATTATCTGGCTTGGGATCGCAACCCTTCATTCTCCTCACAGTCTGCTCGAGATCAGAAAGCATTTCCATCTCTTGGTACAGAGTAGAATTGACCGAAATAAACCGCTCCATCTTCTTAACTTTCCTGTCCATCTTTTTCCATGTAAATCCCCACCCGTATGGGTCAGCATGAATCTTGATCATTTCATCAAAAAGATGCTCAAAACCCTTCAAACTAGGATCACTACATTTATTACCTATTCTGGCCACAGGTTTTGCAACATGTACCATACTTTCCATCATCTCCAAACAAATCAGACGACCAATGAAATCATCATCCTCAGCAATAAGCTTTTTTATACCCTCAGAACTCCCGATCTCTTCTCTCAATCTAGCAACCTGTTTATCACTCAATGACTGCCAAAGATGAACTAGCTTAGACATCAAGCTTGTAACTTCAAAGGCCAAAACTCCAACAACTGCCTTCGGAGGACCAGGTTCATGCTTCTGTGGAATCTTCCAGAGACTACGAAACCAAGATTCTGCAACCATCTCTTACCCAGAAAGTCTGTCAAAAAAACACGATAAAAAAGGACAATAAGCCAAAACGCACACCAAATCAATAGGATTTATAGATAATATCTACCAACGTGTCCTGATGGATAAATTCAATTAATAGCTGAAAACAATAAGAAATTAACTTTTAGCCAACACTAACTCAATAAAAATGGAGGAAAAAAATACTATTTCCAAATAAAAAAACAAGGATTGAATCAATCAATCACTCTCTCAATGGCGTCACGTTTTTTTTATTAATCATTTTTTACCAATCATGAATCTGAGAATTCCATTTTCCAAAAACCATTAGATTTTAACCTTCATGCAGCTGATAGACAGAAAAATATTAAACAACTTGATGTTCTACAATTCTTCTTCAAATTTATAGGACCCACCTAACTCCTAATAACAAATCTCTCTCAAATACTGAAATCAACAAATCATAAAAAATGAATTCAAGGCCATAAATTTTGTAATAATCAGCAAAAAGGGGGCAAAATTTGCAAGAGCATCAGGTACTTTCACAAGAAACACAGACTAAAAATAAAAACTTGCAGCAGGAAAAAAAATGCAAAGGTCATAAACAAAAATGACAACCTTAACAGATAGCTACACCAGGAAAAAAAATCACACTATCAACCTCAACTTAAAACATCAAAAATAAAAAACCCCACAACCCAGACCACTCAAAATCCAGCAAATCAACACACTATAGACCTTAAAGGACTTAGCTTTACTTACATCCAAACACAAACATACCCACACTCATCTCCATCTGGGCCGATAGAAAAACACAAAACAAGAAATGCAAAGCAGGCAGTGCCATCAAATACACGGAAAATATTAAAATAAAAACAAAAAAAGTAATGAAAAAAGAGCTTACTGATCACATGAAAGGAAGGAGAGAGAATGCTCTGGAAGAGAGATAAATGAGAGAGGAAGCAGCTAGGAAATAGTAGTGAATGAAGAATAGTTTAGAGCAACATGGAGTGAAGAAAGCAGAAAGGAAATTAAAGAGAGAGGGACAGGAGAAAACGAGTGACATTAAAGATTAATAAGATGCCACTGCAAATAATTATTATAGTTCAGTGCTTCTTTTCTTTCACCATTCAGTCCCTTGCCTGTTTATTATTTGCTTGTATGCCCCTTAACCGTGGGTCCTTCGTGACTCCCTTCTTGTCATCGTGTCCGAAATAAGAATTAGTTGAATCCATAATTTTATTATTTAAAATATATTAAAATAATATTTTTTAAAAATTATTTATGATATTATCACATAAAAATAATTTAAAAATATTAAAAAATAATTTAAAATAAAAAAATATTTTTAAAATACAGTACTAAACAGTAAGGAGCTATTTGACATTGCGATCGAAAGGTGCTTATTAAAAAATTGAATTTTTATTTTATATTAAAAAAATAGTGTTTTTAGATCATTTTGATGTGCTGATATCAAAAATATTTTTAAAAAAAATAATAAAAATATCATTTTTATACATTTTTAAACGATAAACATTTTCAAAAACAATCACAACCGCCCTTCCAAATAGGGGTTTCGCAAACTAAAAGCCAGTCTCTTTTTTTTATTTGATTCTTTAGGTTTATTTTTTTGGCATTATTTTTAATTCAATAAAATAATATGAATTTCTAAGCTAGGAATCAACCCATTAACTTGTCAATTTAATATATAAATATAATATAATCTACGTATAAGATAATCACCTCAATTATGAATACGATTTGATTTATAATTTTTTTTACTGATGAAATATAGAGAACTCGTGCTTTATAATTTTTTTTTATTTTAAATGAATTTATTTTGATATTTTTATATCATTTTTATATGTTGATATTAAAAATATTTTTTAAAAAATAATAAAAAACCATTATTTTAATATATTTCAACACGAAAAACACTTGAAAAATTACTACAATCGCCCTATTAAACAGATACATAATTAAATCAACTCACAATCAGAGCATGAACCATAACGGATTATATATCGATGCTCGCTACATCACAGTGAGTAAGCTCTGGCCATTGTCGAGCGATGGCGAGGTAATCTATCACGCTGGCGCGTCCTATTATTGGTGGTTTGTAATAGATCGGCTCCAAGGCCTTTGTTTGCAAAAGTCACAAAACAGAGGGGGCTGGATCCCTCGCAAATCGCAATCATTAATGGTATGCACGCGGAGGCTGTGTTTTGACAGATTTAACCTCCAGGTCCAAGTAGCCGCGCCCGGGCCGACCCGATCGATACGGATAGTCCAAAACCAGACACGTAGCGGCCGAAATTGGTTCGACCAAGGAACCGGGGATCACGCATTAGCTCGTGTTGAATTGTCTACTTGTTTCATATAATTTTTTTAGTTTTGTATTTTTTCGCCTTTAATTATTAGAGTATACTCTGCATTGATCTTTAAGTAAGATGGAGGATAGATTATTGGAGTGTAGATTTTAAATTTAAAAGTTTAGATTCGCAAGTAAGGACAAGAGAAAAATCAACTTCTTTTAACCATTTGCGTATCTCGGATTAATAATCTTGTAGATATATCATAAAAAAAATATATTTTTTTATGTATTTTTTATGAGGTGCGCGATTTGTACCATTTAAAATGATATTTTCATATTATATTTATGATGAGTTTGTGTCCATGCCTCGCTTCATACAAAATATTATTTTAATTTTTTATATTATTTTATTTATTTTTATGTGTTTTTTTAAAAATAAATTTTAAAAATAAAAAAATAAATATTTTAAATATATTTTTAAAAAATATTAATACAATATAAATACACTATTATGATGTCCAGGTAGACCGTTGACTAGTGCTCGCGACTTTTTGTGTTGTTAGTCTCTTTATTATTGCATCTGAATAAAAATAAAAAAAATATTTTTATTTTTCATTTTAAATTAACGCCTCTTCTTGTATTGTTAGATCCTTTTGATATAACAATGTTAAAACTAATATTTTTTAAATAATTATTTTAATATATTTCTAAATAAAATTTTTAAAAATAATTTTAACTATCTTATCAAACATGTAGCGATATATTTATTATTAGCTAGCGTGAAAGAGAATCCCTGCATGTTCATTGCTTTGAGGACTGCTTTCTTTCCTTCTTTTTTCTTTTTGATAATGCGAGCATAAGAAGGAATATCATTTTGATGATATGGTTTTAAGAAATGATTTCAGAGATATAAAAATTTATAAAAAAACAATTTAAATTCTTAATATTAACACATAATAATAATAATAATAATGATAATATATTTTAATGAAATTACATTTGCACCATGCTCCTAACCGCTGCATTAAATATGTTTCTTTAAGAGTGTAATTGATAAAATGATATTTTTTTAAATATTAAATATTTAGATATGTTATATTTTCGTACAACCAGATTTTAGAGTTTATCGCAATAAAAATAAAAATTGGTTCTCCAGAAAAAAAAATGTGGTATATAATATTTCTTAGACGTTTTTTTCAATTCTAATATCAATATATCAAAACCATAAAAAAAACATTTTAATAAAATTAATTTAATAAATTTTCATGCGAAAAAACATTGAAAAACTGACTCCGCAATGTAGAAAATGGATGGCTTGCGTGGCAAAAAAGCCTAAGTGGATCTTATAATGGCAATAAAGAAGAAAGATAAACGATTGTGGTTATTTGTCAGCACTATTTGCAATCGATTTGGAAGAGTGCTGAGAACTCGGGTAATAATGTCTTACACTTCCCACTATAAAAGTCTATTGACCTACGAATCATTTTATGGTAGCTATGATTTTATATTTAGATATTATTTGCTATTGTGTTTTAAAAATATTTATGAAAAAAATTATATTTATATATATATATATATATTTGAATTATATTTTTTTGGTGTTTTATATTATTTTTATATGTTGATATCAAATATTATTTTAAAAAAATATAACACATTATTTTGATGTATTTATGAACAAAAAAATATTTTAAAAAACAACTTTAACTACATTTTCAAACTCAACAATCATTTAAATTAAAAAAAATAACAATGGAACTAGAAAAGTCTTGAATAACTTATCTAAAATAATAATTAAATAAAAAATCTATGGTTGAGTTTGGTACTCAAAAGCTATAAAGAAGATGGTGGTTGTAGTTGAGATTTATTTATTTCAAAGTATGGCCCATAATCATCAATGTGAAACCATTAGTTCACACACAAGCGATCGCTTTTCTGCTTTTTTTAGTGAAATGTTATTCTACTCGAGAATAAGTTAGGAAGCCTTTCACACTAAGTATATTTTCTTACTGTTTCTTTATCTCGTCACGTGACTCTTAAGACATGTGAATTACCATGATTGCATCGACTCTAAGTGCTGCAACGCATTTTTAACCAATTGAAAAAATATATTTTTTTATTTAAATTTATTTTCTATCAGATATTTTAATCTGTCAATGTTAAAAATAAATTTTCTAAAATAAAAAATATATATTTTAATATATTTCTAAACAAAAAAATATATTTAAAAAATAATGTTAAATTCACCGCGAAACATGCATTTAAACACACGGAGGTATTGTGATTGTTTTATATTTTATTTCAAAAGTATCTTTGAAAAAAAAAATATTTTTATTTTTTTGTTTTAAATCAAGTTTTTTTATATATCATTTTGATGTGAAATAAAAAACTAATTTTAAAAAATAAAAATATTATTATAATATTTTTCTAAACTAGAAAAAAAAGATTAAAAACCAACTTAAACCATAATCACAAAGACCAGCATAGTCTTTTGACTTATATCACTGTTAATGAATCCTGTCCTTGCATTTCTGCCTGACATCACCACGGGTGGCGGGCTGGCGGCTTTCTGTGCAGCCTTGGATCCCTCGTTGTCTCAAATGTCCACGGGCACTGATACGAAGACCCCGTTTGGAAGTGAGCCTAAAACCAATTTAAGTCAAAATTTTATTTTATTTTGTATTATTATTAAAAATGACTTTTTTAAAAATATTCTGACTATCACAGTTATCTACGCTAGATTTAATAATGGATCGCGTAAAAAATAAAAAAGAAGTTGTGCTGTTGTGATTTAATAATAATAATAATAATAATAATAATAATAATAATAATAAAAATCCAATAAAAACTTATCGAAGTTTGTTTTTTGAAAATGATATGGTAGAGTAATTTTTAGTTTCCAGGGCATGTATATATATTAGTAAGATATTACTATTGGAGCGAAATTAATTTTGGGAGTCCCGTGACTAATGTTACACGTCAGCGAACAAGCTATAAGTCCTGGCGTCGAGAACTATCTGTCTGACAGAAGCTACTGCTCCTACTGCCGCCAACAATGTTGATGCTACAGCTATCAAGGTGTTCCCCCAGAACATCAGGCCCTTCTTCGATGGCTTGAAAGTGACATTGTAGAGGACCATTGGCAGAATGAAATCCAGAGGAATGCATCCAAATGCTCCGAACAACGCCATGATGTCGCCGAAGAAAGGTAGCATGGCAGCCAAAAATGTAGCGAGTATAACAGACAGTGATCGAGAAATCAACCTCGGTATGACATTTCGCGTGGAGAATTGATCCATCTTTGGGTCCGCAAACCACTTTTCGAAAACTTCGTTTGTGGGTTGCAGGTAAATCTGCAGTAGCTAGCCCGTGTTACATGCGAAAACAGGATGCAACTCTGTTGAAGATGGTGGGGAATAGAACTTACCAGAGAGATAGCAGTCACTTGCATGAGAGTGAAGAGGTTGGTGAGCAAAAGAAACCAGGTAGGCAGCAGTGGCTGCCCATCGCCCATAAAATTGGCTAGAATTGTTGGCTGAGCTTGATTCCCAAATGACCAATAACCTGAAACGCCAACACTGAAATAGGTGCTGGCTATGACAGCATAGCATATGCACAAGCCTTTGAACATCTTGCCCTTTACCGGGGGGGCTATAGTTGCCTGCAAAATATAAGATTTTGATCTGTTTGAAATTCCCTCCCTGAAGAGATGAGAAAATTTAGAATATTGTAATCAGTTTGACTACCTCAAAGCTAGTCGAAACAAACCTGTATTTCAGGGATAATTCCACTTGCATACGTGGTGGAGATGATCGAGATGGCATTAATAGCACTGAAAAATCGATTCTGTTGAGATCCATTAATGGAATAGTCCTTGGAAGGTGCATTCTTGGATTTTCCTGATAAAACATTATCGTGTGCATGAAGGCATATAAAGAGAAAAATAT
The DNA here is from genome assembly GCA_032356905.1 of Salix exigua. Classification (NCBI taxonomy): domain Eukaryota; kingdom Viridiplantae; phylum Streptophyta; class Magnoliopsida; order Malpighiales; family Salicaceae; genus Salix; species Salix exigua. The sequence continues at coordinate 1,202,891 of CM063595.1, read as the reverse complement.
GATAATGACTGGTAATTTTTCTTACCTATATGTATGGATCCTGCCGCGACGCAGGCGCTGTAAGCAAGACAAAGGATCAAAGAGAAAAGATTAATATGCCTCAGAGAATGGAAAGATGGCATCTGTGCCAAGAACAATGTTGCAGCTCCAAAAATAATTATGAACTGGTACAGATGCATTGTTCCATTTGAGTTGTGCAGCAAGTAAATGAACTGAAAGGAATAAACACCAACTGTTATGCAAATAAAGAAATCAACAGAATTCTTCAGTGTTAAGGCATGGTAAGCTCTTCTTTATCATGCTAATTTTCGTGTTCTAGAGATAGAAATCTGGAAAAACAACTTGATGCAACCATTGAAAACCATCTATTGATTTTTCTTTACATATCTTACTGAGAGCAGTATAACACGAACCTTGAGGCTCTGCCCTCCAAGAAGAGTACAGCCAATAACAGCACCGTAGCATATTGAAAATTGAACTGGCCCCACAAAAAAATTGCCCCATCCAGGTCCTGTCATATTAAATCATCTTTCAATTAGTTTTCGACAGTTGTTCTTCAAGAATGCCATTTGTGTTTGGTTATTTGGCCAAAAAATGAAACACACCAAGTTTGTTACTGACAAGAAACTGAGAATTCATTTCTTAAATGTGGGAGTAAATCACCTAGAATGTCTCTAGCCATGTCTCGGAATCGAATTTGCCGGTTCCCGAGCTGTTCATGGTGCTCCAAAACAACTGATAGAAGATTGTATGCATAGAAAGTCACTAAAGCTGCAATAGTTATCATTAGAACTCCGGGTACCCAGCCTAGCGAGGCCAGAGCAAAGGGAAGGATAAAGATCACCGGACCGACGATCGATGTTGTCAAATGAAATCCACAGTGTATCCAAGATCCTATATCAATGTTACACAGAATTTACAGCTGTTTTCTGACTACTTGAAATGAAATTTGTTTCTATTCAGAATCATTCGAACAACTAACCTCTTGATTGTAGGACAAATAAAGCTCCTGCATCCAGCTCTTTTGAAGAATCAGTGACCCCCTTTTCCTTGTCTATTTTTGATATGTTCATGGAGTTTGGAGCCACCGTTGCCATCTTTCTCTAGTGTGTTTTTGAGCCAGAGAAGCGCACCCCAGTATAAACTATGTATCCAGGAATTATTGATATGAACAAATAAGACAGCATAGCAGTCAATCAAGATATTCTACAGAACTGGTCATCCTTGACGGCTTTGATGTCATTTTTCATAAATTTAAAGATTCTGGCTCTGTATATTCTCTACGGTGACATTTTTTCTTTTTTTCAACGCTTTGTGTGACTCAAGATAGTGAATATACAAGCAAAGAAAAGTGGAGTGCTGCTAGAGGAGACTGTTGAAAACTACGCTGGACAAAATCCAAAGAAAGTTCAATTTGCAAGGAAAGTCCAAAATCTCTCACGTTTTTAATTGAAACAAAGGAAACATAACGAAAGAGACATGCTAATTTGGAGATGATGACATAAACCCCAGTTGACTGGTTTTACTTTTGCAGAACTTTAAGGTGACAATGGAAGTCCACACTGTTCCTGAAACCATTTGTATAAAGCATTCATCTGTTGTATTGTATAAAGTATTCATTACAAAAACTAATTACCACACTGTTTCTGAAAGCATTTGTGTTTGACCAAAAACTTATCTTATTACAGCAATGAAAAGGCTGATTTCACCATCAGATTGCTGACAGAAATATTATTAAGAACCGGAGAAGAAACTATGATAACATCATGTGTTAGAGAATAATATAAATCATATTTTTGGATCTCACCTAAAATCTTAAGTTTTTACATGAGATGGTTCTTAACATGGTATCAAAGTTTTGTTCACCCAACGGTCACGAGTTCGAATCTCATCACTCCATTCTATTTGATAAAAATTAAGCACAAGGTAATGTGAGCTGTATGCAAGTTTCAAGTCCAAAGAGTTTTTATTTTTAGGGATATATTAGAGAATAATATAAATCATAGTCTGGATGATTCTTTAAGATTTTAGATAAGATGATTCTAATTTAATTTTGACTAATGATCCAGGCACTAATGATACAGGCATTAGGCTAACTTTGCCTAACTTTACCACGTATGGTACCAAATCATGGAAACTTTAACTAATCCTGGTTTTATAATATGATAGTGTCACAGTCAAAGTTGAAGACTGTGTTTGAAGTCAGTACACAAAAACTTCAATACCAAAAATTATAAATAACTACTGAATGCTTTATTTCCAAAAAATAGATGCATCTGTTGTCATCGAGTAATCTACTTTTTGAAAAGGGCCTATATATTATATATTGAAAATTTGATTCAATGAATAAAAAAATAATCTTAAAAAATTCCTGGTTTAATACAATAGCATAGCCATCTCTAACACATAAACTCGTATCTTTAACTTTATTCAACCATTTAAAATTTTCAATTTAACTACTTTTTGATGTCACATAAGATCATGCACCATGTTTTAATAATGGTCAATAACATTCTGTAAAAGAGGATTGATCGTTAACATTAGATTGATATGGTAGTTTTTTTTATGTGAGGAAACCCTTCTTTTTGAAAAATATACTTTGTGAGTTTATTTAAGTGAGCTAATAAAATTCTAGCTTTCGTAACTCTAGCAAAAGGTTACAAGTTTTTTGGCAACACACTAATTTCAACTTGCAGCCGTTAAACATTAGCGAACAAGCTGTACGTGTTGGCATCGAGAATTATTTGCCGAATTGAGGATATTGCCCCCAGCACTCCTACTGCCGAACAGATTATGGCAATTGCTGTGTTTCCCCAAAACATCAAGCCCTTCTTGGATGGCTTGAAAGTCACATTGTAGAAAATCACAGGCAAAATGAAGTCTAGAGGAATGAATCCAAATGCTCCAATCACTGCATTAATATCTCCGAAGAAAGGAAACATTGCAGCAACAGCTGTGGCTATGATTACTGATAATGACCGGAAAACCAACCTCGGCACAACGTTGCGGATGGAGAACTGATCAGACTTTGCATCTGAAAACTTTCGTTCAAACACATCATTTGTTGGCTGCAAGTAAACCTGCACAACCGAAGCATTCTGATTAAATCACAGCACGAGGTGTAATTCAAGACCCCGGCAATCTCCGTGAATAATGTTCTAAGCCACCCATTTGTAATTGCAAGGATAAATATGCTTTGCCAAGAAGGCATAATACGTTGAAGCTGGTTTGACTTTGTTCTTGTAGCTAAACTGAAAATTTGTTGATGCTTAGAAACATTAAGATTTTTCGTTAGAATATGTGTGGCAGCGAAGAACCTAGGTGTCTAATGAAGTTATCATTCAAAACAGGAATGGCCTCCACGGCCTGCCATTTCTAGCTAGCAACAGTGAAGATCTTACCACGCTGACGGCTGCTACTTGCAAGAGGGTGAACACATTGGTCATCAAGAGAACCCAAGTGGGAAGTAAAGGCTTTTTGTCAACCACAAAATTCATTAGAATCACTCCCTTAGTCTGATTGCCAAATGCCCAATATCCAGAGATTGCAACGCTGAAAAATGTCATTATTATGACAGCATAGCAGACCAGTAGACCTTTGAACATTTTACCCTCCACCGGAGGTGCTACAGTTGCCTACAAACAGAAAAAGAACACATTGAGGAAGGACATAAGTCCTTCCAGGAACCGATGTCTGCCGTTTTACTAATCCATAAACAAAACCTGTGGAACAAAGAAAACCTGTATTTCAGGAATAATTCCATTTCCGTAGGTTGTAGCAATGATCGAAATAGCACTGAAGGCTCCAAAGACTCGATTCTGCATAATTCCATCGATAGAGTAGTCTTTTGGAGGCGCGTTCTTGGAGTTCCCTGCAAGGGATACAGAGTATGGATTCAGGACAGAATATCCTTACAGAATTTTTATGTTTTCCTTTCTTTTTCTATCTTACCTATATGAACAGAGCCAGCCGTAGTGCAGGCGCTGTAAGCAAGGGCAAGGACTAGAGAGACAAGGTTGATATGCCGTAGGGAGTGGAAAGATGGAATCTGAGCCAGGACTAGCATCAGGATGCCAAAAATACTGACAAATCCGTACAGCTGAATGCTCCCCTTTGGGGTAGAGAGCAAGTAAATGAACTGAAAACAATAGGAAATGCACCAGAAAGCCATCCATCATAAGTTTCTCTTTTCAATCCTTAATTAGCTAAACCACTACTGTAAACTAACCTTGAGACTCTGCCCCCCAAGAAGAATGCAAGCAATGACTGCACCATAGCACACACCAAACTGAATCGGACCAACAAAGTATCTCCCCCATGCTGGTCCTATAACAAGACCATGAAATGATCAGTGCAAAAATCAATTTTTACTGCAACACATGAATCTTAATTTAATCCTATAGAGGCAAGTTACCCTTTTACTGTTTACATACCTAGTATATCTTCAGCCATGACCCTGAACCTAAGCTGACGCCTCCCGAGCTGAGCATGGTGCTCAAGAACCAGTGAAAGAAGGTTGTAGGAATAGAATGTTACCAGAGCTGCCAGTATCAGGCATAAAACACCAGGAAACCAGCCCATCAAGGACAGTGCGTAGGGAAGACTAAGAAGAGACGGAGCTACAATTGATGTTGTCAAATGGTAACCACAGTGTAGCCATGAACCTACCACAATACAGAAATTAATTTCCCATATCATATGCTAACCATTTAGCCACTCAAAGTACCAGTGTTTTTGTTTTACCTCTTGATTTCAGCACAAAAAGGGCTCCGGCATCAAGTTGCTCGGAAGAGCTTGTCCTTTCTTGGCAATCTATTTCAGATACTTCCTCGGAAGTAGGAAGCAGAGTTCCCATATCTCTATATCTTCAAGGCTAAGTAAATAGAATCTCAGGTACTCGGGGGCTAAACGGATAGAATCTTCTTCTTCTTCTTCTTTACTTGTTAATGGTGAATTTAATGTAGACAATTTGTGAATTCCTTGGTTTAATCAACGCAAAATATGGACATTAAACAAGAAGCCAACATCTACTGCCACGAAGACAAACAGTCACTTCAAACGAATAATGATTCCGCATGACTTCGAAGACTTTGATTCATCAAAGGTGGACCAACTGTTTTGGACATCCTATATTAATAATAAAAACCGATGGATTCATAAGGCCCAATCATATTTCTCAAAACAACAAAAAAATTCTTAGGCTGTGTTTGTGTTTGTTTCTGGAAAGTGAATTTTGGAAAACTATTTTCCAAACTTTCCTGTGTTTGTTTGACTTTCAGAAAGTTGGTCAACTGAAAACACTTTCCAATAAAGAAGAATTTGACTTGGTTTTTAGGAAAGTGTTTTCCGGAAAATTTGGGCGGAAAACACTTTCCGGAAGTTGTGGAAAATTTAAAAATATCATTATTTGCTGATTATATCAAATTTGATCCTCAAACTTTTGATTGCTATATATAATTTGTTTTGAATATTTATTTTTCAATTCCATCTCTTAAAATTTAATTTTTATATTAATTTTGGTCCTTATTTTTATAATTGCTATTTGCTTTTTTCTTATCATTTTTTTATTGAAATTTTTTATCTATCAAATTTGGTCCTCATTTTTTTATTGTTACCTATCTTATTTGAAATAATTTATGAAATGTTAATTATTATTATTTTAATTTATTCACCTTTCATTTTTTTTAATTTTTTAGATTTGATCTTTATTATTTTGATCTTTATTTATTTTATTTGAGATAATTTATGAAATTATATTTTTTTTTCAATTTTATTCTCATTCAACGTTTTAATTTGTAAGATTTGTTCCTCATTATTTTAATAAACTTGAAAAAAATTTTTATTAATAAATTATTTTTCAGTTCATTTTCCATAACACAAACAAACACTGAAAAGTGTTTTCCAGTTCATTTTCCATGACACTGCCAAACATCGAAATTCACTTTCCAGGAATTTACTTTCCAGGAATTCACTTTTCCCGAAATTCATTTAAAAAAAAAAACACTTTCCAGCAAACAAACGGGGCCTTACAGATCTCCGAAGCTAATTGTTCATGAGTTGCATAAGAACCCGTTAATGTATTTTTGCCTTTGTGCTGGCCCATTGGGGTATTTTGTAATTTACTATCTCACCCATTCCCTTTTGACACCATCGCACAAGAAACTTGTTAGACAAAATTTTAAACCCCGCCGTCTTGATCTACAAAAATCAGGACAGGGAAACAAACACAGCATCCCGCACCATGTCTGTAAATATACATACAAAGCATGATAATTTCGAAGCATAGATAAATAAAATTATAGACTTATAAATAATTTGGAAAAATGGTAAAAGAAGATGCGGTGACCAAAAAGAAGAACAAAGCAAGAAGAAAGAGGATGCAAAATGAAGGCTCAAATGTGTCAGCTCAAATTTATTTTTATATAATATATTAAAATAATTAAATATATATATATATATATATATATATATTTAAAAAACACTATTAGAACGCAATGCCAAATTCATGAAGATATAGAACAAAAAAGATGAGAAATTGTGATGCGGGTTTTGCTTGTTTTTGTTGGTTCCAGTGGTTTGTGCTGTTCTTTAGGAGATGTATGGATTTGAACCAGAATCAGGACTTGTAGAAGGAGCTTTCCTTGCTTGTGCTGTTTGATTGATGTGTGTATTACGGGGCATTGCAAGCACTTGCATTTACTGATGTTGTTTGAATGAGATATCAGATGTAGTGCTTAGGAAAACCAAGACTTGTTTCCATGCAATATGAGCTTTTTGATTTTCTTTTGGGAAACAACTTTGTGTGTTATTATTTATATTAATTAACATTCTCGCCTCCTATATAGTTTGGCATGCAAGCTGTGAACCTGAATTTCTTGTGTCCACACCTGAGAGACTTTTGGACTTATTTCCCTGAACGTTGTTGGTATATAATGGTTCCCCTTTCTGGTAATGTTTTAAGCTTTTTATTAGAACATGTAAATATGTTATTTATTTTAAGATGTTGAGTGCTCCTTTAAGGTGATTAGTGCGCTATCCACTACTCTTTGTTCAGTAAATTATGGGATGATTGTCTTATTCTAGCAGACAAACAATCAGTTTTGCATGTATTAAAACAAAGGCAGAAATGCAAGCACGACAGGGATTCAAATCTTCTTTTATGGTATCAGAGCACTAACCAAACCTAGCAGTTATTCCCTCTTCTTCTTCATCCTTTCTGTAGTCATCTTCTTCCTCAAACAAACACCATGGCAGATCAAACAACACCTACACAAGCTTCCCCTTCTTCTCCTCCATCCAAACCTCATCCATCACACCCAACCCTTGCAGTAGCAAACATAAACACATTTATCAAAATCACTCTAGATATTGAAAAAGGTCAATATATCACATGGTCAGAATTATTTAAAATCCATGCTAGAGCTTACCAAGTTCTTGACCATATTCTTCCTCTCTCGGCAGAACACCTTAAGCATGCCTCTTCTCCCTCAATCACAGACCCAGCACTTTGGTCCCGAGTTGACGCCATTGTGCTGCAATGGATTTATGGTACCATCTCCGAAGACCTCCTCAACACCATCCTTGAAAGAGACTCCACCGCTGCCCTTGCTTGGGAACGACTGAAGGACATCTTCTCCGACAACAAAAATTCCCGAGCTCTCTACCTGGAACAAGAGTTCTCCAAGGTTCAGATGGAAGATTTTGCAGACGCATCCTCCTACTGTCAACACCTCAAATCCCTCTCCGATCAGTTGTCAAATGTCGGTGCCCCTGTCTCCAACGAGCGCCTTGTTCTCCAGCTTCTCTCCGGTTTAACCGAAGCCTATGCAGGCGTGGGTTCCCAAATTCGCCATGGCGACACTCTTCCTCTCTTCTACAAGGCTCGGTCGATGCTTGTTCTGGAGGAGACGGCGAGGACGAAAAAGGCAGCTCACAATCCATCCACCTCTGCTTTTTTCATCGCTCCAGTGGAACATCCCCATGCCCATGCCCATCGGAACCTCAATAATTGTAGTGGAAGAGGGGGTGGTGGCAGACACAGAGGGAGGCAGTCTGGCTGTGGCCATCATCAACGACAGGGGTACCAGAACACCTCTGGTTTTTCTTCCCCGGGACGTCCTCGCGTTTTTGGCCCGAATGGGCCTCCTTTTATGCAGTAGCAGTGGGCCTCTCCTTGGGCTGGGCCTTGGCAGTCATGGGCCACGCCTCCTTGCCCTTACCCCACAAGCCCACAGCGACATCCCGGGTTACTTGGGCCTCGCCCTCCACAGGCCCACTTGGCAGCCACACCTCCGCAAGCTCACCAGTCTTATGCTCCGACCGATATTCAGGAAGCTATGCACACGCTCTTCATGGTTCCCCCGGATGATCAATGGTACATGGACATTGGAGCTACTTCTCACATGACCGCGCACGGAGGTAATCTTACGTCTTATTTCAATTTGAGCAACAATCGTAATATTACTGTTGGTAGTGGCCATAAAATTCCTATTTTAGGTTGTGGAAATGCATCATTACCTGACCCTACATCTTCCCTCATTTTGAACAATGTCTTGCATGCTCCAAAATTAATTAAAAATCTTGTGTATGTGCGCCAATTCACCATTGACAATAATGCCTTTGTTGAATTTGATCCTTTCGGTTTTTCTGTGAAGGATTTTCCAACGGGGATGCCTTTAATGAGATGTAACAGCTCCAGTGCCCTATATCCAGTTATCATCAGTCCTTCCGTTGACTTTTCCACTCAGTCCGCTTTTACTGTTTTTTCTCCTGAATTATGGCATAACCGTTTAGGACATCCAGGAGCTCCTGTTTTAAGCTCCCTTCGTAAGAACAATTTAATTGTTTTCGACAAATTTCCGGATAATTTTCTTTGTCAGTCATGTACTCTTGGAAAACAAATTAAATTACCATTTTATGATTCTCTCTCTTGCACTTTATTTCCTTTTGATATTGTGCATAGTGACCTTTGGACTTCACCTACACTTAGTTCGGGTGGTCATCGGTATTATGTTTTATTTCTTGATGATTTCACGAATTTTTTTATGGACTTCTCCCATTGCCTCCAAATCTCAAGTGCATTCCATTTTTCTAACCTTTCGCAATCATATTCACACTCAATTCGAAAGACAAATAAAATGTTTCCAATGTTACAATGGAACCGAATATGACAATGGACAATTTCACAAATTTTGTCAAACTAATGGAATGAGCTTTCGATTTTCCTGCCCTCATACATCGTCCCAAAATGGCAAAGCCGAAAGAAAAATTTGATCCATCAATAACATCATTCGCACCCTTCTCGCTCATGCCTCCCTACCACCCTCTTTTTGGCATCATGCGCTTCAAATGGCTACTTATCTCCTTAACATTCTTCCAAACAAAAAGCTTGCTTTCCAAACACCCACCAAAATTCTATATCAACGAGACCCATCATACTCTCACCTTCGTGTTTTTGGGTGTTTATGTTATCCTCTTCTCCCTTCCACTTCTATCAATAAATTGCACGCTAGGTCCACACCATGTGTTTTTCTAGGATATCCATCCAATCATAGAGGGTATAAATGCTATGATTTATCGAGTCGTAAAATTCTTGTTTCGCGGCATGTCATTTTTGATGAAACTATTTTCCCTTTTTCTAACTTACATGCTCCTCCATCTTCCTCTTACGAGTTTCTGGACACAGGTCTTCTCCCACTTCCTTCCTCCACTGCTCCGTTCCTTTCCTCCACTCCCCCACTCTCTCCCACCAAAACCCCACCATCTCCACCACTCACACAATCCCCTTTTTCCCGTCATCATTCTCCAGTTCTGTTACCCTTACCTATCCAGTTAAGTTCTCCTACCGCACCACTCTCTTCTCCCCACCCATCTCCACCACTAGTAACCTCCCAACCTCCTCCGCTTGCTCCTCCATCTCACTCTCCACAAATGACAACTAGATCCCAACATGGCATTTTTAAACCTCGTCAGCTTCTCAACCTCCACACTTCAGTCTCAACATCCATCTCTCCTTTACCTACTAATCCCATTAATGCATTACATGATCAAAATTGGAAAATGGCGATGACAGACGAATACGACGCTCTTATTGAAAATAAGACGTGGGACTTAGTGCCCCGTCCGTCTAATGCTAATATCATTCGCAGTTTGTGGATTTTCAGGCATAAGAAGAAATCTGATGGATCTTTTGAACGGTATAAAGCTCGCCTTGTTGGTGATGGTGCCGGCCAGCAAACCGGTATTGATTGCGGGGAAACTTTTAGTCCCGTTGTCAAACCTGCTACCATTCGCGACGGTGATCGATGATTGCATTATCCAAATCTTGGTGTCTTCATCAATTAGATGTGAAAAATGCTTTTTTACATGGGAATCTCGATGAAACGGTCTACATGCATCAACCTCCTAGCTTCCGAAATTCTGAACATCCAGATTATGTTTGCTTGCTCAAGAAGTCTCTTTATGGACTTAAACAAGCCCCTCGTGCTTGGTATCAACGATTTGCTGATTATGTTGCTACCATGGGATTTTCTCACAGTGTTTCCGATCATTCATTATTCATTTATCGTCAGGGGAATGCTATAACATATATTCTTCTTTATGTGGATGATATAATTCTTGCAGCTTCTTCAGCTACTCTTCGACAATCCATTATGTCTAAGCTTGGCTCGGAGTTTGCTATGAAAGATTTGGGGCCTCTCAGTTATTTTCTCGGCATCTCAGTTACCAGACATTCAGAGGGTATTTTTTTGTCTCAACAAAAGTATGCCGAAGAAATCATTGAGCGGGCTGGTATGTCCTCTTCCAAACCGTCTTCTACACCGGTGGACACAAAAACCAAACTCGGTCTATCATCAGGAAATCCTTATCATGATCCCACTGAGTATCGCAGTCTGGCTGGTGCTCTCCAATATCTGACCTTTACTAGACCAGATATTTCTTATGCAGTTCAACAAATTTGTCTCTTTATGCATGATCCCCGAACTCAACACATGACTGCTTTGAAGCGTATCATTCGCTATATAAAGGGTACTAGTACCTTTGGTCTTCATCTCTATCCATCTTCAATTCATGAACTACTTTCCTATACTGATGTAGATTGGGGTGAATGTCCAGATACACGACGATTGACTTCTGGGTATTGTGTATATCTTGGAGATAACTTAATCTCTTTGTCTGTCAAGCGACAACCGACTTTGTCCCGGTCTAGTGCTGAGGCCGAGTACCGCGGGGTGGCTAATGTTGTTTCTGACTCATGTTGGCTCTGCAATTTACTTTTGGAGTTACATTGTCCTGTTTCGAAAGCTACCTTAGTTTATTGTGACAATGTTAGTGCAGTTTATCTTTCTGACAACCCGGTCCAACATCAGCGCACTAAGCACATTGAAATGGATATTCACTTTGTGCGCGAGAAAGTCGCTCGTGGTCAAGTCCGTGTTTTACACGTTCCTTCACGTTATCAGACTGCTGACATCTTCACTAAGGGCCTTCCTTTGCAACTTTTTGATGATTTTCAGGATAGTCTCAACGTTCGTCAACCTCCAGTTTCAACTACGGGGGTGTATTAGAACATGTAAATATGTTATTTATTTTAAAATGTTGAGTGCTCCTTTAAGGTGATTAGTGCGCTATCCACTACTCTTTGTTCAGTAAATTATGGGATGATTGTCTTATTCTAGCAGACAAACAATCAGTTTTGCATGTATTAAAACAAAGGCAGAAATGCAAGCACGGCAGGGATTCAAATCTTCTTTTACTTTTATATTACCAGAATTTTTGTTGTAAGTTTATTGCCATACTTTCTAATCTCTAGATATTACAGATGAAATAATCATACATTTGACCCACGCATTTCATTATAATTCTCCTCTTGAAAAGTACTTTGGCAGCTTTGAATCCATACATTTTCTGTGATTAACTCAAAGGTTTCTGAAAGTTGTTTACAGATGGCCCTTCATTTAATAGATGTGAGTCACTTTCTTGTCTCCCCTTGTTTCTAGAAAATTTGGACCTGTCTGACTGGATTATACAGTAGCATAGCAGTCCAGTAAGGATTGTGGAATATGGTGGCGCTATGCATATCTAGTGCGTTGAGTGGGTGCTGTGTGCTGCAATTTCTGTGTTTTGAACCATTGTGATGATCAGCTGGTTGGAACTTGATGGTCTCTTGCATTTTCTATTCTAGTAATCCAGGCTTTACAGAATCTTCTCCTGGGATCACTTGTAGATTGTCTCTCAATCAGTCCATTCCCAGTCAAAATCCATGCACCGTGCAAACAATAAATGTGTGCACTTATGACGAAATAAGACTTATAAAGGGAATTATATCTCCATATCTAGACATCTGCTATCTATTTTTTATGTGAATATTTGTAAATGGAGCAGATTATCACACCTGCAAAACAGATTCTGCCTCGAATGTGCTTCATAGTCCATTACCATGAGCTATAGCATTCCCTAAAGTTGTGGTTGCGCAAGGTCTACACTGTATAAAATATAGTATGATAATGCTTTTCACTGGCAGTTTCCTTGATGTTTGTGACTTTTTTGCAGGGCATCCAAGTTTTGAATCATGCTTGTACAGCCAACTCGCCTCTAGCTCGACTCTTCAAGGTATGTAAGTTGGAAATGATAGCAACTCTTTCAATTTTGCTAAGATGCTCAAAATCGATGGTTATACAAGTCTCTACCGGCTCAAATCGCAATATTTCAGATGATGATAACAGGTCAGTACTTCATTTATGCCTGCTAACCATTCTTTTCTCCAGTACTGTTGTTTCTGCGAGCCTTTTCATTTCATATTAATTTTCTCATCTTTAGCTGAAATGTTGGTGCCGGGACGTTTCTTATTTTGAGACTAAAGCAACAGATGGGATGTTAGAGGATAGAAGGTAGACAAAAGTTTGAGTGGTACTCCAGTATATAAATGTTCAAATCCTCATAAGAAGGGCCAGGCACACTATCAATTAATGGCGTCTCCCATGGGAAGATGCACCAATAGCTGGACCACTTAACAAAATTTTTGAGCAATGTGGGCACAGGCAGTGCCTGGTACCTAAAGAAACTTGCATCTCACATCATCCATGTTGGAATCGTGAAATAATGAATTTTTGCTCATCATTACTCCATCCCCATTCTTTAAATTATTAAATATAATACCAGCAACCACAAAGACCACCTTAGTCTGCAACGTGGAGAAATAAAGAAGATGAAGAAGACCTAGATATGGTTGACATTCCCGAAATAGAAGAATCTTGAAGAGAAAACCAAGAAGTTCTGTTGTATCAAATCACTGCAAAAATTAGAAGCAAATCCAATAATCTTAGTGGATGTTTGAGATTGCAATAGGAAAATGATTTTGAAAATAAATGATTTTTTTATTATTATTTTTTACTTTAAATTTAAAAAAATGATTTTTTAATTATTTTGATGTGTTGATATCAAAAAGATTTTTAAAAAATAAAAAAAAATATTATTTTGATATATTTTAAACGAAAAACACATCAAAATAATCTAAAAACATTACCCACGACACTCTAAACAAGTACTAAAATAGAAACTACAAATTGTGACAAATATATTGCCTTGTCTGTAACCTTTCCTGTTTCAAATCTTTCCTATGTTGTAAAAGTCTACATATACTTGGAATCATAAACTCTCTTCTCACGTTGAAAATAATAAAACACGGGATAAGCCTCTCACATTCTCTAGTTATTCTTTTTGTCTTTTTCCTAGAATGTCTTCTCCAGAAGCAACGATTGCATCGTCAGTGCCATTTTTCTATCCTGGACGGATCTCGCAATTGGTGATGATTTAGAATGTGCAACATCCTCACAGTGGTTTTAAAGATAATACAGACGAGAGCCTGGGTTATTTCTGGTTGGTATAGCAAGACAGAATGGCTGGGTTGTCTATAGAATATACACCACTATCGTTTTTCACACCCAGGATTTTGCATTTGCTCTATTTCTCTACTTCGACATTAATTATTTTGGTTGCTTATCAAGCTTTGTTCTGATTTTAAATGTAAATTGTCGATGGAAGGTTGGAATTCGGTAGACCTTTACTTCATGGAAAAGTGGTTATGTTTATTTTTAAAAATATTTTTTATTTAGAAATGAATTAAAATGATGTTTTATTTTTTAAAAAAATGTTTTTTAAACTTTCATAAACACCCCCTTAACGTCTTTTGTCACATGCAAAACCAATTTCTAGATTTCTCCATTAATGTACCACATGCAAACGCTAACTAAATCAAGCAATTCTTCTCTTTTTAGTTTCTTGTTGCAATACTTGGAAGAAGGTCATCAAGTCGTGCGTTAACTGGCCTCCGTCACCAAGTCAGTAGTCATGTAAAAAACAAGCAAATTTTATGGCATTTCAGGACCGCATATTCCATGGATATCTCGTAACAGCTAGAAACACAACAGGAATTTTCCCATACACGTACAGATTAGCAGATGTTGATGTTCTAAGCTTGTTTCGTCTTTTTTTGTGAAGATTGTATTTATACTTAATATATTTACATAATATTCATTTAATATCACGAAATACAAGGTCCATGATTAGGAATCACGTCAATTACCAGTCTCGTGGTTAACTTGAAAACTTTAATAATGAAAACGACATGAGGATTCATGACTGTAAGACCCAATAAACAATGGGAGCTTGTCATGTATTTAATCTATATATATATTTATATATTAAAAAGTGAGTTAAGGGTTCGAAAAGGCACTGGCAGGTTTTTTTTTTCTTGAGAAAGGAATGGTGATGAGAGCTTGAGGTCGGCAGGCAGAACTTTCTTGGTGTCTTCAATATTTTGTAGCACAAGCTTTTGGACCAAAGGTATCTTCTGGGGGAGAGGGTAGTTGGTAGGCAATAGTGGGGTATGACGATAAACAGATATTAGCACCTAAAAATGATGTTTTAGCAACCTTGACACTCCCTGAACCTAAACCTAAAACTAAACCCTAAATAAAAATAAAACATGAATTTTGAGTCAAAAGAGATGCTTGATGAGACTTAATGATGCTTCAGTGATATCTCTTTCATTCCATCCTTCCTTGTTTGAGCTAGACATTGCACCGCACCTCCTCCCGTCCCACAATCATTCTAAACTTATCTTCCAAGGTTTGCCCAGATATGCCTTTAACCCAGATTACCCCCTTGCATTAAGCCTTAAAATGATGCCTTCTCCTTTTCTTTTTCTAATTAATATGGATATCTGGAACCGTTTATGTTTATCTCAACTAATCTCTCAGGTCTAACGACTATATAAACTTTTTTTGACAATAATATTATCAACCACAAAACTCGAACTTGAAACTATAAAGGTAGCAAATCCTTAGTTTCTAAGCTCTTATATCACCTACTAAATGGTTAGATGATATTTTGTTTTAAAAAATATGGATACATAAACTAACTTTCGCACTACTAATATACAGTAATTGCAAAATTAGCTAACCAATCTAACAGTTGATCATCAGATTAAATTAGTCGAGCTAAGGATAATTTATTTGCTACAATTGTTTTTTAATTAATAATGTTTTCCCACTCATTTAGTGTCTGTAAGCTGAGGGTTTTCTGCTCTGCTAGCTGTGATTGTCAGAGATAACTCTGTTAGGATGGTTATTATGGTAATTGACCTCCAATTATGATTCTCTTGCTTTTCCTTTTCTACAAATCTTCTTGGTCTAAATGGTAGCTTTAACTTTATTCTTGAATGATTAATAACAAAACGTATAGAATTATATATATATATATATATATATATATATATATATATATATATATATATACACACACTTACAAATAACAAATAAACTATAAGAGATTTTTCAAGTTTATTAGAAATTCTAAAAGCCAGACACCTTTTGCGTCTGGACACCAAAAATAATTGTCTAAACAACCCTAATTTCTTTCTATTTTTAAAATTCGATCATAACAACGTGGTCAAATCAGTTTCCTGGTTAATTAATAAGTCCTTCATGATATTCTAATATATTCAAAATAAATTTAATATTTTTTTAATACTGGTTTCAAAACATAAAAAAAAGGCTATGATTGTTTTTGGTTAAAAGGCTATGATTGTTTTTGGCTATCAAGCCAGCCCCTCACTATGACCCTAATTTATAATAAAATCTTGATACTTTTTTTGATATTGTATTTTATAATTTTTTTTTAAAAAAAAATTAATTTAATTTATTTTTTTGATTTTTTTATATATTTTCATTTGATGATATTGAAAATAATTTAAAAAAAATATACTCAACGCCGGCACGAAGAAATTAACTGCAGTTGCTTGGGAATGTTGTTTTCTAAAAAATATAAAAAAAATATTTTTTTTATATTTTTTAGAAAACTGCAGTTAATTTCTTCGTGCCGGCGTTGAGTACCAGCGGCCTTTCAAGCTTCATTAAAGAAAGAGCGTGCTCTCTGCAAATTATTTATTTAAAAAGCCTCCTACCAGTACATAGCATATTCTCTCTTAATTATTGTAGACGGTCAGTTAGTTTACTATAAGAATGGAGTTTCACTTTATCCCTCTCTCTGATTTTTTTTTAATTAATATTTTTTGAAAAATATTCATTTTCATATTATTTATATTTGAGTTATTATTATGCTTTTAAAATACAGGTCATAGATTTACTGAGTTAATTTAGTTTGACTTTTAATTATTTTTTTCCTTTAATATTATATTAATTAAAAATAAAGTGTATTATTTGTTTTAATTACTTTCCATTATGTTATTTTGATTTCATGATCAAGAAATAGTATTTGAAGAGTTAATTCATATTGTTTTTTTTTATTCTCATCATTTAGCACTGGATTGGCTGAGATTTGAGTTTCATTATTTTTTTATATATAGAAATATCTTGGTCTCAGATTAAGATCGTGAGTTTGACGTAGTTTTATCATTTTATATTTAATTGGAAGAAACTTAAACAAGATTTTTTTTCCTTTGAAATTGTTTTTCTCCTGGTTATTGTTATAGATTTTAATTAAAATAAATTAGACCGTTTACTATCATTATTTTTTCCATTTAATTACAGTAAAATTAACTTATCTGATCAAGTTGAATCTATAGTGCGGAGTGTAATTATTATTATTTTTTAAAATAATATTTGCAACAAAAAAAAAAAACGACCTCGTAGATTAACCCAGGGCTACTTCTAGTATATTCTATTTTTCTAATAAAGTTGACTTTAACTAAAATTAGATGACAAATGGAGATTACAAGTACTCATCCCTTTCTTGATGACATGAACTTATGGAGTCTAGAAATGAAGGGCTCACTGCCATGATCTGGGGCTTTTTTATACAAATAAATAAGGTTTAATGCTGACAAAATTAGAAATTTAAATTAATAAAATTTATAACAAGTGTATTTAACCTATAGCCCTTGTCCTTTGTCAACTGCCCCGCTAGAGCTAGCGAGTGTAGCGACTTGGCTTGCTTAAATCTTGTTCTTCTGCCAAGTGGGAAGAGGTAAGACTGCCGTATCATTGATTTCACATCCCATATCTTGATCCCTGTCATATTTACTACGGTGCCATTATATATTTTAATTCATCCACTCCCTGTAGCTAACCATCCTCTGAATATTATATATATATATATATATATATATATATATATATAAAATGCTTTTTAACATTGAGAGGATGAATTAGCCTTTAAAAAATGGCCAAAAAGAAAGAGGGATAAAGATGTGTCAAAGATCAAGAATAAATGGTAGGGCAAGGCTTTTTTTCTATATTGAACAGAATGATTTCACACCTAGCTAATATTCAATCTCATTAGTGATCATTGAAATATCACACAACTAAGAACACATGCATCATGATGGGAACAATCATTTGATGATTCTGGTCATGAGAGATGGATCTTGAAAGGGGAGAGATAACAGTTTCAGACCATGAATGCTTCAAGATGGGACACACAGCAACAGACAAGATGACCACAAAATTCTGCTTGCAATGATAATCTCCAAACCCCAAGCAACCATGTAAGAAAACATGGGGTGCCCGAAATTTGAGAGCTGGCACCAACCAAATCCAGTCTTGTATTTCTGAATCTGACATGAGATGGGAAGAAATAGTTTATTGCCCATATTATATCTCTTTTATATATTTCATAAACATATTTACCGTATTAAATTAAGCTTTGACGCATGGAAACCAGCCCAGTATTAAAATCGAGGGAAAAAACTATCAGCATTCATCGATAGTAGAGGCCATAAAATTAAAATAAATCTCAAGACTGGCCTTAGAGATAGCAATGTCACGGGAATGAAAGTGAAAGCTAAACTCGTTTTAGTTGCTTACGAACTTAATTAAATGGACTAAATTATGCACTTGATATATAGCTTGTCAACGAAGATAGTTGCGAGGCATATGCACCTACAATCTGAATTTCTATGCTGGCGTCAGATTAGCAATCCTTTTCCATTTCATTTACTTGTTGTTTTATCATTCCTTGTAATATATTTAAGCGCTGCGCGTTTAGCTTTAACACCACCAGGGCCTCTCATCCCTAATCACAGAGCTGAGAAGGGATTACTAGACTCAATCAAAATATTATCTTCTCTGAAAGAAAGATAGAAAAAAAAAGGGATCTTTTTCGGGTCTTTCTTGGCTTCCCTCGAAAGATCAATCTAAAGTTTGTGCATGATCATATTGACTGGTGGGTCTACTTCTGCAATGGAGTGACAGCTGCTTCAACAATCAAGTGACTGGTTCAAATTCATCTTGCTAGTTATCTCTCTTCCACATTGCCTAAACGTAACTCGAAAGCAAAAGGAATTGGGTCACTCTTGTTCTTTTCGCAAAGGGGTGGTACTCTATATAACCACGCGCACACAAAGACACTTAGTGTCGCATATCTTTGAGCCTTCCTTGTACCCGTTATTGTATCAGTCCTAATTCGTCCGATGGATCGTTTATCATCTACCAGTAACATTTTTCCTGCCGGTCGGGATGATTTTACCGGCCAACTTGGATTGATTTGGCAAGTGATAAAGGAGCCATTGATCGTGCCGGTCTTGAAATTATTGGTCGTGGTGTGCTTGGGCATGTCAGTAATGCTTTTCATTGAAAGAGTGTACATGGGGGTTGTTATAGTTTTTGTGAAGTTGTTCGGGAAAAAACCAAATAAGAGGTACAAATGGGAGCCTATAAAGGATGATATTGAGCTCGGTAACTCAGCTTATCCGATGGTTCTAGTGCAAGTTCCAATGTACAATGAAAAAGAGGTGCTCTTTCCAGTGTTCTTGTCATTTTTTCTTCTACTGTTGCTTTTTGTTTATTGTACGTGTTACTGTGTTTTAATATGTACTGTTCTATTGTTTTCAGGTTTATCAGCTGTCTATTGGAGCTGCCTGTGGGCTTTCATGGCCGTCCGACAGGATCATAATCCAAGTTCTCGATGACTCAACAGACCCTGCCATTAAGGTTAATTTCTACCTCTAACTCACCTAGTAGTTTGTACGAGGATTTAACTTGGTGTCCAACGTAAATGATACTTAAAAGTGCGCTCGCGTGCAGAGCTTGGTGGAAGTTGAATGTCAGAGATGGGCAAGCAAAGGCATCAATATAAAATACGAGATCAGGGACAACAGGAACGGATACAAGGCAGGAGCTCTTAAAGAAGGCATGAAGCACAGCTATGTTAAACAATGTGATTATGTGGCTATATTTGATGCTGATTTTCAGCCTGAACCTGACTTTCTTTGGCGTACCATACCATTTCTATCTCGCGATCCTGAAATTGCTCTAGTTCAAGCTCGCTGGAAATTCGGTAATCTTGATCAGCAACTTTAAACATCATCAATTAATTTAGTCCTTGAGGTCCACTAAATATTTTAACATCGGTCTGATCATTCCTTTTTTGGGGCGATTATGTAGTCAATTCTGATGAGTGCTTAATGACAAGGATGCAAGAGATGTCATTAGATTACCATTTCACTGTGGAACAGGAAGTGGGGTCTGCTACCTATGCTTTCTTTGGATTCAATGGTAAAAACCATACTAACAAAGCACTAGATTGCTTTTTCTCTCTCTTAATGTTCCATAAATGTTCATTTCCTAGATAGATTGATACAGATATGGAAATTGGGTGCAGGAACTGCTGGTGTGTGGAGAATTCAAGCGCTCAATGAAGCTGGAGGGTGGAAGGATCGAACAACGGTGGAGGACATGGATTTGGCTGTCAGGGCCAGCCTCAAAGGCTGGAAGTTTGTTTATGTCGGTGACCTCAAGGTATCATTTTCAGCCTCCTGACATTCGTAAATGGAAATACTAATATAAAAAAATAATCCCACCAAATTTCTATCAGCCACCAGCCTTACCAGCTGGCTAGGTAATTGGTATGTCGTATTAGTTGTTAGATTGTCTTTTGTGAGTAGTCTTTGCACTTGATATCGTCTGCCACAAGTTAATAAGAGATAATAAGCCAAAGAATTTTCTATCAACTTCATGTGCTCCTAGCTAAATCTATTGCAAACTTGGTTGACGTTTTGCGATTTTAGGTGAAAAATGAACTGCCAAGCACTTTCAAAGCGTATCGATATCAGCAACATAGGTGGTCTTGTGGGCCAGCAAATCTCTTCAGGAAAATGGCTATGGAAATACTAAAAAACAAGGTATGCTCTTTTATTATACCCTCTTTGACCTGGCAATTAAGAATATAGAAAATAAGATCAGATTGTTGGTCCATCTTCCATTTTCGACTAATTAGCATACTATTTTCTGCAGAAAGTGTCCCTGTGGAAGAAATGTTACGTGATCTATAGTTTCTTCTTCATCCGCAAGATTGTGGCACATATTGTGACATTTTTATTCTACTGTGTTGTTTTGCCTGCAACTGTTCTGATTCCTGAAGTAAGTGTTCCTAAATGGGGATCTGTCTACATTCCTTCAGTTGTAACTCTCCTCAATGCTGTTGGAACTCCAAGGTCTGTTCATCCATCCATCTTATCCTACAGTTAACCAAACTTTCTTATAGTCCAGTTTATTGATCGTTTCTGTTAGAAAATAATATAAATCATACTCTGGAACCTCACTTAACAACCTAAGTTTTTAGGTGAGATATTATTTAACAGTTTCTAATGCTTCCAAATCTGCATAATCTTGCAGATCACTCCATCTGCTGATTTTCTGGATCCTATTTGAGAATGTTATGTCTCTGCACCGGACGAAGGCGACACTGATAGGTCTTCTGGAGGCAGGAAGAGTGAATGAATGGGTTGTCACTGAAAAATTAGGAGATGCTACCAAGTCCAAATTACCTGCCAAAGCTACCAGGAAACTGCGGATTAGGATTGGAGAAAGGTAAGTTTAACATTCAAGATTATCAGGAAACCATTTTTAATGATTCTGAGATGAGGTCTGACGCTGTTTTCTTGATGGTTGAATGTTAACAGATTACATTTGCTAGAACTTTGCGTCGGAGCCTATCTCTTCTTCTGTGGATGCTATGATTTTGCCTTTGGAAAGAACAGATATTACATATTCCTCTTCCTCCAAGCCACTGCCTTCTTCATTTCAGGATTTGGTTACGTTGGCACCTTTGTCCCCCACTCTTAGCAAGAATCTTTATCGTCTCCCAGAAACTATGGCGTTGGGATTCCATCGGGGACTTTTTTTCTTTCTTTTATCTTTGTCGCAGGCTACTGATGAAGCAAAGGCCTGTCGTTCTTCTCTTGTTGAACACAAGGGACACTGTATTTTCTTTTTACAAAAAAACTTTGTGATTTGCTGTTATTTTCAGAGTACAAGGAAAGGATAGGGTAAATTCGTAGATATAGTAGCATATACGTTGAGCTTCCATGAATGTAGACATCTATGCAAGGGTTGGTGATTTGAAATAGAATGCTGGAATTTTGTATTGATAATAATACTGAAGATGGACAAGGAATCTCTAGTTGAAATTAAAAAAATCGCATCCACCGCGCTTTCTTCTTTTTCTAATTAAATATAATATCATTGACAGATATTAAAATTAACAGAAAAAAGAATTGCTGGCTATGGGGTTCGAACCCATGCGTACTTATGTACAGAAGATCTTAAGTCTTCCCCCTTAACCTCTCGGGCAAACCAGCCTCCATGTTAACGCGCACAACTTTATACAATTAATATGTAAATAGTTTTAAAACATTGCGAACCACATCTCTTAAATTAGACCCCTTATTTTCTCCTCTGTACACAGATCCCAACTTTTCATGTTTTCTTATGCATGTGTCCCTTTATTTTAGGTCACGAATCCATAAGGATTTTTTATATGTACATATAATTGACACCCTTTTTACCATATTAAAATATATTTATTTTTTTGGATTGACAACTTTGTTTATCACGTGAATTATGATGCCCTTTTGGGATTAGAATACTTTTATCACTACCATTACTGAAACTTCACTTTTATAACCACTAAATCAACTTAGAAAACCACTCAAGCAACATTTTGATGACTAAAAAAATTAAAGTTCTTAGTTTTTTATTTTAAAATTATCAAATCAGATAATTAATGGGTTTTAAATTGATATGAATAAACTCCCGTTAATAAAGCTGTTGATATGATGAGGATAACTACAATATAGAGAGTTTGTAGTTATATATTACTTCAAACATGAGATATTATAAAAAAAATTAAAAATATATTTTTTAATTAAAAATCATCTTACACCAAGTAACTAAACACACACTAAAAAGATACTACGTTGTCTAACAAGCAAGCTAAACATGAGAACAAGGAGACTAATTATTATGTGATTGGATGTTTAACACTATATTTCAAAAATATCTTTAAGAAAAAATTTAAAAACAATTATTTGAATATAATGATATCAGAAATATTTTTTTATAAATAAAAAATAACTATAATTACACTTTAAAACAGACAGAGTCGGAGAGGTGATGTCTGTGAATAAGCAGACAAGGTAATGACTGCGCGCCAACCCGCCCAATCCAACGAGCATTTAAGTTCTGGCTGGTCCCAAACTTGTAGCTTCCCTTGCCGTTTATAGCAAATGCAAGGAAGATGAGATGGGACTAATTGTTGCCTTGGATCAATCATCGAGATAGAGTAATGGAGAGAGCTAGCTAGTCATGACCTTCTAGAAAAAGTTTAGGGCAACAGGTAATGTCTGACGTCAACTCTTACGAAGGATTAGATCTATGATTTTTTATTATTTGACTCTAATATGAAGCCTCAAGTAAACGTTCGTGAATCTCTCTGTTTATTTCTACAGGCAGGCATCGAAAGAACAGTTATTACTAGAGTGGGCCTGCTTTGATGGCCTTTTTGAACATATGACACCGGCCCAACATAAATAATTGGATACTATATAGGCCCATCATTTATTTCCAGAGTATAGGAGGTTTTAGTGGACTATTTACAGCATGGATAGGCCTTTCCGGCCTTAAATTCACCCCGTTTCTAGAATAGAGTTCTGCCCTGGCGAGACTGTTCCGTGAATGTTTTATCCAGTCATCCGACCTCTGGGAGTCGTCCTGGTCCGAAACCTAAACCTGAATTACGGGTTGTGCTGATTGACCTGTGGCGAGTGAGACCAGGTTTTGATTTAAATAAAATGAAATAACAATATTTTAAGAAATAGAAAACTAGTGAGAAATATGACATAGATCAACTCTTAAATCTCTCATTGGAGTTTTTAATTATAAACTCCAATTTTAATTATTATCTCTCAAACCAAACACAACGTAGTGTGAGTATATATAAGTTTTAAGTTCAAAATTTTTTCACTTGAAGAGATATGTTGGAGAATAATATAGATCATGTCATGAAATCTCACTCAACAATTTAAATTTTTAAATAAAATAATTTTTTAATCCATTGTACAGGCACAAGAGATTATTTTGATGTGCTGATATTTTTTTATTTTTAAAAAATTATTTTTAATATCAGCACATCAAAATAATTTAAAAATATTAAATCATTGATTTTTAAAATAAAAAAAGAATTAAACAGCCGGTATGGCGGCAGTGCCAAACGGGCACTTAACTTCATCCACCGTGCCACACGCCTGCCTATTCCAAGCCTGGCAATAATTTCAGTGAGCTAAGGAAAAAGAATGGTGGCTCTAAAATAAAGATAAGTTTACGAACCAGGGACTCTCTGCTCGACACTGCAAAGATACCGGGGATGGATTGTGAGGTGATACCCATTTTGTATCCGAGGAAAAAATTGCTATTTTCACTCTCGAACTCTTCCTTCTTATTCGATGAACATAAACCTCGGATGTGTACTAAATACCTGACTTCAAAACTATCCGAGCATTTCAAACTTCCAATTTTGTAGACATCATTTCTCCTGATCGAGGCGTCATTGAAGGATCCGCCGAGAATCCGGTTAACCATCTTAATTTAAAATTATAGTTTTGTCTGAACACGTCATTAACCATTACTATAAAAACCAAAGGCACGGGAAAATTATTGTTTAACTAAATGTAGATTATAATAATACATTTTTATTGTATTGTTTTTTCTTTTTTAAAAAATGTTTTGACTATTTGATTTTTAAAATTTTGGGGTAATTTCATTTTAACTTGGTAATTTATTTCCTTTTGTTTTAATTTTTTATAGGATTAAAATGGTTTGAATGTTTGTAATGGTAATCAAAGTTGTCCTGATTTACAGGTTTGGTTGGGTTTTTTAATTGAATTTAATTTTATTATCACCTATTGTTTCTTATATAATTAAAAATAATGATTTTGAAAGAAAAAAAACTGTATTGTTAAACTTTATTAAATTTATGGACGTATTCGTGGTTTGGTTGATATGTATATTGAATTTAATTTTTCTTGTTCAATTTCATCTACACATATTGGATTAATTAAGATTCCAGTCTCATAACTGATTTTTTTTATTTTATTTTTATAAATTTATTGCAGTATTAAAAAATATCTCAATATTTACTTGGTGTTTTATTTTATGATTGTTTTTTTTTGTTATTATTTAGTTAAATAAAAAATACTTTAAAAAACATTATAATCTCAATGTAACATATTATCCGATTCACGAGTATAGAATGCTAGCCTAATTTACACAATTCACATGTTAAACAAGTTTGTCCATCAATCAGATATGTTTTTTTTTTCTTTATTTTTAAAATTATTATATATATTTTTATTTTTTAATATTGAATTAATTAGAAAATAACTATATAGTTTATTTTTATTTATTTTCTATAGGTCTATCACAATTTTAATTCTATGAGCATTTATTTTATTATATGATTCAATGAAAAAAATATTAAAACAAATAGAAATTAGGACGTGGTTCATAATTTTAAATATTGATCCAATTTGTTATTGCTTTAACCAAAAAAATTAAATTTATAATTTTACCAGTTATTTATATTATTTTTTAATCCATAAAATCAATTGATTTAAATTAGATTAATTTTCATGTAATTTAATTAAAAATTTAAGCTAAACAGAGTTTAAACAAGACGTTTTAAAATGCACTTACTTTACAAAACTCTCCGTGCTTTTAATATTAGCTTTTAAAAAATAATCAGACCGCAGCAGAGCATTACCAATATACTAGTTATGGGTTATTTCAAGAATTGGGAGAAGAGAAAGATGGCTCAATATAATTTTCCGGCAACCTAAGAACATTCATATAGTGCCGAGGTGAGAGTCCAGCAGACTGACGGTGGCCAACACCAAACTAAAGGCAGCGTTCTGAAGGCATCAGCATGAAAAACAGGATAGCTGCTAACCCAGCTAATGGATGCTGACGAAAGTTCATATGCGATCATGTTATCAATCCTGTGGGAAGCTACAAGAGAGTTATGCGCGCCACGCCAAAGCAAACCTTAATTTAATGAAAATTTCAATCAATAAATAAAATACAATTCAATTCCATATTACAGCACAAACCGCAAGGTAAAGCAGAGAAAAATGCTTACACAGGAAACCATAGAAAAGCGCTTTCTGATAGTCGAGTGCCTGCACAAAGCTAAAGGAGCCTCCAGTGGCTCGGCAATATTAAGATTGTGATAGACCTATAGAAATGGTGAGACTATTGATGGGTGGGACTCAAATATACTATTGATGGGGGAGAACTGCGGCTTTTATGATAAAAAAAAAAAAAAGTTCGAAGAAAAGAACATTAAAAGATACCCAGAAAAATTTCTTGTCTTATTGATCTATAATTCAAAAATAGTCATAAGAACCCTGGAGCCTACAAAAAGTTTGCAACTCTTTAAACAGAGCTTGAGTCGGCTAATCCATTGAAGTTGAGACAGACTCTTATTTTGATTAAATTGATCCAAAAAGCATGTAATACTTCAATAAACCACATCAATTTCTACAAGTCCACTTTCTTGTAACTTTGACCTGGGGTTGTCTCCAATATATCATAGTGACCATATCCATGAAACAGCACATTAATGGGATTGACTTCATCTTTCCGGTACTCTTCACCGTAATTTGCTATGCTTACCAAATTACCAGTTGTCCTATCTCTCATGAACACTGATATCATTGTCCTGAGCCATTGAATTCAGAGAAGAGGTGTGTCAAACATAGAGGTCAAGTAAACATAGAGAAATCAGAATTCGAAATCAGCATGCAAGTCTAGGTATAGAAATCAGAATTCAGTAAGAGACGCAATATCAAGCTCTGAAGCAAAAAAGGGGTTTGTTGTCTCCTGAGGCCATTTTAAGAGACGCAAAAACTACTTTTGATTTATATGTTAAAGTGAATTGATTCTTTGTTTCTGTTCATGGGTGAAAGGAAAAGTTGAAGAGCCATGTCAACAAGAAGGGTCAGCAAGGGAGCCAGCGTGTATAAACTATTTAGTGATGGAAGAAACAAAAGGAATTAAGAGACTCAAACTCACTTCAAAACATGAGAAGCCATCAACAACTCAGGTTCTCCACCCCATACATAAGGTTGTTGAATTCTCTTGACATATGCATCAAAATCTCCCTCGATAAACCTAAGTTGATCACAACAAAAACGCCATTACAGCTGATTGATTAACCAGAAGGAGCTCGCAAATCAAACAGTCACAAACTTACCATTCGGTTTCTTCTCGCCTCTTTAAAAGCTCATCCACAACCTATCACAACAGATTTTGGTAATGCAAATTATTAGACACTAAAGACATTATTACAACCGCGCAAACATATCTGAAAAGTCCATAACATAAAGAATCAGCTTCGAGATTTTTTTATTATATGCCATTTGAGAGCTAATTTCCATTTTTGAAATCTCGAGTTCCATAGGACTAGAAATATTTTTTAAAAGCAGACCGTTCTGACCAGTCAAAAGATTCAAATGGAAAACATGGGACTTGTCTCAAAAGTGCCCCCATTCTCCTCCCATATAATCCAAACTCTCATCATCCAACGAGATCTATCCAAAAAACAAAATTCAAATATATATATATATATATCAGTTGACTTTATTCTTTTTAAAATCTATATTCAAAATTAAACAAGTGAATTCTACCATATAAACAACTCCACGAACTCTGTTTTCTTAAAACCCCAGTAACTCTAAACTTACTTGAGCTCTTAATTCATCAGCGAGTTCTCTTTGATGATTTTCATCAGGAGCATCTTCTCCATTTATCAAACAAGCCATGTGAGCAATTGCTCTAAACAGACATCGGCCATCCGCCAGCACCCCTGCACCACCCTCATTTTAGATTCAACCATCCAAACACTTTCACGCGCATGTTTGCACATACAGCATTAAGAAACAGCGACAAAGTTAATGAATTAAAACCACCAATGTACATATATATGCTCTAAATAGAATTATCTAAAAAGATTGTTGCAATATAAATAAGATTCTGTAGACCACTTTATCAACTAAACTAGGCAACAATAAAACAAAAGTGAAAACTTCATACTTTGCTTCACTCTACCAGACAGGGATTTGAGAAGAAAAAAATCAAAATTCAGAAATTAGACTAAACAAAGCAAGCGAAATAATTTTTTTGAAATAAATGAAAAGTGAAAATCAATGAATTCACGATCAATTTAATTTTTTTAACAAATATATTAATGGAGTGTTTGTTACTGCATTTAAAAAAAAATGAAATTTTTTATATTAAATTAAATTGTTTTTAGATTATTTTGTCAAAAATTATTTTTTAAAAATAAAATAGCATCATTTTAATGTATTTATATATGAAAAGCAATTTCAACCATAACCCCACTCTCAAACATAACTAAATCTCACACCGTCATTTATCAGTCACACGAAAATTAAATTCTTATATTATGTATCACCTAAAAAAATCAGCCGATACAATGTAACGAAACCTAATTAACCATCAATCAAATAATTTTTTTTTGAATAAATTAAAAGTGAAAATCTATGAATTCACAAATAATATAATTTTTGTTAACAACTAAATGGAATATCACACCATCATTTAGCACAAATAAAATCATTCAATGCCATGAAACAAAACCCAATAAACCATTAAATCACATAAAATTACATCATTATTCGTCAAGGATTAAAAGACACTCCAAAAGATAGATTTTTTTTTTTGATATGGAGAAAGAAGAAGAAAACAACAAAACAGAGTCTGCAGTTACTGTCATAGAGCAAAATTTGTATCCGACCTGTGACTTTATAATCAGAACCAGCAGTTGAGCTGCTGCTATCCTGTTCCACATCATCTGAAATCACTGCACTCGCATTCAAGTCATCACCGTCAATTCTCTCTTTCTCCTGATGATCAACATCGACGACGACATTTCCACCTTCCTCGATATTCACGTCACTAAAAAACTCGATCGCTGGAGCCAGGCAAGCACAGACGCTAAACAAAAACAAAGCCGAATCAGGCCGATGGAGCCACCTTGCGGGTCTCCCATCCCACGCAACGTTCCACGACCCTTCCCCTCTCACGCTCCTCCTCCCCCTCCTCCGCCAATCCGCCGGCTGGACCACGTGCCATATCGCCGACGCTCCTCTACCGCCGCAATCAGCTCTGCACAAGCTAGAATGGTGGCGGCGAGATGCGGTGAAGGAATCGGAGAGGTGTAAAGAAAGGCGGTCGTTACTTTGGTGGTGGTGGTGGTGGTGGAGTAGGAAATGAGTGAAAAGAGAGTTGAGGGTCCAGTTAGGCTTGGGGCGTGCGCAAAGTACACCAAGCATATCACAGTTTTGTTGGATATGCTTTTGCTAATTTGCGCTCAAATCTTCTTAACCTCCGCGACCATCAGGGCTGTTCTGGGAAGGAAGGAAGAAGGGGAGCTCTAGAATTTTTGCAGGTTTGGTTAACTTTCTTTCGAACGGCGGAGCGTTTTAAAGAGAGTTTATTTTTATGATTTAATAGTGTTTTTAATTAATTCTAAATATTATTTTTAAAAAAATTAGTATTTTAATATTTAAAAAATGATGTTAAAAATAATATAATTTTAATATACATTTCAATAAAAATTAATTTTAATGATGTTAAGTTTATTATTATATATTTTAAATTATTTTGATGTATTTTTATTAAAGGGAAAATTTAAAAATTAAAATAATATTATCTCAATAAATTTAAAAAATATTTGTAGTATAAAACACTATTTAATAATTATATAGGTCCGATTGTATAATGTTGAAGGTATATGATTTTGAAAGTAATTATGAAAAAATTTGAATTTTTTTTTATTTTTTATTTTAAATTAAAAAAATAGTATTTTTATATTATTTTGATATGTTGATATCAAAAATGATTTTTAAAAAAAAATCATTTTGATAATTTGTAAACAATAAATATTTTCAAAAGCTACCGCAATCACACTCACAAACAGAACATACAATTCCACGATCAGATGTGCGGTCCTAGAATCCAGTCGGAAGTAATTCTGAGATGTCCAGTCCTCTTGCTTGCTCAGAATCCATATAAATGGCAGCTTGGAAGCTCAATTCCATGGGCCAATTCATGGACTTGTTTGACAGGAATTTTGTACTCTGTTCCAAATCCGACAAAAAAACACTGATTTTCGTTCTTGCTCGTCCAACCACTTAAATGAATTCGACCAATTTGGAAGATCGGGATGATTAATTTTGTCCTTGACATTATTCACCGGAAGCAGACCGACAGGAAAAACTGGTTTCTGGTAGTGTTCTTGAAGAAGATCTACATATTTTCCTTCAAATTTTCTGCAGCTTCGCACTGCAACACAGTCGCACCCCTCCGATGTTGCAGCGAACCGATGACCGGTCGACTTACCAGACACATCAGGAGAATTCATATTTTGGAACATCACATCTGCTCGATCGGGTCTTTGAACAACAAGAGAAGGAAAAGGAATCCATTTTGGTACCACTGTGAAATCCTCAGGTTCTATCCGCACCCGAGGGTGCTTCAATTCATTTGCCGGCCCAATAAATGCTAATGTAGAAGCTGAGTGCACACTAAAATATCCTGAAGGGACGCCAAATTTAGCAGCGATACCTGGAATCTTGATTTCTCAGGGTTGATACGAAGGAGACTCAAATAAAATACCCTTTGAAGCTAATTTCTTGGAGAACTCAAGATATGGGATCATGTGTCCAAATGCAAACCATGGGAACATAATTACATGAAATTGTTTAGAATCCATGCTTTTAGCTGCAGTTCAAAATTGAAATTAAAATGTTTGTTTAAAATTGTGGTTGAATTTGAGGTTTAATGAAAAGAAGTTTCGTGTGTTTGGTTACCATGTTTTTTATATTGTTGTCAGCTTATAAAATTACATTAAAAGACACATATACATACGTACAAATATGTAAATATATTATTTTTTTTAATTTCATAGATTTAATAATCATAATAACAAAATATTTGAACTAATTCAAGTAAATTAGACATTTATTTTTATTCTCCCATCAAATTCCTTGCAATTCCATCACGAACTAAATTTATACATGAACACTTCTATGATCTCTGACTATTTGCTCGAGGAATAACATTTAATTAAATATCTTCACAGACAAAATTAGAATTACAATCATATTCAGTAAAAAATATCATCTTATGATTTTCTTTTAATATAGTCATGTAATGTCATTTATTAAAATAATATATATATAGATAGATAGATAGATTATTTTTTTATTTAGTAATATATTAAAATAATATTTTTTATTTTTAATATTTCCATACCAAAACAATTAAAAATGCATAAATAAATAATTTCAATATAAAAGAATAAAAAATATAACTCAAAAAATCATTAACACTACTTTATTTTTCGAATTCCCTATCGATAATCGTAAGGTGCAGATGGGATTAACCTCTATTAAATCTCCACCCTTGTTGCCTTGTCATACCATCTCTCCCCTCTATCTCTTTCTCTTCTCACCAATCACCATTTCCCCGAAGAGCTTCATTTCAACACCTCTCTAGATATGCTTTCTTTGACTGCAAGTGCATTGAAAACCTCTCTATCTCTCCTCTTCAATTCTTAAAGTTGCGGAACTCTTTTTGAGTTCTGCTATTTGGTAATGATTTCTTGAATTCCATACATAAACTATTCTTGAACTGGTCCATGTCATTGATGTATGTTCTTGTCCATAAAACTGTGTTTTTTCCTTTACCAGTTCTGAGATGCACTGTTGTTTCAACATTACGCTGTTCTTGCTCTTTTTTTTTATTAAAAATTTAAACAATAAAAATCTGTGGCTGAGGGGGAGGGACGATGAATGTGGCTGCTCGATGACGGAGAGTGTGGTTCCGTGAGAGAGAAGGCAGTGCGAAGTGTTTGTGTGTTTGAGGCAGACAGTGTGCCTGTGGGTATATCACGCGTCTTGCACCTGGGCCGCAGCTGGAAAAGCATTTCAGAGATGCTTTTCCATTTTCGGCCGAACCGCTGTTTAAGAGGATGGGACCCACATTAAAAATATGGCAATATGGTATCTCGTTTGGTAAAAATGGTGTTTGGCCTGCGGTTCATTTTGTTTTTTTGGTCGAAATGAATGTACTAATTAAAAAAATATAATATAATAGCATAGTTTTATTTTATTTAAAATTCTATATCGATTAAAAAACAAAATATACAATTTAAAAAAAAAACACAATCTTAACACTACGCCACACACCTATTAACCGAAATATTATATTTCAATTAAAAAAATAAAATAACAACAAAAACGGAACTGACAGAATTTCTATATAGTGAAAAAAAAAAATCTTCTAGTTAGGTGCGCTCTATAATTTGTTTTGCATGTTCTTTACGTGGTCCCCCAAGGGGCGTGGAAATGGGTGGTGGTGGTTGTTGAAAATAAGTATGTTAAAATATGCAGATCACGCCCTAGATTACTGAACGAGGGTAATACTGTCATTTGACACGCTGAGACTCGTGAGTGCTGTCAGGTGATGCGGGACATGGGAAGATGGAGATGGGCGATGTGAAAAGTGAAAAATTTGTGACGTCATTAGGTAGTTTTTTAAAATATTTTTCATGTTAAATTATATTAAAATGATTATTTTTTATTTTTTAAAAAATTATTTTTGATACCAGCATATTAAAATGATCTGAAAATATTAAAATATATTTATTTTTAAAAAAATTCTTTTTTTTTTTCATTTTAAAAATCAGTGATTTAATGATTTTATATCATTTTAATGTGCTGATATTAAAAATAATTTTAAAAAAATAAAAAAAATATCATTTTAATATATTTCAGTATTAAAAATAATTTCAAAAACTACTGCAACTACATCACATTCAATTAATACGGGGGTTGGCAAGGTTGCCGCTAGAGAGGGGCATCTTTGCCTTGCATCTGAGAATATCCTGCAATTCACATAATTTACCAAACACCACAATCCCCTTTCCCGATTAATATCTTGCTTTTTTTCCATAAATTATTGTTTTTAATAATATTTATTAATCATTTAACGTGTTAATATTAAAAATATAACCTCTCTCTCACACACATACACGTATAAACATCGCATTACCAGAATAAGGTCGGTGGATAGCTTTATTTACGTTTGGAGATGCTATGCTGTTACAATAATAAAGACGCACGAAGAATCAAGAACCATGCATCTTTCACGTCACATCGACCGCGTGGTTCTTTCTGCTAAGACTTTAGGCCATCGACGTGGCAATGCCACGACAACTCGTTCTTCATGCTCTCAGTTTTTCCAGTCCTTTCATTACTGGCGAAGTGGCAATACCCAGTCCTTGCACCGAAGCGTCCTTTCATCAGATGTCCATTCTTTCAATATGTTAACCGACGATTTTTAATAGAAACTGTTATAACTTTCTATTTCTTGTTTTTTCAATAAACAAAAATTATATAAATATATTAAAAGCATTTTAATATATTTTAAAAGCATTTTTTTCAGATGTCCATTCTTTTTATTAGTACTAATATTGTATTTTAAAAGTATTTTTTTAATAAAATAAAATTAACTAGTCTTTCATCTTTTTGTTATTCCAATGTTTATAACTTTATATTGTTCTTACAATTATTTTTTTTTATTTTAGATTATTTTTATTTGATTGTGTCAAAAATTATTTTAAAAATAAAAATTATTATCTTGATTCATAAATCATTTTCAAAATTATCCCGACCACACTTTTAAATATTTTAAAAAATAACATGATTAATGCCATGCCACAGTGTAGGATAATAATAATGTATAATTAACTTAGACAAGAACTTAGTTTGATTGACGTGTTAGCTGAACACCTCGAAAAAATAAAATGAAATAAAGTATTTGCAATGTAATGTGTTATGGCCCATATTTAAATTTACAGGCCTCTCCGGCCTGGTATTTAAATCTCATTGGACGGAGCCCAATAGTAAAGCAAATTACGTGTCCAGAATAGTGGGCCTCCGTGACAAATTGGGCCTATTTGCCATTCCAACCACTATAAATTTTTAAATAAAAATAATTTAACAAAAATGAGGTGGCCATTAGCCAAATTGAACGTATGAAACATTTTGGGGAGACAATAATTATATTTACCTTCTCTGTTAATTATTAACAAAAACACTAAAATGCATCAATCTTTCACTGTTTTTGTCACTGTTCACCATGACTCGTGTGCATTGTTCATTGGATATTTGACTCGATGCTTTGCGAGTGCACGCCAACTTTTTATTTTGCTTTTTGATCAGTGTATTAACAAAAAAACCATGGAACCGGCGATGTTTTTTTATCGTTTTCAGGAGTAAAATCGCTAATCCACTGTTCACAACACAGGAAAAACAAAAAAAAATGAACTCGCGGACACGCCATATCAAATTGTGTGTAAACAGTGGTAATGATTCTTGAGCAACAATGAATCTACAGTAATTGTCTGATCTGTTTTAGGTTATTAGAATGAATTATGCAGTAATTTAGTTATCGTCTGCAAAATATATTTTAGAAATAAAAAACTGTCAAAACCACATGTTTACCATGAATTCATCACCAATGAAATGGAAATGATTGTATTTTTTTAAAATACTAATATTGAATACTTCAATGAAGATTGATGGGTCCCATTGAAGTACAATCAATCATTCTCTTAAAAAAAGTATGAGAGAGAAATAAAACATGAGTTATATTGCTGAGTTTAGTTTATTATCATTTCTATTCTCCAGTGTCATATAATATAAATATATATCCACACACATATATATATATATATATATATATATATATAATTGAAAAAAATAAAAGTAAATATATACAATAAACATAATTTTGAATATTATATATATATATATATTAAAAAATATAAGAGTGTATGTGTTTTTATTCTTATACCTCTAAATATAATTATTAGAATACTATCATTAGAATCGGTCCATTGTTCATATTTTAAAATAAGTGTGAAAATATCTTACTGTATATAAATATCTATTAACAAATACACTGAATTTAGTAAACTTGTAGTGCCCTCTGAAGTTTGCCAAAATACAGCCTCAGATTTTACCTTCTTTTTTTAATAAGACCCATATGAATTAATCCGTACCGGGCGGTGACAGGAGAAGTGAAAGCGAGTTATCATGGAGGTGACTGTCGTGCCGTGCAGAGAAGTCCCACTACCCGGTCAACATATATGTAAAATTCAAGGTAACCTACGGCCTACGTTTTTTCTAACATGTGCGTGGTATCGCATTGTATTTTTTAATTAAAAATATATTTTTAAAAAATAAATTATTTTTTATACAAATATTTTAAAATCATTAAAAATATAAACATATTAATTTAATATTATTTCAAGCAAATAATTAATCTCTCCTGGGGGTGGGGATTGGAAGGTGGTTTCATGGGGTATTCAAGGTAGTTTTAGTGTGATTTCAAGAAAGCTAGCTTGTTAAAGCTACAATCTCACAATAGGAACGACACCGTTCAACTTAAACCTACCAAAGCCAATGCCTAAAGTTCTGAGACTTCTTCTCAAACTGGACCAGCTGGTTGGGGTCATGCTTCATCAGGCGTAGCTGAAGTTTCAATCATGCAAAGACACATGTCGAGATGAGATCAAGACCCGTTTTAAAAGTTTTTCTTAAATAGAATAAAAAATCTTTATTTTTTATTTTAATTTTTTATATAGTTTTAGATGATATTCATATAATAATATCAAAAATAATTTATAAAATAAAAAAAAATATTTTTAAAAACAATCAAAACCACATTTCAAAATAAATATTAATTCTATGACCACAACCAAAACCCATAATTTTCACGGTGGTTCGGTTATCAATCAATTCATATTCTAGTTAATCCGGGTTAATTCAGTTTTTTTTAATCACAAGACAATCCGACAACTGATGACTTAAAAAATATTTTTAAAGTCAACTTTCAAATCAAGTTTGATAATGGGAAGCAATCCAATCATGTACCATGTTAGGAGCAAAACGACTTTTAGCCGCAAAAAATTGTACCATCTACAACACTAATATTATATGATCCGGACCCACACAATTTAACATGTCAAACCATTTATTTAAATAATTGATATTTTATTTAACTGATAACTTAAAAAAAAGTAAAATAAATATATTATTATTTTTCTGCTAAATAAGATTCATCATATTTTGCATGGACGAGACGTGATTTTAAAAATGATTACGTCGTTTTCATGCATACCCAAGTAATCCTTTCTAGTTTGTCTCTTTTTGTGAATGGCTTTTTGTGTTGTCCCATATTTTTTTTTTGGCTATTTCCACTTTTTCCCCTCCATCGTGGGCACCTCCTTGTTAGATTTTGCGCAGACAACAAGGCATGGAACGTCTACTTGCTGGGTTTTAGTCTTGGGTTAGGGTAGCACGTGCTTAGTTCAAGAAGAAACAACCCAACACGTGTTCGAAACATTTTAAGTATCTTCTGCTGCCGTGTTTGTGGTTTACGGTAACACCCTTTGCTCTATACTTTTCATCTTTTGATGAATTTATTTTGCCAAATTTATAAACAGGGTTATGTGATTTAATTACAGGAAAAAAGATCGGGTAGTTTATTGTATTTTGTCACAGGTTTCCACCTCGATATTTACTTAATTAAAGAGCGATTGCCATCTTAATTACTTACGGGGACAGGATATGTTGCTTCTCATTGATGTCATCTTAGATGCGAAGTAATTTACGGGGGCTTTTATGGAAAGGAGCACTACTTGGCAAGCCGCAACAAAACCTTCTAGAAGACAAGTTCTAAGCAAAGAAGAGGAAAAAGTGAGAGAGAAACCTGCTTCGTACAAATTTCAGAACAATTTTTCCATTCTATTTTATGGTAATTTTGTGTTTTCTACAAAAATAGTTCACATGGTCTCTTTTTACAACTAGTTTATGAAAATGGCAACAATTTTCAATATAAACCCAAAAATGAAAAAAATAGCATATGAAGTGGATTTTTTTGAGCAGTTGCAAACGTTCTATCAATTTTGACTATTTCTGCAGTACCCATATGAAACCCACAAAAAGTGATGACCCATATGTCGTTAATATTGTTTTACAGTATCATAACAGTTGACCATATTCATTCAAAAAAACAGAGCGACCATGTAGCTAGATGAGAATGATAAGGTAGTAATATCTCAAAATACAGGCACGGAGCAAGAGACATATCAAAACAGTTGACACGAGTGAAAAAAAATTGGTTTCGGACATAGCAAGATTACAAATTTGGAAACAGAGCAAGAAAAAAAATGGAAAGGTTAGGATTAGGATTAGAAGGCACGGTGGGGGTGTGCCCATTTTATAAAAAGACAAAGCGGAGTGCCCCGATCTAGTCTATGTTCATATAACATACGAAATAAAGCTTGCTTCTTTTCCATTCCTTTCCCTCACTGGATTCTCTCTCTTTCCCTCCCTCACAACAGCAAAGACCTGGAATTTTCCGGCATTGACTCGTTTAAGGTTTTTCAGGCTACCCATCTACAGATCGGTGAGCTAAGTGCTGTGCATGAATATTTCATTTACTGTTTTTGTTTACAGTTTTTTTTTTCCCTTTGACCCACAACAACTAGAGTGGCTGCATGCTTGCTACTGCAAATCACAAATAAGATGTCTTAGAGATTTCATTGAAGTTTTTTTGATACCCATAATCTTAGAAATTTAACACTGAGTAGAATTCAGTCAATTTATGCAGATTAGGCTAATCTTGTTCTAAAATAAAATAAAATTGAATAGATATTTATTCATATACTTATTGTTTAATATTCTGCCATTGTTATTCATGTCTTCCATGTTTTCAAAGAAACAGATAGATATAGCTTTTAGCTATTGAAGAATATCTGGGAAATGATCTCTGCATTTACAACACAGATGCAATTGTCGTTTCTCTTGGTCATCTTTCATGTTTGGTAGGAGGTATAAAATGTGTTTTGGGTTTTTGGCAGGGAAGGTTCAGGCAAATGAGGTAAGAAAGGAGAGGGCTTTTAAAATCAATGAATTTTGGCAATTCACCGAAAATTTCAGGCACTGGAAGCAAATTGGTGTTTTCAACTGAGAGAATCACTACCCAGAGCAGAGAAGAGGAAGAAAAACTAGAAACAGCTGGCAGGTAGAATGGATCCAAGGATCAATCATGTTGAGATTTCCAATCCCACGTGATATTGATTTCCTACCAACAATGGCAGAGAAGCCCATTCCAAGATCTAATGTAATGCTGACTGACGGGCAAGGGAGCCAATTGGGCAGAACGAAATGGCAACTGGCCGGATTTTCCAGTGGATGTGAACAAGATGTGTCAAATTACAGCAGAGTGGCTCAACATGCTGACCAGAATGATCAACTGGTTACAAATGGTGGGGATAATATTAGGAATGCAGATATAGGTCATGAGGTGACAAGAATGGGTAATAATACAGGCAATCATATAGTGAGTCAGACCCCAGGCTTGAATAGCAGTTTATTAGCAAGTATTCTAGCATATCCAAATATAGCTACATTTACCTCTCCAGTTGCACCTCCTAGTCCAAGCACATGCATGGTTTGGAGGCCTTCATTTCCCAACCTGCATGCTCAAGTCAACAGTTGTGTTGAACCCAACTTGTTGGTCGAAAACCAAGCTCGCTGCTGGAATCTTTTGAGCAGTAGCAGTATCTCATCCCAGACACACTGTAAGTATACATACCTGTCCTTTAATTTTATGACAACTTGTTCACGAGACTGCTGTAATGCAGGAACTGCTCGTTCCAATCTATAGGTAACAGCAAAACATAAGATGTCTGTGTTTCATGTCATATGGCATCGAATCAATCTGACAGAATGTAGTTCAACCCATAGATGTAAATTAGCATGGAGCTTGCTGTTTATTTGTCCAGATCAGAATTTGACATTTTCTAGATGCTTGGTATGAGCAAAAAAAATTAGGCATTCCACACAGCAGATTAACTTGTGTTTATGTCGAGCAAGAATCAACACTCACTAGGAAAAAAAAGAGACGGGGATGAAAAAGAATTAGCTTTCATTTTGCCACTAGCTGAACTTTTGTTTCAACCTTATTTCTTGTCAAAATCTTATTCTACATTCTTAAGAAATTACTTTCTACAGATGAACATCCAACAATGCCTTGCCTTCCTAGCCATGATCTAAACTCATCACCTAGAATAGAAGCTGATGCAGCCTCAAGTGTTACCACATCTTTTAAATTTGCTGCAGTAGTGCCAGATCAGGCCAAGAGATTGGAGAGCAAGCTTACTGCAACGTGTCCCTCGCAGGAAAGAAACTCTAGTGGAGAAAGCGAGAAAAATGATTTAGTTATATTCAAAGAACTCAAAACCAATCAACACAATTCAGATGAGCTCTCGTGTAACATTGCAGACTCATCATCTGCAGTAATTTCCACACCATTTGAGGGAGAAAAAGATCTAGCAAAGCTTGATGAACAAGGCATAGACCTTAATAAAACACCACAGAAGCAACCTCCAAAGAGAAGAAAACATAGGCCAAAGGTGATTGTGGAAGACAAACCAAAAAGGACTCCCAAGGTTGCAACCACAAAAAACACTGACCCCAAGGAGAAGTCAACTGAAAAGAGGAAGTATGTTCGCAAGACTTTGAATGAGCCAGCAATTCAACAAACAGATTCTGCCGTAGGGACTACACCTCCCAGCTCTGCAAAGAGGAAGTATGTGCGCAAGAAGGACCTGGATGAATCAGCAACTCAACATACAGATTCTATTGGAGAAACCAAAAATACCCGTCCTGTGAAGAGAAAGTATGTACGCAAGAAGGGCCTAAATGAATCAGCAAATCAGCATGCAGACTCTACAGTAGGCATTACACATTCTGCTGCTAGAAGAGAATTGAGGTTTGATTTGGAAACTACCACGGATGAAAGATACAGTAATGCAGCTTCTCAGGAGTTCATGCTGAATAAAAAAAGAGGGACTTCTGATCTGAACACAAGTCTTCAAGTGGCAGACTCAAGCACCACAACTTCGCAGATGAACCAGCAGAATAGTTTATGGGTTGAAAACCAGCAATCAGGTGCTACAAGTAACCAGGCACCTTTCATGAACCAGATGCAAAGCAGCTATACATCAATTTTAGAAAGACAAGTGGTGGCTGCTGAACTAACTCAAAGAAAAATCATGCACATGGAGAATTTAAACGTCAATGCAAAAGATGCACGAGGACCTGGTCAAGTTGTCTTTCTAGAAAAAAGACCAGAGTGGACTAGACAGATAACTTATCAGAATACTCCTCAATCCATACAAATGATACCACTATATTTAATTGAGGGTAGAGGATCCAAGAGAGAACACTTTCATATTGAGAAAACAAAAACCTGTACTTCATATCCAGTGGGCTCTTTAGCTGATGAATACCATCAGAGCATTCCAGGCATGGGATGCTTGGAGGTCCAGAAAAGAAACAAAACAGAGAATGGAACTCAAGCTAACACACTGAGCATGTCTTCTCGTGTTGCAACAGCTAAATATCCTGGTGAGTGGTATGTCCACTCACCGGCTTCACAGAACCTTCCAAAGCAATGCATTTCATTTAACCCATTCTTTCACCTAGAAAGGACAGAAGAGACTAATGGATCAGCTCGAGTCCATAACTCTCTCTCCCCCACCACATTAGCAATTTGTCACAACCTTTCACAAACCCCTCTCAAAACAAACCATGCATCTGATAGCCAACTGCAACCTGGAACTTGCAACACTGAAATGTCAAGAATACAGATGTCTGGAGCTACTGTGTCCATACCAATTCCATCAGGTAAGGGTAGGGTGCCGCAACAACCAAAGGATATCTTGAAAGAGCATCAGCAGCCATCAGCGAAGAGAAGAGGTGTAGCATGTTTAGTATATATTATAAGTATAATGCTTTAATGGTTCAGATAGCTTACTAAATGTTTTAGTCACCATAATTACAGCAAACACTCATGACATCCAATGCAGGGAGACCAGCAAAGCAGAAATTCTCCTCCGCAATTGAAGAAATCGTATACCACATGGAGTGCCTCAGTCTGAATGCAGGGAGCAAAAAAATAGAAAACAAGGAGCAAAATGCACTTGTGCCTTATAAAGGAGGTGGCACGCTTGTTCCCTATGATGGGCTTGAATTTGTCAAAAAACACAAGCCAAGGCCTAAAGTAGACCTTGACCCAGAGTCAGACAGGGTATGGAAACTGCTGATGGGAAAAGGAAATGAAGGCCTTGAAAAAACAGATGCAGGGAAGGAGCAATGGTGGGAGGAAGAGAGAAAAGTTTTTCATGGGCGAGTTGATTCATTCATTGCAAGAATGCATCTCGTTCAAGGTACAAAGCTTGTACTTTCCCCCAACATTTTCAAGATTATTACTGAATTCAACAGCATATATATATATATATATATATATAGAGAGAGAGAGAGAGAGAGAGAGACATATATATTATTTGGGGCTTCCAACTTGACGATGAGCAGTTCTGCTATGCAGCCTCTACTCACAAACATACAACTTAAACAGAGAATTCATATTGCATTTTGCATTTGTACATGTAGATGTACAGGTGTTTGTTTACGTATGCATGTGTCCCTTGCAAATGCACAGAGACATAACATGGAATGATGCAAATGCAAAAGCACTGTCAACCATGAAAAACAGAAGCACAATTCAGAGAGAATAATCATTTCATTTGGAAGAAAAAGTCATCAGTAAGTTCTTAACTACTAATGTAAGTTTGTAGCAAAACAAAATCAGGTATTGCTATCAGGACAACATAAAAATGGAACTGCAAAATGTGCATGATGCCTCCTCAGTGTAGATAACCATGTAACAAGTGTATTACAATTCTTCTGAGCTTTTGAGTAGCTAAAATAACCTACTGGAAAGATTCAATTGCATTTGGTAAATTGTTCAGAAGTCCATTAACACATTTACTAATGCTTTCTAACAAGAAAAACTAGGTGAAATATGT
Organism: Salix exigua; assembly: GCA_032356905.1. NCBI lineage: Eukaryota > Viridiplantae > Streptophyta > Magnoliopsida > Malpighiales > Salicaceae > Salix > Salix exigua. The sequence goes on along the minus strand of CM063595.1, from coordinate 1,161,065 downwards.
CAAAAGTTCTGCAGCTTACAGATGACACATCTAATACCTCAATGTTGTACAAGAATGAACATGCTATTTAATTCCCTTTTTAGTGAACCAAATAGATAGTCACCTGCAAGTATGAATGTAAATAACATTCTTTTCAGGAGATAGACGCTTTTCCAAATGGAAGGGATCAGTTGTTGATTCAGTAATAGGAGTTTTCCTTACCCAAAATGTTTCCGATCATCTGTCAAGGTAAATTTGACATTTCAGCTCAATTACAAGACCAGATGAGCCATGATAATCTCTTTTCATGAACTGAACAACATCGTCTACTTTCCCACCTTGCAGTTCTGCCTTCATGTCTCTAGCTTCATTATTTCCTCTGAAGTCTAGGAGCAATGCCGCATATGACAGCCATAGGAAAGGCATCATGGTTGAGGAACCAGATGTCTGCATGCAAAACTCAAATGACATCATCAAATGGAACAACAAGCTGAGGTGTCCACTCTACAACCAAAGTTCCATGACACACCACGGATCAGCAGAACCACAGGGAGAGTCTGAAACCTGGTGTATAGAAAGAGCAAGCATGGTAGGGGCACAAAGTCACAGCCTGGAGGAAGAATTTGTATCATCACAGGATTCTTTTGATTCCTCAACTATCCAAGCAAATGAAGGAGTCAGATCCTACTCAGGCTCCAACTCCGAAACAGAAGACCCTCCTAGTGGATGCAAACCTAGCACAAGTCATGGTTTATCTTCTGTGGCTCATTTACAGATGGAGAGTCCCACCTTGCTAGAAGAATTTGATGGCTGTGAGAGTGGAAGTTCACTGTTTCATAGGGGATCCAGACATGAAAATGAGCAGGCAGAAGGTATACAGAACATGCAGCAACGAGCTGGATTGGAAAGATTAGGTAATCTGAACTGCTTTTCTCCATATAATCAGCAATTTGATTACTGCAATCCGCAGATGCAAGGGCAAGTGGTTTCATGCAGTAACTATGGGATGCTACACATGACTTCACAGTCCAATGTACAGCAAGCAGAAGGCTTCAAATTGCACCATGAAGAAACCATATCTTCTTGGACGTCAAACTCATCTAGATCCAAAAAAGAAACAGCTGGAAGCTGCTCAGGCAAAACTGTTGGACAAGAGTCAGCAAGTGTGGGTAAAACAGCTGCCAGACAATCCGAGTTTCCAAGTTGTCAAGAAGCTCCACTAGCAGTACCAGATTCTTTCTTCAGAAAACAATCAATGTATGAACAAAGCAGTTCTCAGCCTTACTATGAAAGTCAAGTTAATGAGAGGAACGAGACCTTGCAATGGCAAAACATGCCAGCTGGTGGACCTGTAAATCTTGCCGAAACACTGCCTGAGAACCAAAACAGTTACACACAGCACATCTCAATTGTCTCCAGACTCACAGAAAACATTCTTGATGTTGAGAGGACCACTTCTATGAATAAGCAAACACCCCTAGAAAACATAGTGGTCAACCCAAATACAAAGGATAAAGTACATCCTGATAACAGGGAAAACCTCAAGGCAAATGCAAATGCCTCAAAAGCAAGAAAAGGAAAAAATGAGAGTGAGAAAAAAGATGTATTTGACTGGGATAGTTTAAGGAAGCAAGTGCAGACAAATGGAAGAAAAGAGAGAACTGAAGACACAATGGATTCCTTGGACTATGAAGCCGTGCGATGTGCTGGAGTCAACGAGATATCTGAAGCCATCAAAGAAAGAGGGATGAATAAAATTCTAGCTGGACGAATCCAGGTACCTTAGCATGTTTAACCTCGAGCCTTAATAACCATTCATTCCTCTTCAAATGGATTTGTGAACTCTTCTCTTACTCATGGTGGATTGTGTGAACTCAAATCACATAAAACATGTTAATAATGGTTACACAATATTGCAGGAATTCTTAAACCGACTGGTAAAGGAACACGGAAGCATTGATTTGGAATGGTTAAGAGATGTGCCCCCTGACAAAGCAAAGTAAGCCTCCCCAAATATTAGAGTTCCTACTCAAAAGTATTGATTATTCCAGTATGATGCTGCTCGTAACAAAATTTCAGCAAAAGACAGCGAATAATTGATCAAATATCATAATATGTTCCCATGTTTCTGAAATATCTTTATTTTTCAGGGATTATCTGCTAAGTATATGGGGGTTGGGGTTGAAAAGCGTGGAGTGCGTGAGGCTCCTAACACTACATCATCTTGCGTTTCCAGTGAGTCTCATGTGTAAAAAACAGATAATGTTGAACTAACAGGAGATAGAAAATTGTATAATTCAAATGATTCAATTGCCTGTTTGAAAAGGTTGACACAAATGTTGGGCGAATAGCAGTTCGACTAGGATGGGTCCCCCTCCAGCCACTGCCAGAGTCACTGCAGTTGCACCTGCTAGAACTGTAAGTATTATGTCACAAAATTGACATCAGATTTTTCTTGTTATCCAAAAATGCTAATCAGATTTCCTCTAGGTACCCAATACTCGAGTCAATTCAAAAATATCTCTGGCCAAGATTGTGCAAACTCAATCAAAGAACACTGTAATCACATGACTTCCTTGGAGCCATTCTGTTCATTGAAGCTGTACTTTCCATGCATGAAGATCATCTTTTTTTATTATTATTATTCAGACAAGATGTTGATTCCCATCTTTTTTTTATTGGATTACAGGTATGAATTACATTACCAGATGATCACATTTGGAAAGGTATACTCATTTTGGCACTTGATAGCATACCAATCAGATTATTATTGTTACTAAGCATCTGAAAAGCATCAAGATACCCGTACCCTAACTTATGCAGGTCTTTTGCACAAAGAGTAGACCTAACTGTAATGCATGTCCCATGAGAGCAGAATGTAGACATTTTGCAAGTGCCTTCACAAGGTTGGCATATCTTCTCTGTTATACTGCCATTACCGTGTATCAAATATTACTCTAGCCATCAAATAATGTACTTTTGAAATATAAAACATTGCAAGGCTGACCATTTTAGTATTCAATCACATGAAATATTATTAGCACTGTATAACTTAGAAACACCATAACTAGAACAAAATACTCAAAATATTAGATGGTTGACGGGTCACTTGTAGCAATAAAATTTTGCGAGGAAAATTAATTGCAATTAGTAATGTTATGCTATGGTACTTTCATAGTGGCTGGCTGCTTTCTTGCAGCAACAAAGAGGTGGGGTAGTGTTTCAATTAAAAATATATGATCTATGACCCAAAATTATTCATGATCTCCTAGTCAGTTGCACATGAGGGGCCACGATCTTATTTCAGTTTAAGACAGATGTTTAAATAAGGAGCTTTTCATTGAAGACAATCCTTCACAAAAACATGTCTGTTTGTTATATTGTGTAAGCATGCATTCTTGTTCAGGCTATAGAGAATTTTACCAACTCTTCCAGGCTAAAAAGTAATTAATGACCATCCCATCTCTGATCCATCCTGTTCCTAGCTGTGGGAGGAGAAAACGAAGTAAAAGAAAATTCAGTGTTGATAATTGCTGAATGAGATCAATGGATGAGAAAACAAGAGATTTTAAATTTCATTTTCTCAAAACCATGCACGTTGTTAATTAATATGCTATCCGGGCATACTTTTGATTTTTTAAAGCAAAGGCAAATAATTGCTCTATTTTATGCAGTGCAAGGCTTGCACTACCTGGACCAGAAGCGAAGGATATAACAACTTCAACTGTTCCCTTTATGCCTGAGAAAAGCCCAAGCATAGTCATCAATCCCATGCCATTACCTCCACCTGAGGACAATCAACATAAAAGAATAGGGTTTGATAATGACAGTTGTGAGCCTATAATTGAAGAGCCAGTAACACCAGATCAAGAGCAGACTGAATTAACAGAGACTGATATTGAGGACTTCGGAGAAGATCCCGATGAAATACCTACAATAAAACTCAACATGAAAGAGTTTACTGAGAATTTACAGAATTATATACATACAAACATGGAGCTCCAAGAATATGACATGTCCAAAGCGTTAGTTGCTTTGGACCCAAATGCTTCTATCCCCACACCCAAATTGAAAAATGTTAGTCGCCTACGGACAGAACACCAAGTGTAAGTAAAATCTTCTCATAATATAGGTCGGAGCTCAGTTCCTCCAACTTTTTAAGTTTTTTCTTGGTCCTTATGATTAATAGTTATTTTATAAGAGATTAAAGACATACTATTTGGAACTATGCACGTGAAAGACAGATTCATACAAAACTATAGAAGCTTGGCAAAACCATCTAGAACATGTGATAAACCGAACCAACTATTGGAACCATGCACGTCATGAAACAGTAGTGCTTGGAAGTGAAAAAAAAAATAATTGATAAAAAAACAGAAGACCCCAGGTATCTAAATAATGGCAGAAAGCCAGACTTCAAACTCACAGCCTGCTCCATTAACTAGTATAATATGTTGAGGGTAAGTTTGGACCATGGATGAGATCCTTAATAATGCATTTGACACTTTGTCTTCGTGATGTTATGCAGGTATGAACTTCCAGATTCACATCCTCTCCTTCAGGGGGTTAGTTTCCCTCCATTTTCAAACATTTTGATTCCCTTGAAACTGCATGCTTTATTTAACAGCCACTTTATAGAACCTGCAGATGGATAAAAGAGAACCTGATGATCCCAGTCCATACCTTCTAGCAATATGGACACCAGGTAAGCACAAAAACTGTGACTTTCAATGGTCTCAACAGCAACTAAAACAAATTTCAGACTACCTATACTGTATTTAGAGAACTAATTACTGTTGGAGCATGTTGCGAAGCTTCAGGAATGTTAATATGATATACCAAGTAGCAAGCGTTCCACTTATATTATGTGAAAAGTAGTGAATGCTCATCTCATAAGTAAAAGATGCCACTATCGTGTGGTATCACTAAGCAATATCTTATTATTTAGGTGAAACTGCAAATTCAATTGAGCCACCTGAACAACAATGTCAGTCCCGGGAACCAAACAAATTGTGCAATGAGAAGATATGTTTTTCATGCAACAGTATCAAAGAAGCTAATTCACAAACAGTAAGAGGAACACTTCTGGTAAGTACATCCATTTTTTGGTACATAAATAATCATAGAAGCCCGCACCAGCATTCTACTTAACTACATGTTTTGCAAATTGATATTTTTATTACCACATATACAGATACCTTGTAGAACAGCAATGAGAGGAAGCTTCCCCCTGAATGGAACTTACTTTCAAGTGAACGAGGTAAAACTGCTAAAACTTTGTGTAATTCTGGTATTTCCTTCAAATGACCAGGAAACCCTACCCCCATCCTATGTATGCCAGAATTTATAGCCATAAGCTTTTCAATAAATAATTATCGAGTGATTCTGCAATTTCCTTGCAGATGTTTGCAGATCATGAATCTAGCCTAAACCCAATTGATGTTCCAAGAGGTTTGATATGGAATTTGCCAAGACGGATTGTCTACTTTGGAACTTCTGTATCATCAATATTTAAAGGTACAAGACAATGTTAGTGCATTAACATTCCAACTAGATTACAAAGGAGAAGGCTGGCTAACAAGAACTCATTATTTTTCCAGGACTTTCAACAGAAGGAGTTCAGCACTGCTTTTGGAAAGGTATCAGATGCTGTTTTCAGTATTTAATAAAATCCTGACATATGAAAGACATTATGCCATTCATGCAGGGATACTATTAAATTCAAGCCCATATACTTGGCAAACTTCAGTCAGCTTGACTTTGTCAATTGGTTAAACTTTATTTGCAGGATTTGTTTGTGTGAGGGGGTTCGACCAGATAACAAGAGCACCCCGACCTCTTAAAGCCAGATTACATTTTCCAGTAAGTAGGTTGGTAAAGACAAAAAACACGAAAAAATGACAAGGAGAGCAGTATGCAAAGTTTAACAGCGATGGTTCCGACCAGCAAGACATTGCTACCTTATTTTTTTTTTGTTTAATAGACATGGCAAGCTTTGTGAAGAAGAAAGATCCTTAACTAACATTCTGTTGTAGATTCAAGTGTTTTTCCTCTTATGAGAAGCATTACAATATCCGAGCTGGGCGCACAAATTTCAATTGAAGTGGTAGGATAGCATCGCTAATGGGATGTAGTTGATGCGATCCCAATTATAGGATTCAAACCCAGCTGAAAGAATTTTCATGTGTAATTGTACGATGACATGGCTGGTGGAATTTAGATGATTTCCTAGTTTTTTAGATGCTTTTTTCTATTCAAGCTCAAATCATGGCCATTCTTGAGAAACTAGTCAATGTGAGCAACACCTCTGGCATCCAAATTATTTCAATTCATGCACTGATCAGAGCTATTTTCAAAACGTCGTGAGTAGCAGCAAATCCCTCTCCCTCGCCTGATTTGTTTTTGAAATCATGCTCACAACAGAGCCCTTGTATTAAACACATGGATCCTAGAATTTCTGGGTGTCAAGCCCCAATTTTAAGACTAATTTAAAGCCTGCTTGTATTCCGAGCCAACAGCTATTCAAAATCATCAATAAACTAACATATAAACCTGGTAAAAAAAACCCTCCATCACTGGCTCATAAAACAAAAGAGCACATATCATCAGAATCCTATGCATTCAGCTATTTAACTAAGCCAGGCACAATTAATCCACTAGATCAACAAACCAACACGCTTGTGGCCTACCTCAAGCAAATCATCGATCAATCAAAAACAATCAGTCTGACCGATTTCTAACAAAAACTGATATTATCTTCCCGTCGCCGTTGAGAAAAAACAGAGACAAATTCAGAAGAAAAACAAAAACACAAAAAAAATCATGCTCGATAATTTAAATTACGCTAAGAAAACTTAGCTCGATCGATTCCAGCACGGTTTATCTAATCTTTTTTTTTTTCTATGCAAAAAAACAAACACGTGCTCACAACTCCACAAAATCGTAAAATCAATAACAGCAACGACAGTAAATCGCAATAAGAAAAAAAAAACTAAACCGCAAAAATAACAGGAATCTAGCTCGATGATTAAAATAATGACGCAATCAGAAGTTCAAATTACTTGCGCTTAGAATTCTCATCAACGCCAACTCGTTTTCGCTGATTTTTGCAGCAACAAAGGGGTAAATCAAGCTGAGAAACAGAGAAGCGAGAGAACGCTCGAGACACGGAAACTCTCTCTCTCTCTCTCTCTCTGTGGATGGTGAGATAGGGAGCTCAGATATGGATAGAGAATTTAAGGGGAAGGGATTTTGGAAATTATTATATTTGTTGTTATTATTTTGTAATTGCCTGGGATGGATTTGATTTCCTTGCTGGTGCTTTTTTTCAATGTTTGCCGCCCTTTTGTTTTCCATTTCCCTCTGATCGTAATTTTGAAAGTTTTTGCTTGGTTGAGGACGGGATTCTCAGGATTTTTGTGAGACCGTGGCTCTTATGTCGACACGTGTGATATTATGTCGACACGTGTGCTCTTGCGGCTGAGGGCGAACTATTTCTGTGAAACCGTGGCTTTATTTGGAAAGCATGAAAGCATCATAAGAAAGAACATAATAATCAAGACATTATAGTAAATTAAATAATTTACCGAGGATCCATATGAATCTAATGTAAGGTAATTTAAAAGATATTAATTGTATGATTTCAAACTGGATCTCTTTATAATTAATTTAATTATGTGCATCTCTCGGTGTTTAAATGTTTGTTTGACATTGTTATTTAAATTATAATTAAAATGTTTTTATTTAAAAATATATCAAAACAATACTTTATTATTATTTTAAAATTATTCTTACATAAAAATATTTAAAAACACTAAAAAATAAATTAAAATGAAAAAACAATTAAATTTTTTAAAATATTTTTGAAATTTAATATCAAAACAGTGTAAGTGTCGCGAATGCATTCTGAGCATACACGTGTAATGGGTACAAGAGTTGCTGGCATGAATGGCAGATATGTCCTCAGATGCTCGATTTCTATTTGGTTTCACAAAATTCCTGTGAATGTGACGTGGTCTAGCACGTAAGAGTAGAGGATGGTCCTGGTGGACGCCCAACAAGGGGGATTGGGCTGTGACCCTGATGCCGCGGTAAGTTTTATTATCCTGTTTTTTAAATTATTTTTATTTTTAAACATCAATTTCAGTTTCCCTCGTCTTCTCCCTTCAGATCACGCCCCTTGATTACCAACTTAGTTTAAAACCATTCATGGTAGTAGCCAAAAGACTTCTTCTCATCCGCTAAATTATGTTTTTTTAAAAGTGATTTTAAAAAAAATTGAGATTTTTTATTTTTTATTTTAAATTAATATTTTTAAATTATTTTATTAAAAATAATTTTTAAATAAAAAAATTATTTTGATATATTTTTAAATAAAAAATATTTTTTTAAAATAACTTGAATTCCTGTTCCTTCACTTCGTGTACATGGCTCATGACGTATGAACCTTCGAAAAACATAATCCCCTCTCGTTTCCTCTCCTCCACAATCCCCAACCCCACACTCCCAACTCACCTCCTCCGGGTCGCAGTCCTCGACTCACCGAGTGATCACCTCTAGCCGCAGCTCTCCTTGCCCCTCAAGGCCGTGAACAAGACTGGATTTTCTCCACCGAGTCAGGTCACCTCCTCTTATTATCCCCTGGAATCGCACGGCTCATATTGATCGATCGGAGACAATCCAACCGATTTCTCAGATTCGTCTTCATTGGCTTACCGCAAAAGGGAAGATGCCACGTATGTGAAAAGCCTTGAAAAGAGTTTAAAGCCTTCTTTATTTTTGCTTTATTTCCTACAGCTTGTGCTAAAGATGGGATTTTTTTGTGTGCCCATTCTGGATTATGAACATGATATGATTAGTAGTGTGGTTTTAGAGAGAGAGAGATGTGACAGTGATTTTGTTGGCGCAATGCTCGTTGAGGATGTTGAGATTGAGAGTGGTGGTGAATTTGAGAGAGTTTAGGAGGAGATTGAGGTTTAAAAGAACGTCAAATTTGGTTCGGACAGAAATTCGACTTTGTGCCCGAGAAGGGTTTTGAGTTAGATTGTGTTAAGATTGGTAGAGAAGTAATGTTCAGGCCTGATACTGATACTGATACTGTTACTGAGATTCTGGTGCATTCATATTTGATTTCGATGGCGGCTAGCCTTTCTTTGTTTGGTTCTTGTATTGCGAATATGACTCGAAATGGGCTAAACCCTAAAGCTTTATGTTTAGCTGTTGGGGGCAGAGTTTTAATTAAAGTTGATTGTAGTTTTCATTATTTTTGAAAAAAAAAGAATTTTTTTTTTAAATTAAAAAAATTATGGTCTTAGATATTTTTATGTGATAATATTAAAAATAATTTTAAAAAAATAAAACATATTATTTTTATATATTTTTAAATAAAAAACACTTTTAAAAATAAATTTAATCACTATTATTGAGATTGTTGTTTAAATCATGCAAATGGTTATGATTATAACTAATTATTTCCGAGTGTAATTGAGGTTACTTTTGAAAATATTTTTTATTTATAAAATATATTAAAATAATATTATTTATTTTTCTTAAGTTATTTTTTATATCAATATATAAAAATAATGTAAGAACATAAAAAAATAGATTTAAAATAATAAATAAATAAATTTTTATTTTTTTCAAAAACACTGAAATACATTGACAAACACTATAATTTTGATGCTTCTCGAGAGCAAGCCATACATCATCTTGCGCAATTTTGGTGGTAGATCAACCTCCATATTGTTTTTCAATAAGCACAACTTAAATTAATTTTAGCGATTTATATACCTCGGAGAAATCCAAGAAGCAAAATACCCATTGTGATCATGAACACTTGGAATCGACTAAACGTGAGAGAGAGAGAGAAATGACAGGAGAGCCGTGAAGCTGTATTGATTATATGGAATATGGAATGCTGGAAACACACGATCAAATACTGTTTCTGTTGTTATTTTATTTTTTTTATTGATATGAAACATTTTAGTTTCAAAGCGTTATAATATTGTACAGTTAATTATATATGTGAAAAAATTTAAAAGGTGAAAAAATTAAATATTTTTTTTATAAAATCAAAGTTGACATAATTTTATTTACTACAATATATTTTTTTAATTTTTATTATTTTTATTTTTATATTTTCAATACATCTCGTAAACAATAGTATATATATAATATGTAAGTGGGCAGGAGGCGGGAATTATTTTTTTTCCATGACCGAAACAGAACACCGGGAGTAATTTCGGAATGTTTCAGCCGGTATTTGACCGGTATTTTGGGTAAGGAACGATATTTAAAACAGGACAAAAACTACGTCGTTTTGTCCCTTTTTTTTTACCCGATACGAAATGTTTCGGTTGTTTTGGCCGAAACAAAACAATATCAATAACTTTGGCCGAAACACGAAGCCTGCATTTTCATGGCGCTTTTAAAATAGTTTTTCTTACAAAAATATGATGAATATATTTTTTTTATCCTAGCATATTAAAATTATTAGAAAATACTAAAAAAACATTATTAATTTAATGTTCTTATAGACCAGGAATATTTTTAAAAATACACTTGAAAGCAGAAATAAAAATTATATCAAACACCATTTAATGTAGTTATTAATTAAAATAGTATCATTTTGTATTTTTAATGTTAATTCAGTTAAATTTTAAAATATCAATTAAGCTATTAAAAACTCAGGGTTTGTTTGGTATTACAGCTGCTATTGTGGTTGAAGTATAAGAAAAATAGTTTTATGAAAAACACTTCTAGTTGCGACTTATAGCTGAAATTGAAGTGTTTGGTTAAAATTGTGGTTGAGTTCGAAGTTCAATATAGAAATAAAAAAAAATCCCTTTAAATAAGAAATTAAAAATATAATATGAAAATAAAAATAATAAAATCTCTAAACTATAAAAATAGTTAGGATTTTTTTCTTTGAAAAAATAGATAATATAAAAAGTTCGATGAGTAATATATAAATTAAATGTAATGAAAAAATAATTAAATAAATAAATTTGTAGCTAAAAAATATGCAATTTATTTTATAAAATTAAGAAAATAACTCATAATTTATCTTCTTAAAGCCCCCTAACTAACTATAAGAGAGAGTCAATCGAGATTACAGGATTTGAAAATTTATCAGATAGAACAGATGTTGATAAAAATTGAGGATAAATTCAGACTGTTTGAGAAGAAGAAATGGCAAATAAACAGCCTGCAGGGCCACACAAGTTTGTAAATCCTTTCGATTAGCTGCTTTTCATCCACTGGTATTTTGAGTTTGATATTGTGATTGGAAAGTGATTATGAAAAAAATTAATTTTTATTTTATTTTTATTTTAAATTAAAAAATAGTTTTTTAGATCACTTTGATGTGCTGATGTCAAAAATGATTTTTAAAAAAATAAAAAAACATAATTTTGATGCATTTCTAAATAATAAATACTTTCAAAAACTACCGCAATCGCAATTTCAGTGAGGTCTGCAAGACCCGTACAATATTTATGTTTTTTAACTTTAACCAAACATTAAAGTTGAGAGTTGTTTTTCAACCTTTTTACCACAATACCAAATACTCACTTAGTTTATCAGTTAGATTTTACTAGTTAATATGGTTAGATTTTATCAAGTTCATATTTTTTTTATTCAAATAAAAACCCGATTCTCGAAATTTTAATCAACTGGAGAGATTTACCTAGTAAATACAAAAATTTTATAATATTTCTTGTAAATTTTAATTTATAGTCTAACAACTTTGATGGACTTATCTTTCTTCTTCTTCTTCTTACTATTTTCTATTAAAAAAATTGAATGGCTGGCCAAAAAATTAACTAGAAGAGTGTTTCACACTGTTTTTTTTTTAAAAATTATTTTTTGTTTTAAATTAAAAAAAAATAATTTTAGATTATATTTATATGCTGATATTATTATTTTTTAAAAAAATATTATTGTAATATATTTTAAAATAAATATTTTTTCAAAAATAATCTCAAACTAAATGTTAACGTCAAGAGGTTAAGATCCTTGACGGAATATTGATTATTGATTGGAAAACCTGCCTGTTACCCACCCTTGAAGGCAATAAACAACAGAACCAATCAAATCACAGAAGAAGTGAACAAACAACCAATCACTGATACCCCTTTCCCGATTCCACCCCACACCCACCCACACAAAACAACACCCCAACCATTCACTGAACTTGGCAGAATCCCATTACATCTAAACTGGACCCCACCAAAAGGAAAAGAAAGAAATTCCCTCTCCTCTCCGCGGGTGATCTCCGCTCAATTCCAAGCCAATCCAAAAATCCATGCCAGAAAATTATTTCCATTTCTAGCAATTGCAAGGTCTCGTTCATGTTCAAATACTCGAACTTCAAGTTTAAGTACAGCAATTGAGAATTGAGGATTTGGAATGGATAGTTGGTGTGGAGGAGAGGCAACAAGTAAGAGCCGGGCTAAACAAACTGAAGAAAGTTATCAGTTACAACTTGCTCTTGCTTTGAGGTTATCTTCACGGGCTGCTTCAGCTGATGATCCCAATTTCTTGGATTTCAATCCCAGTGATAATACTAAAAGAGGACTTCCTCCTGATTCTCCTGAGTATCTTTCTCATCGATTTTGGGTAAAACTTTTTCGTACTTTTCATTGCTAGAGCATATATCTCTGAAGTGGCCCCCCATCACAAATTGAGATTTCTTTTGGGAGCCCGGAGAAAGATTTTGTTGGCATGATTTTAAGATTATTTTACTGCTCATGTTCTTCAATATTTTATGATTTCTCTTTTGCTTTTTATTTTTTTATTTTGTATTGTAAATGTGTTTTGAATTTTGTATGTGTGTGTATGTGTTTTCCGATTATATTTGTATCAGGTGAATGGAAGTTTATCATACTTTGATAGAATTCCAGATGGGTTTTATGTGATACATGGATTGGATCCTTATACATGGAGCATAAGTGCTGATAGTCGTGTCCCATCTTTTGAATCATTAAAGGCTGTTAATGATTTGTCAATAGGAGTGGTTTTAATCGATAGATTCAGGGATCCTGGTTTGAAGGAGGTACATAATAGAGTTATTGGTCTTTCGAGCAGCTTGAGTAGAACCGAAGATGTGGTCAAACACCTTGCGGATGTTGTTTGTAATCTTATGGGGTGAGCTCTTGAGTTATGACCAGTTTCGGGAGCTTTCAGTGAATTTCTTGTATTAGGATTCTTGTGAACAAGGTTTTTCTTTCTCGTAACAGGGGTGTGGTCCACAATGAAGATGATAATGCTTTTGCCGAATGCTGGAAGGAATGCACTAACGTTATGAAAAGGCGCTTAGGTTCTGTTGTACTTCCGATTGGAAGCTTATCCATTGGCCTTTGTGTCCATCGTGCATTGCTGTTTAAAGTAAATCTCACAACTTCGTTGTTTTTGTTTGCATTCTGCAGCATTTTAATGCTATCCATGTTTGTAAAAATGCATAATATTTGGATTTTGAATGGAAATAAGCAACATATTGATCATATATTTTTCCTTTAATTATTGGATGTATTTATGTCTTCCAAACTATAAATGTCTCTATTGACATTTCTTGAATTATGATTTCTTTCAGGTACTAGCAGACTCAATTAACTTGCCTTGCAGAATTGTTAAAGGATGTAAATACTGCAGAAGAGATGTCATTTCCTCCTGTCTGGTACAAGTTGGTAATGACAGGTATGCAGTTTCAACCATATATTTATTTGAATTTCGCTACATTGGAGGTTGAAACTATGTGGAACAATAGAGCTTTGAAATACGGTAAATCAAAATTTGGAGGTTCATAAATATTAATATCTTTAGTGGTATATAGTGCAAATTGGCAAGTGAAGAATGGGAGAGGGTGGGTGAATCTTGGATTGCTGTAAGTTTCATCCGGGTTTTTACATTGAACCTGTTTGTACTTTCAGTTGAGCTTGAGCCATTTTTATTTTCCTTTCCTGGTCATCTTAATTTCTCCAAGTGGATTATTTCTTTATTGACTGTTGATATGTGCCTGGTAAAAATGAATTAATGGAACCCTTGCACTGACTGAAACTTTTCTCTCAAAAGAAACTGGCAGAAAAAGCATGAGCATCCTGAAATTTTGACACGAGCATGCTTTAGCATCTCCCACGTAATGTTGGTGGGGTGGATCATTTTTCTTGGATATTTGAGGAAACATTACTTATCTGGCTTGAACTGCAACGAATACAAAAACAATGGACATTGTTTCTCTCTAATACTTGGCATACCCAGAGTCCACATTATACTTGCTATTGTTGACTTGGTTAGAAAGGGTGTCATCTGCATAATCATAGATGGCCATTCACCATTTAACTATACTTTTGTCTGAATGGCGAAATGGCTTTCTTTCAAGGGCGAAGTTCTCATTCCACAAGCATTCAATTCTTTTCCATTCTCTCCAAAAGCTAAGCAAAGCTGCTTAAGTAATTGCTGCTGTGAGAGGATATGAGAATAATTCGATGGTTGCTTTTGTTTTTCATCATTTCTTCAAAATTGTGAATGTACTTTTTGAAGGTTGAATGACTGACCTATCTAGGGAATTACTGTAGGAGTTTTTCTTTTATGGTAGGTCAATTGCTCTGTAATTGTTGAAATGAAAGGTCCATGGCTTGGTTGATCTCTGAATTAATTTCATATTCTCAGGGAATACTTTGTTGATTTGCTTGGAAATCCAGGAGCCCTAAGCCAGCCTGATTCCTCACTCAATTGTTCATCTTCAATCTTAGTTTCTTCTCCATTGTCTCATCCAAGGTTTAAATCTAATCAAACAACCAGGGACTTCAGGATGTTGGCCAAACTCTACTTCCTTGACAGCCAGCCACTTCATATCGTATTTGAAAATTCTTCTTCAGGTGATTCCCTGTCTACTTCATATATGTATCGCTATAATATTTTAGAATTCATGATTGATCACCTTGGCATTTATTTGTCATAATCAGTTGAGATGAGGAAAAACTTGTGCATTATTAAATATATCTGTTTATCCTATTCCTCAAACAACCCCTACAAGTTTTCATAATTGTTTGAGATGCAGAGTACTTTCCCTGTGACTACAAATAGGAATTGTTATCTCGTAGTATCTACAGAGCCATATTAATTATACGATACACTGATCATTTGCAAATTGCTGTTTGAAGTAAATAAATAAAGAATAAGTTCATCTCTTATGATCAAACTTTGTCCACTGTAATAATTTTTTAATAAGATAAAGAGTTTCTTACAAAAAAGAAAACGCTAAAATATTCTGATTGTGTAATGCTCAATATGATTTATTACAGCACACATGATGTGTCTGACAGTGACTGTGAGTCTGACCTGCCAAAGGAAATGCTTGAATGACAAGTCATGCCTGTAAATTGTATTTAAAGACAATTGACATTCAGTGAAGTGATCTGTTATTGACACTTACTAAACCTTTGATTTTAAGGCACTAATATTGATGAAGATGACAAATTTATTTCAAGGCTCGGTAAAGACAAGAAGAACCTTCTACCCACTTCAAGCAACAATCGTGACACTTCGTCAAGCTCTGCCCTGCCAGTTAGGCAAAAATATACAGATCCTGTCATATCTAATCCCAAGCGTGCTGCTACAAATAATTTGTTGTTCATGGAAGAAAACCAGTCAATACTAAGTAAATCAAGCAATCAACTTCATCTTGAAGAGGAAGATTTGATTGTACCCTGGGATGAACTTCTTTTGAAGAATAAAATTGGATCAGGTACTTTTTCATTTGAACTTTGGGAGGACTTCACAACTGCATGCTGCGGTAGCTATTGATGCTTCAGTGTCCCCTTCATGCATCCAATGTATTTTAGTTTGTCAATTCTGTGAGATTTCACTCATGAAGGATACTGACATATGCTTCTCAGGCTCCTTTGGAACTGTCTATCATGCTGACTGGCGTGGTTCGGTAAGCATTTCTTTCTTATATCTCATAATCGTTAACATTTTGTTTTGCTTGTTTAGAATATGTAAATATAGTGGTTCTTATATCACAGAATCTGTGATCTCAATGATTGCATTTGTTGATGAGATACCAAGATTCTTTTTATACGTTACCTATAAGAAAACCCAGCAGTGAAATGGTGTTCAAATGTAGATTCTGCTGTAAAAGTTGGTTCCTTTCCAAGAAGCCAGTCTCCATTCTTGTCATTTTCTCTTCAGGATTTCTGGAGTGTTATTGGTTGCAGGTCTACCTCGTATCATGATTGGCAGACCTGTAACAGTAGTTAGGATATCTAGAGTAGCAATTTTTATATATGCAAAATAATCTTGAGTTGATTGCAAATCATTCTTGTGTCTAGAAGTTGTCATTTGAGTGCGTCAATTCTAATCTTAGTCCTGCAATTCTTTCCATTGGTGCCTTTTCTGAATTCTGCTTAAGCAGTAGTTTGACAGTAATTATTAGAGAATAATATAAATCATATTCTGGAGTCTCACCTAACAGTTTAAGCTTATAGGCAAGATGATTCCTTAACATAGTATCAGAGCCTTATTGACCTAGCGGTCACAAGTTCGAATCTCACCACTCTCGCTCAATTTAATAAAAATTAAACACTAGGTAGTGTTGACCTGTGTGCAAGTTTCAAGTCCAGAGGGCTTTCACTTGAGATGTGTTAGAAAATAATATAAATCATATTCTGGGGTCTCACCTAACAGCTTAAGCTTTTATGTGAGATGGTTTCTTGACAGTATTCTTGTTATTGGGGTAAAACTGGAAATTGGTCTTGATCAGCTATTAATTTGGTGTTTAGATGAAAATGATCTTCGTTTGCATCTCCAACACTCCTCTAGAATGTAATAAATTAAAATTTCTTAAAATTATTACTTACCTTTAATCCTCTCGTTACGTTACTCCCTTGGTGATATAGCTAGTAAATTTGAACAATGTATTCATATTGGATGATTCTACCATCTCTATGGGTTTTATTGGCATAATATAAAGAACTTCAACTTTTTAGTTCCAAATCTTGATTCTTGATTTTAGTGCTCTGCTCTTCATTAGCACTGAAAATATCAAATATGATCAGGATGTTGCTGTCAAGATTCTTGAGGAGCAAGAATTTCATGCAGAGCGCTTTGAGGAATTCTTGAGTGAGGTACCTAGCTTTCTAAAAGTAAACCTCACTAAAACACAAAAGGACCAAAGAAGAGAAAAGAAAAGTTCAGCACCTTTTTTTATAGAGCTAATAGTGACTCTCGAGTTTTTTGTGGTTTGAGTTTTTACTTGATGACATTGATTTTGTCTGGCAGGTTGCTATCATGAAGCGTTTGCGACATCCAAATATTGTTCTTTTTATGGGTGCTGTTACCCAGCCCCCAAACTTGTCCATAGTTATGGAGTATTTATCAAGGTATTAAGATTCTTTCTATGAATCAGTAGATATTTTTTTAGGAAATCTACTTGTCCATAGTTATGTAGTATTTATCAAGGTGCTAATATTCTTTCTATGATTCAGTAGATATATTATTTTAGGAAATCAACTCTGTATTAAAGTGAATAATTCTCTTTGGACCGCAGGGGCAGCTTGAACAAACTTTTACATATGCCTGACGCTGCATTGATACTGGACGAGAGGCGCCGCTTAAATATGGCGTATGATGCGGTATGCTTTTTTCTTTTGGCTAATATTTCTGTTTCTAAGAAAATAGATAATCAAAATTGGAAACTTAACATCATCATCTAGAAGTTAGTAAAAATTTCCTGGATTTAGGGGTTGTTTATTTCTCTGTACAGGCTAAGGGAATGAACTATCTTCATCAGTTTAGACCTCCCATTGTTCATCGGGATTTGAAATCTCTAAATCTCTTAGTGGACAGTACATATACGGTAAAGGTTAGCATTCCAAAACTGTGATATTTGGATCCATTTTTATTTGATGAAGTTTTTCCTCTCTAATATTATGCTTAGAAACTTGCTGCTCTATTGAAAATTTGAAACCTTTAATATTAAACCCAAAAATAATTTTTTCCCCTCTCCTCTCTCTCCGCGCTATTTGGCCCTAAATTAGTTGCAGTGGTCAAATCTCCCATTGACAAAGGCACTAAGGACTGCAACAGCTAATCCATTGTTGATTCCTCCAAAAACGTTTTTAGTATATAATGCTTAAGTTTCTAATTAGTTCTTAGAATATAATTAAAACTAAATGACTTGAGCACCCTCTTCTACCTTCAAGAAATAATAAAGAGCAAGCAAATTTTATTACAGCTAAAATGTGGACACTTCTCATGACCTTTTGTCAGTGGGAATGATGATTTGCAAGCTATGGATAAAGAAACTAACATTGTTTCCACTTGAAAAATGTATATCCAGATTTGTGATTTTGGTCTCTCACGATCAAAAGCAAAGACATATTTTTCATCAACAAATGCTACAGGGACAGTACGTGCCACTCTGGACTCAATATGTCGTTACATGCACTTTCTTATTGTATGTTATATGAAGGAAGCATGGATTGGGTTACAAACCTAAATTTACAATTCTGGCTCCTTTTCTATAGCCTGAGTGGATGGCCCCAGAAGTACTCCGAAATGAGCGATCTAATGAGAAATCAGATGTTTACAGCTTTGGTGTAATCTTGTGGGAACTTATGACCCTGCAACATCCATGGAGAAATTTAAAACAAGCACAGGTAGTTTGCTTTAGTATACTTCATTTCGCAATTTGTTTCCAAACTCGTACACAGATAATACAATAGAATTGGTTTCTCTTAATAAAGTAACTAGAATTATTGTAGTCATATGGAACTGGATGCTAACTTACACATGGTTCTGCATTATACAGAACCCAAATGCTATTATTTATGTTAAATGAGCGTCTTGTATTTTGTTGCAGATCATTGCAGCTGTTGGTTTTATGGGCCAAAGGCTTGAGATTCCAAGCACTGTAAATCCTTCAGTGGCTGCCTTGATTAATGCCTGCTTGGATAAGTAAGTGGATGGTCATAATTACATCAACTTCCAAAGATTGTATGGACTAATTTTATCTCTCAACTGTGAAATTTGTTTATCTTCAAGAAACTCTACTCGGAACAAGGAATTAACTAAAACACGGTCTTTAATACCCCCCTCCTTTCTGTCATATTCTAATGGACTTTCCTTTCAATGCAGCGACCCCTCCAAACGTCCTCCATTCTCCTATATCATGGAAAATTTACAGGAGCTGATACATAATTCCATCTCCCAACCAGTTGTTGCTCGAGTTCGATGACAAATCTATAGGAGGGGGAACCCGGGTAAAATCTTTATTCATAGCAATGTGCCATTGATCTGATGCTCATGTGGTATATATTTCAGGTGTGCCTGTCATTTTACAATACTTAATGAATCAATTAAAATTTTCATTGACATCCCTGTTGGAAATATTTACGGCTTAGATGCATGGTGTTGTACTATTATCGTCAACCAGTGAACACTGTAAATGATATTTTTCATTACCTCCTGTCCCATGTCCCCCATAGCTCAAGGCATTCCAATAAGAGACCAGTTATTAGATTTCTGCAAGAATACAGATAGACAGATTTCACATTCATTCAATCGCACATAATGTGCTTTTAATGTTGTTTTAAGTCCTCTTATTCTTTTGGTGGCAGGATTCTTGCTGCATATAGTTTTTTCTTTTGCAGAATGAGGAAAGGTAAACCTGCTTGCCTGGATTTCAGCCTTATCATTGACATGATTCTTCCTGGGCTTCCACAGGTTGTTGATTATCCTTTCTGTATCTGCCATGATCTAACCCTTGCAGCTACAATTGTAAATACGCGTGAAGCCGTCAGGGTATCGAAACCATGCAACATTGGTTGAAATGCCAGCATGTTTTAGGAAATCTTGTATGGGAAGAAGTTGAGGGCAGCTGGTTCATATTACTAATTACACTGATGTGCCATCATTTGTTTAATTGCTTCACTCTGTTGGCCTCAAATTATCAGTCGGGGTGGCTTATGAATTATGATTGCAGTTTTCCAGTGTGAGATTTTTGGCTGCTCAGCCCTTTGGTTTGCTGAGATAGAAAGGTGGTAGTGATTGTTTTCGAAAATGTTTTTTTTTTTTTTTGTAAAACGCAAATATTAAAATATTTTTCTAGTATTATTTCTAAAAAATTCTTTTTAACATCGATATCTTAAAACATTTAGAAAACAGAAAGAAAAAATAATTTGAAGCAAAGAAAAATAAATAAATAATTTTTTTAAAAATATTTTTAAAACACAAAAATAAATAATCTATTAATTCTCTTTAAGTACTATCACGATTCAGTCCTTTGTAAAGTCCATTCGAATCTAATTTTATTTTCCTGCTGCAGTCAAGTTTGTGCTTGATATTTTGGTTGTAATTTTAAAAACCAAGTTCAAGAAAAAAATATTCAAGTTACTGTTTTAAAAAATATATTTGGTTAAAATTGTTATAATATTAATTTTTACATGCTAGGTAAATGGAAAATATGCCTTCATAAATGAGAAGCTAATTACTTTAGTTTTCATAAAATCAAAGTTAAAATGTATTCTTAAAAATAAAAAAGTATGATTTTAATATATTTATATATAAAAAATAATTTCTACTACTGGTAGCTAATTAAATTATAGACGGTACGTTGTTCCATTTTTAGACCCTGACTCTAGTAATCTATATAAAGTGTATTAAGTATTCTATATCTCGTCATCTATTGTATATAATGGTTGATTTCATTTCATTTATATATTTGTGATATTTCAGAAAAGAAAAAACAACTAAACGAATGTTTGTTGTTTTCCCGGAGAGTCATGCTTTTTAGAACAAATTAATAATTATTAAACACCAAATAATTCTCCTTCTTGGTTTTACTTGGAGACTTTTCATAAACTATTGGTTTAAAACTTTTATTGATTATAAATCTTTCATTCAAAAAACTGTTGTTGTTGTTATCATCATCATCATCAATTTTAAAGCTTTTTTATAATAATAAATTATTATTCTCGTTGTCAGTTCAAATTATTATTTTTATTGATTTTATACTTTTCATAAACTATTTTTTTGTTATTATTATGATTTTCAAATTATCATGTTAGTTGTTTGACATTGTATTTTAAAAATATTTTAAAAAAATCTATTTTTATTTAAAATTATTTTTATTATTTTTAAATCTGATATGAAGGTGTCATATATGATTTTTAAAAAATATTTTTTTGATGTATTTTTAAACGAAAATCACTTTAAAAAACAATTACAACCACCCTAACAAAGAATCTTATTTCAATACTCCTATTAATTTGCTCCGGTATCTGATAAAATTAATTATGTGGATTATATTAAAGGAAAAACAAATAGAGATGTATTAATCTTAATTGTTCAATCCTAATGGCGGTGTGAAGAGAATATAACCAAGTTATAAATGGATAGAAAAAACTCCATTTTGTTCGTAGCAAATCTTATGTTATTTTTTTGTCAATTAATATTTTATTTACGTATCATCTTATTGTTTTTATCCATTAATTAAATTCTATATAACAATCCAACCAAAGTTCTTTCCCCGAAAAGAATACACAAATCATAAAAACAATTTAAAATTTCAGAAACTCTTAAATAGATATTTTTATTCATTCCAAGTATCTGATTAATACAACATTATTTCAAATAAAATTTAACATTATTTTAAAGAAAAATTAACATGTCCATTATGTGATTTTAATAAAAATAAAAAAACTGGTAGGCCGAACCAAGCCGGACCGGACCGAAACAGTTAATGATTGTTCAATCCCTGAAACTAACAGCGTTTTTTGTTCAACCCCTTAAACCAACAGCGTTTTTTGTTTTTTTTAGAGTTTTTTCCCGTTAATTCACTGTTTAAAAAAAGAACATACACCCTCACAATAAGGCACGATAAACAGTGTAGTGTCCGAGCTCTTCTAGCTCTTCTTCTACGAGCTCTTTTAGCTCTTCTTCTAATACTAATTGAGAAATCAAAATCATTTCACGATAAAATTGTTATAAGAGATAGTTTCAATGTAAAATTGATAATATCTTGATAGTTTGGAGGTATATTTAAAGATTATTCTTCAAAAACTCCTTGAACCATAATCCCCCAAACTCTCGCTATAAATACTCTCCTCGTTTTCTTACTAATCAATCTCCACCTCTTCCGTTCAGCGACGATCTTTCCAGTCTTTTCTTTTTCCCGGCAACCAAACAGGTATCCATTGGTTACCAGCATGGGTGCAAGTGAAAAGAAAGCTCTGAAGAAGGAACTGAGCAAAACCCTTCTTCAACTCCGTTAACTGATTGAAAAAAAATCATCTTCTGGTTTCTTGGTACGTTTTTCCTCTCTTTTAATTTTATTTTCTTTTCGCATATCTTAGAGTTTAATTCCGTTCTAAGACATGGTCATTTGAGGGTGGGCCCGGGCGGAAGTTGCTGGAATCGACAGGGCTGAAAACAAGTCCGGTGTCCTTTATATTGGAAGGATTCCTCATGGTTTCTATGAAGAAGAGATGAAATGTGAGGTTTAATGTGTTATGGGATGTTAATTTTGATTGTGTAGCAGCTCTGTTTTGCTGATTGATGTAAGTTTTGTGTTTTTGCTTATTAGATTTTATTGTAATTTTCAGATTATTTTTCGTAATTCGGAACTATTAAGAGATTGAGAATGGCAAGGAATAAAAAAGGATTTCTTATACGAATACTGCTGGCATGGCTTTTATTGTAATTTGATGTATGTATGCGTTTGTGTGTTTTTGGGCAGACTGGAAAATCTAAGCATTTTCAATTCATAGAACTTGAAGATCCTGAGTTTGGATAGATTGGTGTGGATTGTAATGCTTTGTATTTCTTGCGGGTTGATTTTTTGGAGGGCATGCAAGAATATAAACGCCCGCACCCGCTGAATGCAGGTGGCCGAAGTTGTAGCTGTTTGTATGCATAACTGATCTGTTATTTGAGCATCTTTTGCAGGTTTATGTTATACCTCGGCAGCATGTTTATCCAAAACTGTAAGCAATTTATCTTTGCTACTTTACATATTGCAAAGGAAAGGCTGATTGTTTTTGTCACTAAACTCTTGAACATATAAACTTGGAAGCTGGAAACCAATTTCACAAAAGTGCATCCTGTTTAGTATGGTAGCTCCATACACTATACTTTGCTTATCTCTCTTGTCCTTTTCTTTTGGGGGACTCTGTAGGTGGAAAGGTCTTGATTATTGCTACAATCCTGTTTGCCGACATCAAATTGAAAGAAAACAACAGAACCAGGTATGCAGTGGATAGGAAGTGATGATTGTGGAGAATTATAGTTTTGAAATAGAAGGAAAAAAGGATCTTTCTAACCGTTGTTTGACAACCCTTTTATTTTGTGCTATGGCTACTCAGGAGTGAACACTTGACGAGCACAGAAGATTGGTGGTCAGGATTGTGAAGTGAGATTAAAAGCGGAAAAAAATGATAGAAGCTACTGGTTTGGATTATGAGTGCCCCGAGTTCGTAAGAACTCCTATCGTTTTCTTCATTTAACACTCAATCAAGTGCAAAGATAAATGAGGTAAAATAACGGTAGAAGGAGAAATAGGCTGCTATGTTGCTAGCATCAAAATTTAGAATACAAATTTGTCATTGCCTTAGTAGATTTCACCAGTCCAGTTGAAAAATCAGTGGCATGTACACAACAAATCATGTATATTTTTGAGTTTGAACTATAGATCAGATCACTGAGTGCTTAGTGAAATGAGAAAATTTACCTCTACTCATCAGTCTTTTTACCCGAGAATTTCTTCCCTTTCCCCGCGTTCCACACACCACTGGATTCCTGGATCGAACAATGACAAGAGCTGCACACATGCTGTTGTAAGTTGCTTGCTAGGCAATTGAGTATTTACACACATGCTGCTGACTTCCGTTCATCTTAGCTGGTAATTAATAAAGTTTGATGCATATTTGTTCTCTCATGCTCGCTCTGATGTGATATACACCACTTCTCTGTGATCTGGTTGCATGCCATCCTAGTTATTACTGGGTGGAATCGGTATGATAAATAAGCACTTCCAAATTCTTGTGACCATTATGACACGATATTTATATACAAACACCTGCTCTAACATCAAAATGAAACGTTCATGCTTCAACCTGCCATTTCCTGCCAGCACATTCAAAATAATGCTGTTTAAATAAGTTGTTACTGCTACCAAGTACCAACTCTGGCTGCCTTTGGCAGGTCACTCCTAAGCTTAGGGTTGTGTAGAATCATTTACAAGGGCGTCATACGTAAGAATCATATTGGTAGTCAACAACACTTTACTCTTATGAATATCACCTTGATGGTTTAGAGAAAAAGAAGTTTAGCATAAAACTTTGGATGCCCTTTTTATTTCAACTGAAAATCACTGAATGCCTTGGTAATTTATTTATTGGCAAGCTTTGTTATAAAGAAAGAATAGATCATTCCGCCTTTAATTTTGTACCCATGTCGTGACTAATCAAAATGTTTATGGTGCCCCCTCCCTCTGCAGGTCGGTGATGTCCAATCTGTTCCAGACAAGATTAAGTTTATCCCAGAATAGGGCCTCCAGAACTCACTGAGAAATGCTGATGTGGTAATATTTCATTTTTCTTGAAGTGTGAATCGGCCTCGATGCATTATCGGAATTTGGTGGATGCTTTCGGACACTTTTTCTCCTGCTAGGCTTTAGTTAACAAGAGGAGGAGGAGAGGGCTGTGTTGCAAAGATTAGTCATTTTTCCCGTTCTTTTGCAGCTAATTATTTGATTACGAACAAGAGATTTTCATGAAGGCACTAAACCCAGCTTTACACGAATTCGGTTCCAAGATTGACCAGATGTAGCAACCCGTCAAAGAGGAAAGTACAGTCCTGGAATGAGCTAATAATGTTTCCCTCTTCAAGCTTTGTAACGCGTCCCCGTTTTTTACCATACAGGTGTTACTTGAGGCAAGATTCCAGAAAATATAATATAAAGTTTAATTTAAAAATAAAACAAAAATTATAATCACGGCAGTATCCATTAAATGACATGGTACTTTAGCCTGTGAAAGTGAAGTTCAACAACAGGAAGCGAAGGACAAAAGCAACTTCTGCCGCTAGAAATCAAAAGGAACCAAGAACTGCCACAAAATTCAAGAAACTATTACTGCTCTCAAGAAAGACTCCAAGAAGGAACAAAATTCCTTTAAAGAAGAGTAATGAGGATGGACAGAGTACTAGAGAGCAGCAGCAAGAATGGCTAAAGAGATAAAAGAAAAGCTGCCAAAGAACTTGAACACTGGCCCATGTAAGCGAACCAGTTAATGCAACAGCCAAGATGTTACCAGGATATGTGTTCAGAAATAAATCGCCCCACTTGATACGGAATAGAGGAGGGGGGTGATCTTTATTCAAATCACCGCCACCACTGTTACCGGAAACTCGTTTTTCATTTCTCGGGCTGGTTCACTGGCTTCTTGAGTTGGGTTGCTGCTGCTGCTGGTTTGTGCAAAAGGAAGGAACCTCGGATGGGTTCTCTTGGAGGTTTTGGGAGGGAAAAAAAGGGGAGGGAGGTTGGGTTGGCTGTGGAGAAGAGGGATTCTTGAAAATGATGGGATTTGAGGGCAGGAGAAAGAAGTGAGCCCAAACATTTTGTCCATTGCATTATCAGTAGTTCATAAACTAGGAATTTGGAAAACAAAAAGGGGCAACGCTTAGAACAGCACTTCCTTTCTAGATTCTTAGGACCTAAAAAAGAAAACAAGATAAGATGAGGTTGTAGATAAAAATAGGTGACTTAGAAACGACCGCAGTAGGAGTCGAACCACGACCTTCTAATCCGAAGTCAAACGCGCTAATCCACTGCGCTATGCGGTCTCATGATCTGCAATAGGCAAATTATGTAGTTTATAATTATAATCATGATGGTGTTTACAGTGCTTTTTTTGGAACATGGTGTTTACAGTGCCTTTCATGGTTACTGGTCTAAAACTTAATTTGACCCTCGTGAAATTAATTTTTTCTTTCCAGGAGATTTCTCGTTGAAGCTTATATGATTGTACAACAGGGAACCGAAATATTCTTCCGAAGGACAGGATCCAAGTTTTTTGGTTTTGAAGTAATTGGGGTTTGAACTTAATTTGACTTGTCTTATTGAAGGGTTGTTCTTTTCTCCTTTGGATTGATATCAGACAGAAGCTTTATGGGATTTATTTAAAACAAAAAAACAGAAGGCCATAAACCCCACCAGACCAGAGAGGTCTAGCCTTTCTAGCGGGTGAAAATCCCTAGCCTTTTTCCACTAGCATTGTCTTTTCCTTCCGGCAACGGTAGCCTGATCTCCATTGCGCACCTCCATTAGTTAACTAGGGCATAGACATATAGGCTAAGAAGAGTTCATTCATCTCTCGGCGACAGCCAGGTGAGGTGTTGGACACCGTTGTGCTAATATTTAAATTATGAGGTTAAAATATATATCATTTTTTAGTAAACCTCAATCAAAATTCTTTAAACTTGAAACTTGTGCAAGATTACATTAAATTCTACTTGATTTTTCGTCAAATAGAATATATGTGATGATATTCGAACTCGTGATCGCTGTCAATAAAATTTTAATATCATGTCAATAAATTATCTCAAGCTATCAGATGATGTTCCAAAATATAATTTATATTATTTTGTAACACACCTTTTCAAACGAAATTCTTTTTGACTTGAAACTTGCACACATACTCTCATTATCTTGTGTTTTATTTTTATCAAATAAAATGAGGGTGGTGATATTCAAATTTTGACTGTTAGATCAACAAGACCTTGATATCATATCAAGTAATTATCTCAACTAAAAACTTAATCCTTTAGGTGATATTCTAAAATATAATTTATATTATTTTTTTAACAAAACACAAAGTAAAGCAAGGGCAATATAACTTGATGTTCATGGTATGCTGCCCTAAAATATAAGTTATATTGTACTTGGTTTTTAATCAAATAGGTTGACGGTGGTAATATATAAAATCATGACTGTTAAGTTAATAAAATACTCATTTTATATATAATTTTAAACTGTTAGACGAGATTTCAAGATATAATTTATACTATTATCTAACTATGTATATATATATAGAGAGAAACATGGCCGAGATAATCCGCTGCTGCTCATGGCATGTTGCCCTAGACCTCTCATCCATCCACCGCCCCCACAGCGTGACCGTTCCCTGTTGTTGTTACCGTTGCATATGGGCCGTCCAATGATCGAAACGAAATGCGGAACAAAAGGCAAAACAAGAGATTATCCAATGATGTCTTGCAAAAAGGATCCCCCCTTTTTCTTCCCCGCTCTCAGAATCTCGTCTTCTATCTCCACATCCCATCACCACCCCCCCTGCCCATTTCCAAACCAGGGCCCCACCACATTCTCAACTTGTCCGTACAACAGTTTGACATGATGTGCTTGTGATGTCCAGCTGTGAAATGATGACCCCGTTACCCTTTTAGGCAAAGACAAGCACCTCTTTCCCTCGCAGTTGACAAGAAGGTCTCTCTCATCTGCAAATCCACCCCCTTACCAATAAATCCACTCACCTTAATCATTTTCTCACCTTTAATCATTTGCTTTATTATATCTTCCAGGTCATAAATGATTTTCTCCTCGTCAACATTTATTATTTCTGTGCCTTTTAGTGAGTGATGGTGGGTACCCTCGTTGATTTTGATTTTGAAATTCAGTTTTTGTTTAAAATATTATTTTTTTTTATTTTTAAAAAATTATTTTTAACATTAACTTATTGAAATATCAAAAATAATAATGTTTTTTTAAAAATATTTTTAAAACACAGTATAATCATGAATTATCATTCCTGAATATAATAAGCCGGACTACAGCCATGCTTATTATTGCACTGTGCGGTATTTTTTGTATTTTTTTATATAAAATCAACAGAATGTATTAAAAAATATTAATTTTATTTTCTTAAAAAAAAACAGGTTATGGCATCCGAATCTCACTAATAATTACCTTCTCAATTGCCTGCAAAAGCTTTTTGAGAAATCTTCATGTAAGGTAGCTTGTCGTTCTCGTATTGGCCTTTGAAGTTTTTTCTCATCATTATTACTACCCTTCGAATATTTTTTTTCATAATTGATGTTTTAAAACCTCAAGCTTTTAGCTTGAATTATTTTATTTTATAGAATATTAGAGATTGAATGATTAGATGAACACTTTACGATCCAATTTTTTGAATTGAACTGACTGTTTGGCAAGGATGCTGTATGAAGAAAATATATCAATAGCGTGTAAAAATATCTGTATCAATTAGAGACATTTAAAGTTAAACAAATTACTCCAATGGTATTATTGTGTTTTAAAATTATTTTTAAAATTATTTTATTATTATTATTTGGATATTGTTAGATGATTTTCATGTATTTTTAGATCATTCTAATATATTTTTAAACAAAAAATATTTTCAAAAACTAATATATTAGCTAAAAAAGTTCTGTTTAGTAAATTCATTTTCAGATTTTGACATGGAATAATTGCGTTCCTCTTAAAGATTCGTCCACACCCATGTTCAAGATCTTTTTAAATAACATTACTGGTTAGCACATGCATGCATGCGTATGTGTGTGTGTATACACATCCATGCATATGCATACATATGCATACATATACGTATACATACATATATACATATACATATATATATAATTGAAATGATCTGGTGGTACACACGATGCAGCAGCAAATTGAGTGTGAAGTTGTTTAAAAACAAAGTTAGTGATAGAAGGAAGCACGATGAGAATGACCTCATCGTGGTAGCATTTTCCATGGATCGATGGCTTTCTCCAGAGCTGCTTGACTGGTGAAGCTAGCTGACCTGCAAATCTGTAGGCTCTTTTATGGATATTGCTTCCTTTCCTTTTTTTATTTTTTATTTTTTAATTTTTTTAATTTTCTGTGAGAAAAAGAGGAGGGAAAACAAGGAGGGGGCGTCACTTCACTCCACTCCACTCATGCAAACATGAGGGGGAATGGATTGGGTCAGCAACGTCTGGAGAAAGCAATCAGGTCTGACAAGTGTGTCTCAGGAGAGGATTCAGATTCTTTCCTCTTCCAATCTTACGTGGGAAACATGGACTGTAGACAAGTTTCAGAGACAAATCACTTCTGGTTGACACATGAACAACAAAAATAAGGTTTCAGTTTATATATATATATATTATTATTATTATTATTATTTTCACAGACTTGATTAAATTAATGGGATTCATAGCCTGTAGAAAGCCAAAGCAGATTAAACGGATCAGAGGTCTGCCACAGCCTCAAGCAACTGTCCTTAACTAGCACTGCTATTGATGTCATTAACAGTTTTGTGAAGTACGAAACCAGCTGACTTTTGGGTTACAACTTATAACTATAAGGAGTTTAAACTTTAAAGTGTGGTTTTAATTTGATTTATATTAGAATAATAATTTTTAAAAATAATTATATCAAAATAGTTTAAAAAATATCAAAAGTTTTTCATTTAAAACAAAATGTAAAAATAAATAATAATTTATTTTATTTTTTACTTTAAAATCATATTTTTTATATTTTTAGATCATTTTCATGCGTTTGTATCAAAAATAATTTTAAAAATAAAAAAATATAATTTCAATATATTTTTAAATAAAAAATACTTTTAATATAACATTATCATCACTCATAACCATTACATGCTCCCATCCAGTACATGAATGAACTGAACAGCTCACTGGTTGAAGTACATTAATTTATAATCTTAGATGATACTACTGTTGAACAAACAATGTGACACGTGTCCATCCATACATATAGAAGGTCGACATGGCGTTCCCGTGGCAGAGACTTTCTGGTGGTCACATATCTCTGGCCGAACGTAAGCTTACTCTTCGCATGGTCAGAGACGTGAGATTCTAAGTGGCTCAATTTTCATCTTTAATTTTCTAGCAACGCAGCATAATTAATAAAATATTCCATTGCGTGCTCTAAGCACCATAATGGTGGCGCAAGGGAAACTATCCATATAAACGTCCTTATTTATTTATTTATAGTTTTTATTTTAAAATGAAATGTATAGTTTTTATTTTAAAATGAATTATATATTTATTTAACTCTACATATGCACACACCGAATTATTAAGTTTCTTCTCTCGTGGTTTTAATCTTCTAACATAATTGAAACCCAAAATATAAGTTGATTACTCGTAGCCATCCACCTTTTGTCTTCCCGAACCAACACATAGGGGTGGGCGGGTGAGTTAGCTAGCCATGGCTTCTAAGTTCTATCTCGTAAAATAATATAAATAATATTTTTAATTTTTATTTAATAACTTAAATTTTTTTAAAAAATAGTTTGATATCATAGCCTTATTAATCAAATGGTTATAAGTTCGAATCTCATCACCCTTATTCTATTTGATAAAAATTAAACACAATGTAGTAATAGTTTGTGTGCAAATTTCAAACCCAAAAAATTTTCACTTGAAAGGATGTATTAAAAAAAAATATAAATTCTATTCTAGAGTTTCAACTTTGCTTAAATTTTTAGATAAAATAATTTCTTAACACAGGATGCCCTGCTAACAAACAAGACATCACCAACCAGTTAATTCATTGCTCATATAAAAAAAATCTGTTGTTAAAAAACATTAGCAATAAGAATTACATTAAAAATGATTTGATGTATATTTTTTGATTTATCTGTAACGAATTATTCATTATCCATTCAAGATTTAAAATACCATAACTATAACTATAATGAATTTTTCATTACTAAATAGAAATCATTGTAAATTATTTCATTGATAAAATTCATTGCTAACAGTATTGTTTTGTTAGTAGTGGTACCAAACTGATCATGTCATGGATAGGAAGCAAAATGGTCGGTCAAAAGGTCAAATCCTAAACACTGTACACGCGTAATGTGATCAGAGCTCGTATAGTGCGTTGTCATCCTCGTGTAATTCTTTGACATCTGGCGCTCTCAGATTGGTCCATACACATTACGTAATGCTCTTCCCTCTCTCTCTCCAAAGAGAAAGACAGGAAGAAAGAGAAAGGTTAATGAAGTAGTAGTGATGAAAAGTTGCGATAGACTCGGATCCTGTCTCCCCGAGAAAAAAGTTCCGAATTTGTCCATTGATCTCTCTTTATAATTTGAAGGCCCAAAAGAAAACATCTCCCTTTCTCGCTTGCTTGCTTGATTCTCTGTCTGTAGTGTATATTTTTCCTGCTATCTAAACCTAGTGGAGGGGGGGATTAGTGGGAGCAAGAAATGAGTGAACACCACCACCAGTACGGACTACCAGATCTCCGGCAACTGGTGGCCGGAAGAACTCATTTTCAAGGAACCCAACAAGGGGGTGAGCCGTTCTTTGTTCAAAGTAGGAGCCTTGCAGCACCACAAACGCATCACTTTGAGTCCATCATGGCTGGCCATGAAGCAATGTTGTCGAGTGGTCTGGTCAAGCTCGGTGGGCATCATGATCGTTATTGCACCAATGCCACTAATATCAATACTACAAATAGTGCCACAATCGGTGCTAGTAGCTCAGCTGGTGCTGGTACTCTATATGGAGTAGAAATGGAAAGTGCCACTACGGCTGGGTGGGCTGGAAATGATGGAGGAAATAACAGTAGATGGCCGAGACAAGAGACTCTCACTCTTCTTGAGATCAGATCCAGGCTTGATTCCCGGTTCAAGGAAGCTAATCAAAAGGGTCCGTTATGGGATGAGGTTTCAAGGTACTTTCCTTGTTCAACTAAGTAAATTCTTCAAAGCCGTTTTGGGTAAATATCCCTTTTCCTTTGTCGAGTATTTCTTGTTCTATCTAGCTCGCTAGTTCTTCCATTGCTGATACTGGATTTGGAAACCCTAAGTTTTTCGTTTTGTCACGAAGAGGACATGGATGGTAATTAATATTCCTTCTTCGCTTTCTTTTTTGTTCTTCTTGTGTGTGTCAAGGGCTGATCATGCCCCAGAATTTAAAGCAATTTTATTTGCTTATTTGTAAGATCCTCTCTTGAGTTCACTTCGTGATTTCCTTTTAATAGCGGTTTTTTGTGCGAGCTTGTGTAGTGGTGAGCAGTTCAAGAAGTATTTGTTCTTAATATCATAATCCCTTCGCTAATTTTCTGTTATGAACTCCTTGGTAGCAATTGCTGGATGAAGGGAAAAACTAGTTGGTCTCTTTCTTCTTCTTCTTCTTCTTCTTCTTCTTCTTCTTCTTCTTCTTCTTCTTCTTCTTCTTCTTCTTCCTCCTCCTCCTCCTCCTCCTCTTCCTGAGAGGATACAGTAGCCAGTTAATGAATTTAAAATTTCAAAGAGAGACAAGATAACTTGGTAGGATCTTCATTAATTACATCCCAAGAAGAATGTTTTGAATATTTAATACTTTAATTTCTAAAAAAATGATCAACAAACTAATCAATTGCTTTTTGTGCTAGAGTAATAGCATCATTATTGTCTGCACAAGACTACGTAAACTTCTACCTAGGTTTTTCATTTCCTTGAAATCTCTACCTGTCCGCCTGTTTGTAGATACATACTGGGAGTGTTGACTTAATTTGACTTTGCTGATATTCAGGATCATGGCTGAGGAGCATGGGTACCAGAGAAGTGGCAAGAAATGTAGAGAGAAGTTTGAGAACTTGTACAAGTATTACAAGAAAACCAAGGAAGGTAAAGCTGGGAGACAAGATGGCAAGCACTACAGGTTCTTCAGACAGCTTGAAGCCCTCTACGGAGAGCCGAGCAATCAAGCTTCAGCCTCTGAAACCCATTTTGTTAACAACACCCTCCTCTACCAAACTCCAATGAGCAACACGATCAACCAAGAAAGTCAAGAAACCTTTCAAGAAAACAAGCACAGTGAGAGCCTGAGTTTCTCCAACACGTCCGAGTTCGAGACGTCGTCTTCAGAAAACAACGACGATGACCTCTCGGCCATTGCTTACAACATGATGAACCGATCGACGGAGAAACAGAAAGGAACGAACGAGAGCCAAAGTCTCGTGAGGCCTAAAAAGAGCTGGAAACTAAAGGTTAAGGACTTTGTAGACTCGCAAATGAGGAAGTTGATGGAAAAACAAGATGCCTGGATGGAGAAAATGTTGAAGACCATTGAAGATAGAGAGCATGAAAGAATGTGTAGAGAAGAGGAGTGGACAAAGCAAGAGCTGGCTCGGTTCGATCAGGAACATGAATTTTGGGCTAACGAGAGAGCATGGATCGAGGCTAGAGATGCTGCATTGATGGAAGCCTTGAAGAAACATACGGAGAAGGGACTAGAACTTTCTTCATCAGTTGAGCAAATCGCAGTAGCCACTCAAAGGCACAACAAAAACCCGGACAGCGCTGGTGCTAAAAAGATTCAGAAAGACAAGTTCAATAACTTTACATGGGCTGAACCCGAGATCCTAAGCTTCATACAGCTCCGAACTTCCATGGACTCTAGATTCCAGGAAAATGTGTATTCGAATGAAGGCATTTGGGAGGAGATAGCAGCAGAAATGGCTAGCTTAGGCTATGATAGGACTGTGGATGAGTGCAAGGAGAAATGGGAGAGTATGAACATCTACTTTAACATGACAACGACAGAGTCTAACAAGAAGCGTAAAGAGGATTCAAGGACCAGCAATTATTTTCAGCAACTTGAATCCTATAATGGCATGAATTCATCACCTTCTAACTCTTATGTGGGTAGTCAAGTGAACGATAACAGCTGCTTCCAGGTTCAAATAAATGAAGGAGATCACCATTTGTGGAATACTAATAAGTTTGATTTGAAGCTCAACAAGGAGAAGAACCAGCAGCAACTTTGGCTCAGCAAGTAATTAATTAATGAATTAATTGAGCTGTTTTTTCTCTAAAAACTAGTTGTGTAGATGTTAATTAACTTGTTGATGAGAAGGTGACGACGGTAGATTGATTTCCATATTGCGTGACATCTGGGGGTGAGGCTGTTCATCTGTGTAAGTAAGAACTGACTAAGGATTTTTATCATAAGACCATGAAATGTCTTTCTCTTTCATGGTGGTCAGAACAGAAGGGCTTAGGGTTTTTACTAAAACAATAGATCGATGGGGTTTTTTTATCATCTTTTGTTTTCCTATTATTAATCATTTTTTTTTATTTCAATTGCTTAGCTAATTAGGAACTTGATTGTAATTTCTTTTTGAAGTAAATATGAGTGGTATGGTTTCCATTTCGTGCTTATATATATTGATTTTTGTTGGTGTAATACATAAATATGTGTGTATATAAAAGCTTGCATTAAACAAATAGTTAGGGTTCGAAAATGTGATTCTATTGGTCAAAAAAAACTTCCAAATCTTATTTCCCATAATTAATATTCTGTAATATTGTTCTTTCGAGCTAGAGCATTGTGGATCGTTTTCCTTTTATTGTGAACTCAGTTGAATGGACATGAATGCGCTAGAAATATATAATTTAATTATTGAGATTTTAAATATATATATATATATATATATATATGCAGAAAAAACAAAGGGAAATTCTGTTGTAGATCACGCTTGTGAATAAAACAATTCGCTTGATTGATTTGCTGGCTGCTCCTTTTTGAAACTCCAAAAAAAAAAAACAGGAAAAAAAAAGAAGAAGAGGAAGGAGGCCTGGACATGAAACGACTTGAATTGGCTATGAACCTTCATTTCTCATCCTTTTGTTACTCGAGTCCTTGATAAGACATTTACATTTCCCATCTTTCAAATCCACCTGTCCGTTTCACGGGCCTCAGTGTTTGTTATCGGCTCTAGCTCACCTTTTCAGAATATTTTCTATTTTAAAAAAAATCATATTAGTATGGTTTAAATATATAAATGTTAAAAATTTATGCTAATTAAATGTATTTTTAATTAATTTTAAAAAAAACAAATATTTTATATAGTTCCATTGTTGCCCTATAATTGACTCAATCTATTATTAATAATAACAATAGTTGCATGTGATGATAATATCCATGTATGAGCATAGTTCACAAGAAAATGAAAATGATTAAGGCTAGTGGGTTGATGATACTCTTAATCATTGTGTTTTATGAACTGGATTTTTTAAACTTGATTAAATAAATTTGATTGAGTTAATGTTTTATTTGATTTAGCCAAGAACTCAACCTAGATCCTTGTTTTTCCTAATAAACTAGAATTTTACTCGCTCATCCAGATTTATAAAATATATTTTATGAAAATTAAGGTTTTCTCATATTCAAAAAAAAATAACATAAAAATAATTTGATGAGGGTTAAAAAGAGCATGGATTTTCATATCAAGCATATCAAGAAAATCAAATATCTATGGAAAAACCGACCTTGACATACGAATATTTACCATTTACTATTCATGTCATCACTGTCATGCATGAACTTGTAGAACCTTCAAATAGTTCAGGAAATGGAATGAAATATTTTTTCCCATCTCTGCCCCTTCTTTAGGTCCAAAGTAGAAATCCCTCCTCCATCAATGACCTTATAAAGTTATAGTAAGTAAATATCAAATTCAAGTGTTGAAAAAAGATGGGCTCAATTATTGGTATGATACATGGACAATTGTTTTTTTAATTGGTGGTGTTCAGTTGTAAGGGTGCTGTGAATTACAAGATATTCCACCATGTAAACTTGCACCATGGAATTTCTCGCCTTGATGTTTAGGGTGGATGTATTGGTGATTTTTTACAAATAGTAAAATTACTTTTGTGCTCTTTAATTGAAAGAAAAAAAATTAAGTTTTAGAATTGTAGTTTTTTTGCCATTTTTTAGTTATAATTAAAACATGAATTTGCCATTAAAAATGACAAGAGATTAGTTATGTGAAAATAAATTATTATTTTTCTATATTTGACTCTTTACGAGTTCAAGTTACGCAAAATAGACCTTGAATATCTCAAACTCATACAAGGTGAGCATACTTTGACTCAAATCTGAAACTTGCAATGCAAATCTTAAATATTTTGTCATGATACCATGCTTCTTAGGGAGCTGTATAGATGTTTTGGTCTTTGCACATTGGTTTATTTGTCATAGTTCTGTTGATAAGGGTCAATTTTAGTAATTTTACATTGATTATAATGATATAGTTATAATAATAATTTTAAAAAATCAAAATGTCATTACCTTTGGTTCAAGGGCCTTGTAGTAAATTTGATTTTTCATGAATAATAGAATTACTCTATTACACGTATCATTCAAATTTGATAGTCTTCTCTGGTTGCTTTTTCTAATTATTTTTTGTTATTGTTGCTATGTACAATGAACATTTTTGTTTTCTTATAAACTAATGAACAATGTAATTACTCAATTACCCTAGCTATTCAATTCTTTTAGCTTTGTATCTAGGGGGTGGTTGTAATTTCACAATAGTTTTTTATTATTATTGTTTTGTCTCGGTGACATTTTTGGTTTTGTGCAGATTTAAAAAGAAATGAAAAGACAGAGACGACAAAACTGATTATGCATGTCTTGCACACCAATGTTTTGCCACCCTATAATTTTTTTTCTTTTTTTTTTCGCTTTTACTTCTTCCTCAAATTGCATGATAAAAATATACCAACCTTTCAATTTCTTATTTATCTTACTATCCACTCTTTATTCTCATAATTGCAATGTTATATTTACATTGATTATTTATAAATGGATTTTATTTTTAATTTCATCTATAGTGGTTTGATGATAGTTTCTTTTACTAAACTTATTTCTTATTCTTTTAATTATTATTATTTTTTTGTTCAATTCCAGCCCTTAATTTTATTTTCATTTGATTTTTATATCAAATTTGGTTCATGGATCCAAAAACTTACCCCGAGTTTACTTTGATTTTCTTAAAAGTATTTTCTTATATATATTTTTTTCAACTGGATGGCAAATAAAAAAACTTCAATAAAAGGAAATTAAGAAAAAGAACGAGGGGGAAAATGAAAAAAAAATTGATCAGGGGAAAAAATAAAAAATACTAAAAAAAATCTAGCATAAGAATTAAGGGTCAAAATGAGAAATAAAAAGAATAATGATCAAATTGAAAAAAATAAATTATGACAAATTATAATCAAATGACCGAATTGAAGACATAAAAAACTGTTGTACAAGGGTCAATGATGAAAATAAGTCATCCAAATCACGAGACTGGAATTTAAAAAATAAATAAATAGTGGACAAACATGTAGTTACTCAATGATTGAAGCAAAAATGAAAGAAAAAAAAAATTGTTCGGCGATAAACCACCATCACAGGCCATACCAGGATGAAACAGACGCGATGATGCTTTTGAGTATATTTATTTAATTTTTAAATTGTGATTTTTTTTATATTTTAGTCATTTAAATAAATAAATATAGTAAAAATAGTCTGGTGGGTATAGTTTATTTATTGGTTATTGTTAATGTTTATATATATATATATAAATGGTTATTAATATATTTACTTACCATAAATTTTTTAATTTACACTTTGAGTTTCTCAGATAAAAAAACATTATAAAGGGCCTGCCTACCTCTTTAAGACCTACCAATAAACACCTTGGGCCTAAAGTAGTGTGCTATCTCCAGGCCCGGATCTTTCTGCAGATTACATTGCTGTATCACTGTCAAAAGCCCATCAATCCTTTTGTTTGAGAATAACATTTTCGATGGATTATATAGGAAAGGAAAAAATATAGACTTTCTTTTCTAATGTGTTATTTGGTAATGGTAAAAAATACAAAATCAAAAAATCAAAATGTATTTGGTTGATAAAATAAATAAATAAAAACATATAAACTAATTTTAAAATGAATTTTTATATTGTAGAAATTGGATTGCTTGTATTTTCCCTATATATTATTTATTCTGTTTCGAGATAATAATCAAACATTGATTTAAATATTTTCTTAAAAGCTCATCCTTTAATATACATAAAATGTGAAATTATGATGTTAAACATATTAAAAGAAGATGAGCTTAAGGAAATTATGTTGGTTTATACCATGATCCAGTAAAAATAATAATAAAGAAAATGTACTTAATTACCATGTAATTTATCCCTATTTATTTAGAACCTGTTTGGGAGGGCGGTTGTACCGATATTTTCTCAATCATTTTTTAATTTTAAATAAATTTATTTTGATATTTTTAAATCATTTTAATATGTTGGTGTCAAAACTAATTTTTAAAAATGAAAAACATTTTCAAAAGCAACCACAACCGTCTCCCAAACATGTCCTTAATATCTAAATGACAGACAAATATGACCTAACAAGTAATTTAATTTTAATTATTTTACGTAAATTATACCAGGATAAATAAAATAAAAATTCTATCCGGTATCATTCCTACGAGGAAATTTATGTTTAGTTCTAAGTAGGCATCCGATCGAGAAAGAGAGAATTGTAGCATAGCCGTTTCAAAAACTATAATTTTAATTAGTGTCATTATGGAGACAAGCATAATTCCTTCCTTCAAATTTCGTGAATTCATGTCCTGGTTTCTCTTAATCTGTGTCATTAACTGTTTATGCCACTAATTAATTAACTGCCCCTCTTAATTAATCAAGCTGTTTGGGGGATGGGGATGGAATATTCATTCTGTGCTGCTAATTTTAATTGTCGGTCGCACATCATTTCCTCCACCTGGAAGGTCTTGCCTCTTCAATTCACCGGTCCCTGTCAGTCTAACTACCTGTCAACTAAGCCTCCAAATAAAAGAATTGTCAGTATATAGACACGTCATTTCTGGGATGCTTTTTATTTTTGGACCCGTTTTAAAATTATATTTCATTTTAAGAAAATTAAATCATATATATATTTTTAGAGATTTTAAATAACTTTAATATGTCAATATGAAGTATAAAAATACCTTTTTTTTTAAGAAAAAAACATTATACATTCGCAAAATTAGAGCTCTGGACCACGCCACATGGAAACCGATCCCCCTTTTGTCTTGGGTTTAAAAATTAAGAGTTGAATATTATTTTTTAATTGTTTTTATTAAGAAAAATATTAGAATGATATTTTTATTGGTATTTTTTAAAAAATAATTTAAAATAAAAACTAAAAAAAATATTTTTTTGAAAAACAGTCACAAACATGAATCAAAGCTCCTGTAAGAAAAACAATTCTGGGGTGTAGCAGGGCCAACTTTCTTTTCCAGGCCTTTCTGTTCAAGCTGAAACGGGCTCCTCTCTGGCCATGAACAAGAAAAATAAAAAGGACACAACATAATTATCTTTCTGCCACGATAGAAACATTAATGGACCGTCACAGTCGCACAACCCCTGAATCGTCGGCAGCAGAAAAAGATTAATTAGTCACTGAATCTTAACAAATTTAAATCATATTATAAATTAAATTAATTTTATTTTGGAGAATTATGATCGATCAATTATTCATTTACGGGGGCGATTCAATTTCAAGGTGGTCCTATTTGGCCCCCCTAGGCCTTGGCCTAAGTAATTACATTTAGTCCCTTTCGATCCACAACTTAATACACGATCACAAAGCTGGGGGTGAAGAGTCACGGTTTGTTTGAAACAGATAGTCAGATACTATATACTAGTAGAATAAGACTTCAATTATTGTTCCATAAATTAAAAAAATAAAATAAATAAAAGGTGGTAACCCTTGCCGTTTTCTAACTAGATTAGGTGCCAACATTTAATACAAATACGGGTGAGTGGTTCTCCCATTTCTGCCAGCTCCTGTCTTAAGAGCATCGGTATATACGATCTGTGAGTGTGAATTATAGATAGCGAGCTAGCTACTGGGGTCTCTAGTATTTATTGTTCTTGGCAATTATTTCTATTTTTTTTAATTCGATCAAACTATTTTTTTAAATTATTTTTTATGCTATTTATTTTATTTTTTATAGGTTGATAGATCTCGAGTCTTTTATCATCATGCCGTATCATTTTAAAACAATTTATGTTTTACATTGTTTGCAAAAGCACTGTTTATCGCTGAAAATTATTTTTTCAAATGTTTTTTATTTGATAATGTAATTAAATTAATATTTGTTTTTTAAATTTTATTTTTAATATTGGCAACAAATAAAATAAAAACAAAATAGCTAAGTTTATAAAAAAAAACTATGTTTTTCTAAAAAATATTACAAATAAAAATACAGTTATCACTGAGTAGTTACCCACCAACCACCGAAATAATGTATCCACTCTAGAAAGCGCGATGTTCATTATTGAAATCCCACCAGATTTTTCATGCTCTTGCTATTCTTATATACTTTCTTCTCCAT
The DNA here is from genome assembly GCA_032356905.1 of Salix exigua. NCBI lineage: Eukaryota > Viridiplantae > Streptophyta > Magnoliopsida > Malpighiales > Salicaceae > Salix > Salix exigua. Next base: position 1,120,866 of record CM063595.1, on the reverse strand, counting down.
GAACCACAACAGTTGAACATCATTCATTAGAGCAAACACAATGTCGTCTTCTCTTAGTTTTATTTTTGCACCTCTCAATCCTTCCTATCATCTTTTCTTTACCATTCTTGCCCTGTTCATTTCAGGCCTTGTTTTCTTGCTTTCTCGAAAATCCAAATCCAAATCCAAACCCCTGCACCTCCCTCCAGGTCCACCAGGTTGGCCTATTGTTGGAAATCTTTTCCAAGTTGCTCAATCAGGCAAGCCTTTCTTTGAATATGTTGATGATCTACATTCGAAATATGGGTCGATTTTCACTCTTAAAATGGGAACAAGAACCTTGATCATCATCAGCGATGCGAAGTTAGCCCATGAAGCGCTTATTGAAAGGGGTGCTTCCTTTGCATCTAGGCCAAAAGAAAACCCCACAAGAACCATCTTTAGCTGCGATAAGTTCAGTGTCAATGCGGCGGTTTATGGTTCGGTATGGCGGTCGCTGAGGCGAAACATGGTGCAAAACATGCTTAGTTCGAGTAGGATCAAGGAGTTTCGAGGTGTAAGAGACAGTGCGATGGATACACTTATTGGTCGGCTTAGAACAGAAGCCGAGGCTAATAGTGGAGCTGTTTGGGTGATTGCAAACGTCCGGTTTGCAGTGTTTTGCATACTTCTAGCCATGTGTTTCGGTATAGAAATGGATGATGAAACCATTGAGAAAATGGATCAGGTAATGAAGTCAGTCTTGATTGTTCTTGATCCAAGAATTGACGACTTCCTTCCGATTTTAAGCCCGTTATTCTCCAAGCAAAGAAAGAGGGTGCATGAAGTAAGGAAAGAGCAGGTAAATTTCATGGTTTCCCTCATCGAAAAGCGAAGGAATGCTGTCCGAAACCCTGGAACAGACAAATCGGCGATGTCATTTTCATACCTGGATACCCTTTTTGACCTAAAAGTCGAAGGAAGGAAATCAGCTCCGAGTAATGAAGAACTCGTCACTCTTTGCTCAGAGTTCCTCAACGGTGGGACCGACACTACAGCGACCGCTGTCGAATGGGGCATTGCACAGCTAATCGCCAATCCCCAGGTTCAAACCAAGCTCTACAACGAGATAAAATCAACTGTTGGTGATCGGAAAGTGGACGAGAAAGATGTGGAGACCATGGAGTATTTGCATGCAGTGGTGAAAGAAGTGCTACGCAAACACCCTCCTACCTACTTTGTTCTATCTCATGCAGTTACCGAGCCTACGACTTTGGGAGGGTATGATATACCGATTGACGCGAATGTTGAATTTCACTCTCATGGAATAGGAGAGGATCCAAACGTATGGAACCATCCTGAGAAATTCAACCCCGATCGATTCATTTCCGGTGGAGAGGATGCCGACATCACAGGAGTTAAAGGGGTGAAAATGATGCCTTTCGGTGTGGGGAGGAGGATATGCCCTGGACTGGGGCTGGGCACTACACACCTTCACCTGATTATCGCAAGAATGGTTCAGGAATTTGAATGGACTGCGTATCCACCTGATAGCAAGGTGGATTTCTCTTGGAAATTCGAGTTTACGGTGTCTATGAAAAATACCCTTAGAGCTATGATCAAGCCTAGAGTTTGATTAAGCTGCGATCCTGCATGCGTCGAGTTATTTTTATATAATGGCATCCATTAATTAATCGCCTGCCTAAAAACGTTTGTACCCTTCAGTTTGATGTCATCAATTAAGTCCATAACAAAGGTGCATAGCTTGTCTTCCGGCCCTTCGAGAATTATAAAAGTCTTTTCCATTGTAAATTCCGGTGTTTGTGCAACTTAATTTATCCAGCATCCTGATGTATATTTCCAAACATCAATGAATTTCATGGTGGCAATATTGTTAAACTCGCTAGTTAATTTGTAAAATTATATGATCTAACTCTTCTTAATTCTTAAATTCTCTTGTTCTGTCGTTCCACTTCCAGTCCTCACCAGTCACTGCACGAGATCCATTTGTCTCCTTTTTGTTTTGTTTTTTGTACTGAATTTGTGGGTTTCTAGCATTTAGAACTTCAATTAGTTTTAGGGATAGATCCGAGTCATGCTTCTTTTTGTGTGTCCGGGCAATTAAACACGGACATTGATTTTCCAGGGTTCCACTTCCAGTCCTCACCAGTGAATGCATTTATCATTTTAAATATCATTTGGCATGCACTTGAAAAGAGGTCACGCCAACAAGTACCAAAATTTGTGAAGAAGATGATTTTGAGTGTTTTAGTAAAAAATCAAGAAGCATATGAGAACAAAAGAAAAACTTTTCAGTATATTAGAAGAGACAAAGATACACATTAAGGAAATGAAATTTCCTCAATTAATAAGGGAAAGAGAGTAGCAAGTGGAAGTACAAAAACTACCATCAATCAACTGTTAATGAATGATTTCAGATAAGAAGCATGTTGACAAATTACAAATTTTTTCTACACTAGTGCAATTCCATTTAATTGTGTGAAACGCTCTGTGTTGAAACGCTTGAAATGTTTGCAAAGCATGAGCCAAGTTTTAGCCTCTATCTTACCATAATACTAGAGAGAAGTATTTGAAGCAAGAAGTAGATCACATAATAAATTTGGTTGAGGAGAACAAGCCTGAATGGAAAAAAACAGGTTGCTCAATAACATGTGATGGATGGACCGATAAGAAAAGACATTTCATATATAACTTTTTGGTTAATGGTCCTAAAGGAATATTTTTATCATCTATAGATAGCTCTAATATATCAAAACTGCTGATAAGATATTTGAGATGTTGAATGCTATTGTGGAAAGGGTTGAAGAGAAAAATGTGGTGCAAGTAATCATTGACAATGCTACGAATTATAAGATAACATGACAATTATTGTTGGGAAAAGAAATAGATTGTTTTGGACACCATGCACTTCTCATTGTATTGATTTGATATGGGAAGATTTTGAGAAAAAAAATATAGGTCCATCAAGTAATTACTGTTAAGAGGAGGAGAATCACCTTCTACATATATTCAAGAACTATTTTTATTTTCATGCTAAGAAACTTTACAAAAGGAACAGATTTTATCAGGTTTGTTTTCACTCGATTTGTTGTTGAATATTTGACTCTTGATGTTTGAAAAATTATAAGATACAATTGATGACAATGTTTACTTCCACCCAATGAAGGTTATGTAGGTTTTTAAAAATAGAAGAAGGTCAAAGTTGTGATTTGGACATCAAGTTTTGGAATTATGTCATTATATGTATTAAGACAACATCTTCTATATTTAAAATTCATTGATTAGTTGATTCAAATGAGAAACCAACCATGAGTTTTATATATGAAGCAATAGATCAAGCAAAAGAGAAGATACAAGTGGATTTAGGTTTTGTAAAAAAAAGTATCAATTTAACTTGCTAATTATCTATCTTGGTAATTATTTATTTAATAGAATGAGTTGATACATGATGGTTATTTCACTTTTGTATTATGTTGTTTAATGTTGATGTTAATATTTTATTTTTGTTTTGTTTTGTAGTTATACACCTATATGAAATATTATTGATGCAAGATGAGAACTCCATCTTCACAGACTTACATGCAACAACTTATTATTTGAACTCTCATTATCATTATAATCTATATTTTAATTTTAATGCCAACATTGAAATTGGATAATATCAATACTTAGAAAGGATGGTGCTTGATGCAATTAAAGGTATAAAATTAATTTACAACTCGATTCATTTAAGGATACAAATGAGTTGTTTGGTATCGAGGCTGCCAAAACAGCAAGGGATAAAAAAAAACTTTAGCTAAATGGTTAGATTATTATGGGGACGAATGTCTAGAGCTATAAAAGTTTGCAATTCGAGTTCTAAACTTGACTGGAAATTCATCTGGATGTGAGCGTAACTAGAGTGCACTCAAAATGGTAAGATTTGTCTTTTAAAAAATAATGTTTTGATATTTGATAAGAATCTTAAAAATTATAAATTTGAATTGTTTTTATAGGTTCAAACGAAATGAAGAAATTGTCTGCAACAGAAAAAAATGACTTGGTATTTGTGATGTGTAATTTGAAATTGAATGATGACCACGTCAAAAGGCAAGTTTATGATTTTTATGAAGTTTTAGATGATCTCTCATCTGATGATTATTGGATAACTGAAGGAGAAGAACATAATGATTCATCAAACATTGATTTACTTTAGTGTTATTGATAGTCCAACACAAAAAAAATGGAAAAAAAGATGAAAATGATGAAGAAACTTTTAATGATGTTGAAATGGATATTCATGGTGTCGAAGATGATTTTGATATTCAGAATGATGTCAATCTAGATAATTCAACAAGTTTGGAGTAAAATATTATTGACAATACTAATGATGGAGTTGGAGCTAGTAGTAGCAATAATATTCACAATATCAGTGTCCGTACTAGTAGTATTAGTAATAATTCTTTTGATAGTAATGATTTAGATGAATGTCCTAGAAATAATAGGGAAGATAAAGGCAATAAAGCCAATTTTAGTTTACATGACAAGCCAATAAAGTGTTTCTGTTAAATTTATTAGTTTTTATCTTATGAAATTTTATGGATATAATTGTTTTGTATTATATTTTGAGTTATTTTAAATTATATATGAACTTTAATGAATGAAGTTTGATGAATATAATTGTATTGTATTTTTAAATATTTTACTTACGAATTAACGATTTGAGTTTATATTAAAAAAATTTTGTCGTGTCAAAAAAGTGATTTTGACAACCTTACATTGTGGAGCTAATTGAATCCAATAAAATTCATTTTTGATAAGCAATCACGTGACTCGAACCTTAGACCATAAGGAGAGCAAATCCTTTAATCATAAGCTGTTATCACTAGGTCACACTTACTAGATGGTTATCTTTTTTCTTATCGTCATCAAGTTGTGTGTTTATAATTATTTTTAATTCAAGGAAATCCCGTCTTGTTTAGTCAATTTTTGTGGAATCAGGTTAAGCGAGTAAAACTTCGGCTATCCCAAACTATTACAAGGTGAACACACCTATACTCGAACTCGAAATATGCACTGCAGATCTCAATTCCTTTGCCACTACACCATGTCAATATCAGACAAATTGTGTTTTCCATTGTTTGCACTTGCACATTTAGTTTTAGACCCGTTTGTCTATCGCTGAAAAATAATTTTTATTTGATAATATATATAAATTAATGTGTTTTTAAAGTTTATTTTGAATATTAGCAACACATAAAATAAAACACAATGAATAGTTAACTTTAAATCAAAAAAACAAAATTTTGTTTTTTTCCAATGCCTGTATAACAATCAAATAAAAATACAGTAATATATCAGTTAACCACCACCAACCGAAATAATGCATCCACTCTAGAATGCGATGTTCATTATTGAAATCCCACCAGAAATTTCATGCTCTTGCCTTTCTTATAGGCTTTCTTCTCCATAAACCACCACAATTCAACATCATTGATTCATTCTCTCCTGAGCGGAAACACAATGTCGTCTACTCTCAGCTTTAGTTCTGCATCTCTCAATCCTTACTATCATCTTTTCTTTACCATTCTTGCGCTGTTCATTTCAGGCCTTGTTTTCTTGCTTTCTCGAAAATCCAAATCCAAACCCCTGCACCTCCCTCCAGGTCCACCAGGTTGGCCTATTGTAGGAAATCTTTTCCAAGTTGCTCAATCAGGCAAGCCTTTCTATAAATATGTTGATGATTTACGTTCCAAATATGGGTCGATTTTCACTCTTAAAATGGGAACAAGAACCTTGATCATCATCAGCGATGCGAAGTTAGCCCATGAAGCGCTTATTGAAAGGGGTGCTTGCTTTGCATCTAGGCCAAAAGAAAACCCGACAAGAAACATCTTTAGCTGCAATAAGTTCAGTGTCAATGCGGCGGTTTATGGTTCGGTATGGCGGTCGCTGAGGCGAAACATGGTGCAAAACATGCTTAGTTCGAGTAGGATCAAGGAGTTTCGAGGTGTAAGAGACAGTGCGATGGATACACTTATTGGTCTGCTTAGAACAGAAGCCGAGGCTAATAGCGGAGCTGTTTGGGTGCTTGCAAACGTCCGGTTTGCAGTGTTTTGCATACTTCTAGCCATGTGTTTCGGTATAGCAATGGATGATGAAACCATTGTGAAAATGGAACAGGTAATGAAGTCAGTCGTGATCGCTCTTGATCCAAGAATTGATGACCTCCTTCCGATTTTAAGCCCCTTATTCTCCAAGCAAAGAAAGAGGGTGCATGAAGTAAGGAAAGAGCAGGTAAATTTCATGGTTCCCCTCATCGAAAAGCGAAGGAATGCTGTCCGAAACCCTGGATCAGACAAATCGGCGATGTCATTTTCATACCTGGATACCCTTTTTGACCTAAAAGTCGAAGGAAGGAAATCAGCTCCGAGTAATGAAGAACTCGTCACTCTTTGCTCAGAGTTCCTCAACGGTGGGACCGACACTACAGCGACCGCTGTCGAATGGGGCATTGCACAGCTAATCGCCAATCCCCAGGTTCAAACCAAGCTCTACAACGAGATAAAATCAACTGTTGGTGATCGGAAAGTGGACGAGAAAGATGTCGAGAACATGGAGTATTTGCATGCAGTGGTGAAAGAATTGCTACGCAAACACCCTCCTACCTATTTTGTTCTATCTCATGCAGTTACCGAGCCTACGACTTTGGGAGGGTATGATATACCGATTGACGCGAATGTTGAATTTCACTCTCATGGAATAGGAGAGGATCCAAACGTATGGAACCATCCTGAGAAATTCAACCCCGATCGATTCATTTCCGGTGGAGAGGATGCCGACATCACAGGAGTTAAAGGGGTGAAAATGATGCCTTTCGGTGTGGGGAGGAGGATATGCCCTGGACTGGGGCTGGGCACTACACACCTTCACCTGATTATCGCAAGAATGGTTCAGGAATTTGAATGGACTGCGTTTCCACCTGATAGCAAGGTGGATTTCTCCTGGAAATTTGAGTTTACTGTGTCCATGAAAACTACCCTTAGAGCTATGATCAAGCCTAGAGTTTGATTAAGCTGCGATCCTGCATGCGTCGAGTTATCTATGCATACAAATCATGGCATCAATTACTTAATAGCCTAGAGTTTGATTTGAATAAGTCTTCATTTTGATGCCAGTAATGAAGTCCATAACAATAGTGCATAGCTTGCGTGCTCGCCCCTTTGAGAATCATAAAAGTCTTTTCCATTTAATTTAATTTTCCTGTGTTTGTGCACCGTAATTTATGCAGCATCCTGATGTACTGTTTCTTAACATCAATGAATTTCATTGTGTGGCTAGATGAATCCAATAAAACTCTTTTTTGATAAGGGAATTTCACTCACAGCTGAAATATGATACAAATGGACCAATTAGGTTATCTTATTTTGTAAAAAAGATATCGAAATTAATGGCTATGATTTGTTTTTCATAAAATCCGATCCAAATATAGATGTTATGACCATCACGACAACGACACAAGATCTAGGTCCTAATCATCTATAATCAATCAATGATTTACTAGATTTTTCAAATAAATCATAAATTGTAATTCATGATCACCGGTTTAATATTGAAGGATAAAATTTAAAAATAAAACAAAACTTAAGTTGATTCATTAAACCGAGTTGTGAAACAAAACCAACAACATATAAAGCAAACCACAGTAAGACTATATATTGAAATATCAAAAATAGATTTAGAAAATCTTTTTAGTTTATATTATGGTATTAAACAACCCTAGTTTAAACAGCTAATTTGTCAAACATGTGACTCGGGTAATAAGATCGAGGTGGCATAGTAAAAAATAAATTAAAATCTTGTTCATAATCAATGTAATGCCAACAAATAAAATCAAAACAATACCAAATAAAAAAAAACTTGAGTCAACTGAGTTAACATGTTACTTGAGTTATGAGATTAAAATGATCTTATAAAAAATAAATTAAAATAAATCACAAAACACAATTCTCAACCAATCTAAACCTAATAATGAACGATGATATTGAAAAGAAAAGAAAAATATAATTCAATTAACCAAACTCATCCCGCGAGTTATGAGACCAAGTTAAGAATATATAAAACAAATTACAAAAAGATATATAGTTTAATATCCAATAAACTAAAAAAAATCATTTGAAATGAATATTTTTATCAACATGCGTGTTCGGGTCAGCTTGCATACACCTCATCTAATCTCACAAATCTTGATATTAACAACCATACAAGTCTCGACTTAATATCAAATTAACAATCATATGGCTCGAACATGAAAATATTGGAAAAACAAACTACTTAGCTTCAAATTCTTACCAATAGAGCACTTACTGTATGTTTATTGAAATGAATATTATTTGAGTGGTGATAGAACATAAAAACCACCACCTGTTTTAATTTATACTGTAGCTATCTTCTTCTTCTTATGGATCGGGATCAACCAGTGCAAATAATAGTTCATAAAATCAGAGTGATCCTGATGTTTAAGCTGCTCCGGACCCAAAAAAAGTAATCTGATTAAACGGCCCATTTAATCATCACAACTATATTTTTTGCGACATTAATCAGATAAGACTGCAATTTTTGGACGTTGGCATGATTACTTTGAGCTATAATTTTACGGTTTTGAAGCATAAATAAATACAAATAAAGATAAAGAGAACTAGCTTTTTTTAACTTATGATAATAGCTGATGTTTGACTAAAAACATATAGGAATTATTAAAATTAAAATAAAAATAATATTATTTTTAAAAAAATTTATTTGACCGATAGAAACAAAACTGAGAAGCCTACAAAAACCTGCATTAAAGTTATTTGATGGTATTCAGTTGACGTTTTGACATGCCCTTAAAACTGATGGGATTCCTTCCTGCACTTGTTGATCCGCTTTTTCTGCCCTTGAAATCCGTGCGCTGTGAAGGGTCCATCTCGAACTTGGAGTTGGATGCTGAGGGGATCTCTCTTTAATTATTTGACATGTCGGCACATGATATTTCTCTCGATTTGTGTTTGATACGACAGCGAATTATATTTTTTAATTAAAAAGTGTTTAAAAAAATACTGATTTAAATTCTTTTAGGGTAAAAAATAAAAATTATTTTTTTAAAAAAAAAAGAAGCTATCCCAACATCAAACCAACTGCTTATCGAACATTATCTTACATGAAATATCATGTGACCTGTAAAGTGATAGCAAAAAAGTTTTCAATTTGCACAATATTTTTAAAATATGAAACAATCAGAATTTTTCTTCTTAGCTCAACTCACAAAATACATTTTCAAGGAGTTAGGTTTTCATGCATAAAAACAGTTATTTATATTAAAAAAAAACACTGCAAGAGAATACTTTTTCAAGAAACAAGTGTGAGAAACTGCAAACGGTCAACAAAAGATATAATTAATCCCATTATATATATATATATATATATATATATATAACTGCTATGCTGTTTGAATAAGCTCTTTAACGAAAATGGACGAAAAAGTATCTCGTTGAAAGATAGCTAAGATTCTGTGTCATGCCCGAAAAGACGTATAATTTAGGGATAAAGATACTAAGAAACAACCTTTAAGGAATCGAAAAACATCATTATTAATCTTTCTTGGATCTGGTTTGAAACTTGGTTGATCTAGGTTCATTCATAACTTCATCTAGTAAAAATCCCACTTTACTTCTTTTTTTTAAAAAAATATAATTCATAATAACTATGTCTTGACATCTAGAAAAGGTAATTTTCTCAAGCTAATTACAGAAAAAGATCATTGAAATGACTAGAAACTGGGAGCATGATTGGCTTTATTTTGAGACACGACACTACATAGAAGGAGAAGAATTATAGACAAGGAACACGGTCGTCTGCAAGGTGACTCGCACGAATGGGGTATGAGGGCAACAAAAGAAAGAAAGAGCTACGTCCCACATAAATATTTTTTTTTTTTGTAAAGATAAGATTATAGTACAATAAAAGATAAATCACAGACGGATTGGATATAGTATCCACCCTCTAATCAATAAGTCCGTAGTTAGCTCAAAATTTACCAACCAACCACACAATTAGTCTCCCGATAAATATGTAAGATAATCACCTCCCAATCCCTACCCAAAATATTTTTAATTTTGTTTCAATAAGTCCCACATAAATGTTTATTGGTCTCTGTAGTTTAAAGATTCCGATGTGATGTTTTCACAAATTTCGAAAATGCACCCTCTTCTTTTCGTTCAAAATCCCTATAAATGTAAAAAAAAAAAAAAAACAATTAAAATGAAGCTAAGATCTCTGTTACGTTAAAAGAAACCAAATCTTTCACCTTTCTGCCATTAAAAGACTAGCCCTCCAAAACTATCCATGCACAGAAAGCATCGCTTGGAGCGCCTCCGAATCCAATGACGATGCTTCCTCTAATGATGACTCGACGAACATTTTCACTTCAGCTCAAAGGAGACACAAGTAAAGAGCACAGAACGTGACTTTGTATGCGCGATTTGAAGAAATATATTGGAAAGAATAGAAAGGTAACGAAAATCAAGTTCTGGTGATCCAGTCAAATCTACAATCTGGCGGCAAATGAACTGCTTGGTAGCTTTATAAAGAATCCAGCCATATTGTAATACCTGAAGCAGGAGACATGTGGAGCATATCAGAGTTGCAAGCCCCACAAATGGCCAATGAAAGAAACATCGGGCAGAAATGCAGAGGGTTATCTACATCTGATGTGTCTGTGTACACACAGATTGCTGAAGTTACACTTGTATGGGACGGGGAGAGGCATGTAAGAGCTGGTACCCTATCCAACCATTCCTCATCAGATTCTGGTTCACAACCGAAACTAACAAAACTGTCCAGAAATCAACCATTTTGAAGGGGGGAATTAAAAAACAAATGACTTTCACAATATTTACAGTAAGCCATGAGTGAAGAACAATGAACTTTCTGGGAGCTGTTCCAATGGCATTCCAGCTTTCTTCACTCTATATACCCATATTTGAACTCTGTAAGATTGGAAAACCTGATGAAAGCAGCTTGCATTTGGACTCTTATGAAGGATCTAGGGATTTGACAGGCTTTCTACATGCTTGTCTGCTATGTCTTCAGCAACCTGATTACTCTGACTCAAGGGGGGTGAATTCTCCCCACCTTCTGCTTCATCACCATCAGATGCACAATGATTATCTTGAATGGGGTCCATCCCATGGTCGTTGTATGATCTTGGTGAAATCCCATGCTCAGTCAACATATAGTTATAAGTATGGGAATCAAATGTCTCTGTACCATATTGAGAACGGGTAGCTGAACTGGACAAAGGTTGCATGGCGCGCTTTTTCTCAGGAAATTCACGCAATGACATTCGACAAACAGGACAAGTGGAATGCTGTTGAAACCATATATCTATGCAGGTCACATGGAAGGAGTGCCCACAGTAGGGGAGAATCCGCAATATATCTTCGCCATGGTATTCTGCAAGACAAACTGTGCATCTGCCACATAAAGCAACAGCTTATTAGCAGAAAAATTGTGAAATGGCAGAATACTATGAATTGCGAAGATAAACCACAAAGATCCACGACGAAACCAATATGCTAAAGAGACAAAATGGACACGGTGCAATTGAAACCTTGCTGCTATTGTCATGATGATCCAATTACCATATGATGCAACTTGTTTCTACTTTTAAATACTTCTTCAGAAGGAGGTTCCGTGTGACCAATAAATGAACAAAATTAAAAGTAAAAATGAATCAATTAAAAAAATTCTGCAGAAAAACAGGAATATATCCGTGAGGATTTCAGTAAGAACAAAAAAAGGGGACCAGCACAAAGAGTTCCAGCTAGAATGTGTACAAAAGGTTCAGAAAATAAATCTATCAGATAGGATGAACGGTATTTCTTGAGACTTTTTCACAGCATCACATAACTAGTGTTAATAAAAGGATGGCTAATGACCAATGAAAGGGTAACCCAGAGAGAAGGATTTGTTGTTTAGGAGTTAAAACTTCGTTTATTGGCGCACAGATACCACCAGTTTCATGCCTTTTCACTTCAGATGAGCAAAATTGTCTTCAGGAAAATTGAGGTTCAACATCCAACAGAGTAATTTCTCAATAATTCCTATCACCCAAGCCTCTGTTTTCACTTCCTCTCAAAATCACAGAGGTTATTGTCACCCAGATTGAACTGGTGAATTATACTAGAAAAAAATAAAAGGCAACTTTGGGTCCTCCAGAAATGGAGGAGCAAATCTTCTATTTCACCACAAATTTCATAATTTATCAAGGTCAGGCTAATTAAATTCTCAACAGGTCAGAGGTTGCCTTAATCAAAACTCAAATGGCGACCAATCCTTCTGAATACCACCATTTGTTCTTTTCTTTTCTTTTCTTTTCCTTTCCTTCTGTCAAATGGTTAAAATACAACCAAGAGCTTCCGTGGTCCAATTCCCATTAATTAATTGTTAGCAAACCCCACCTCAAATTCTATGTGCCTTGTGGAAACATTTTAAATAGTTTTTGACCGATCAATCAAGCATCAAAAACTTGGGGGGAGAAGGTGGTTTCTCATTAAGCAACAGTTAAATATCACCTGCAAGACTGCTGTAAGAAGACATCTACAGATAGAAAAACAGAACACTGCAAGATAGCTAAAATGAAGGGTTTTGTGCGCTAAGCAAATTTCATCCCAGTCAAGCCACGCCAAACATTTAGTGATAAGGTTTAGAAACTCTACTCAGTCAAACAGAGAGTGCAATAAATAAAAAAATGAAAAAGTGTGCTTACTCTGTCTCATACAAGATAGCCACATCTAAATCAAAGTCTATATCAGAAGAAAACTTAAGTCAAAATTCAAATTTTATAAGAAATCATCAATCCTACACCTCCACACCCTGTTCTTCACATCTTTCAAAAATAGGACTGCAAATGGATGAAACCTTGAAAATAAAAAAAATAAGAATCATAACACCATATCACTGGCACTGCACATTCTTCTTTGTAATGACAACTTAAGCCAACATGGTTCAAAAACTAGCAAAGTTATCTATGTCAAACAAAATCATTGCATAAAAAACCAAAACCAGTAATAATGAAAAGGAAATAGAGCAAGGAAGGAAGAGCAAACTGAGCATCTTCTGAAGCTGAGAAAATCTTATCATTGTACTTCTTGGTTGGAAAGTTTGCTACAACTACATATTCAAGACCACCTCGTTCCAACTGTAACACAAGTCAAAAATTAACAGTTAAGCTCCTAAGCAAACAATTGCCCCATGAAACAAAACTCTATTCAGCAAAAGAAAAAAACCAAAAGTCAAAGATTAAATTGTATTTTTTTTTTACAAAATTGGGACTTTTTTCCTAACAATAAGTACGTTTATGTCACACTCTACTGTCGAATAAGCCAGTTTCAATTTTTGCTTAGAGAAAATTGATTTGGCGATTGACTTCGTTTTACCACAAGTAAAATATCCAAACTTAAACAAACACAAGAAACCAAACCCAATTAAGAACAAAAAAACACCATCTCTAGAAGCTAAAATCCAGCCTACTCCACTCACAGAATTACGAGAAGAAGAAAAACATTAATTTCCACAGTGCAGCAAATGAATAATAACAGATATCCAAAATTAACAAACAAATAAATTAAACGCAATTAAGAACAGGAGGAAATGTCAACGATACAAGCTAAAAAACCAACCAACCCCAGCCCAGTCATTCAATCCCAGAACCAAAAAACTTGTAAAACCCGCTTCGGTTTACACAAAAAATTCATAGAAAACACATTCTAACAACCACCTAAATATAGAAACAGTGTTGAAATCAAAGGGGAGACAAAGGGAAATGCTTACTAAGCTGAGATTAGATCTGGAAGCAATAGGAAAAGCTCGTCTTGAAGCATTCAACTGAATCCGAGCACAGAGAAGGCGAGTGCAAACAAAAACTATAAACATAGTGCTTACAGCGAATCCTATTACTGTCATCGCCAAATTCATCCCCGAAGCTATCATTTTTAGAAGTAAAGTTTCAATCTTTTTCACTCTGGTATTTTAAGAGCTCAAAATCAACTAGACCCTTTATTTTTCTCAATCTCCTTACACAACCCTTGATCTAATCCTACACTTCGAAAAACAGCATGTAATAAAGGTCCCATCTCGAGACAAGAAATAGAACTAGAATTTTATAGTGTGAGGATTAATGAATCTTCTTCTTCTTCTTCTATGAAATGTGTGAGGAAACAAGAGGGGAAATTATCAGAGAAGAAGCAAAAAAGCAACTGACTGTTCTATTGTTGAAGTGACTGGAAAAAATAATTTGTTCTAGAAAGAGAAGAGCTCGTGTTTGTGTTTTGGGAGAGAGGAGGGTGAGGGAGAGATCAAGGAAAGAGATTAATGGGAGATTATGGGATCTAATCGTCTATGTGTAGATCATAAGTGTGTATGTTTTTTCTTTTTTTTTTCTTTTTATTTTGAGGTGGGTGTTGTAAGTGGTAAAAAAAAATATAAATTTGAAATATATTTATTATTTTAAATTTCAAAAAACCGGTGTTTTTAAAACATTTTGATATGGTGATGTCAAAATATTTTTTTAAAATAAAAAAAATATTATTTTAATATATTTACGAACAAGAAAACATTTTCAAATAATTTTATTCACACTCTAATAAACAAAAGAATATTATTTTTTATTTTCATTTCTTCAGGCATGAAAGGAGTAAAATTCTTTCTTATGTATGTATAGTTAATATTTAGCTGTTAGTTATTTTTTATATTTTTAAGGTGTTAATATTAAATAAATATCAAAATATATAATTATTTTTTAAAAAAAAAAACCTTAAAATAATTGTTTAACAGCAGATCACGTACCGTCCACAATGAATTTGGGTGCATATGAACAGGAATTCAACTATTTCCTTTAACTTCTTTTCTAATACAGAATCTTTAAATTAAATGTTTTTTTTACATAATAGTTATGGATATATTTGTACTGTAGCATATATGTTAATGGAATTTGTTCGTTGAATAATTAAATGTGAATTATTCATATAGATCTAAAGACTAGAAAAATAAGTATTTTGAGCGGGTTTTTTTTTGAGGTTTGAACTTGAAAAGATAATGAATAGAGCAAATTGATAATCATCAAGTCTACATCCTACAATTATGTGGACTCGATTCTTTGAATAGTCTCTCTATATATGTGTGTATATGTGTATGTATGTGTGTATATATATATATATATATATGTATGTATGTATACATACACCCTCTCATTCTTATTTTTTTATGAGAGGAACCTGATTCTTGAACGAACCTATTTTATAGTTCTAAATAAATAAATAAAATTCTGGCTGTCTTGATTTTTTATAAAAAAAATATACGTTTTAACTTGAACTCGAGATCTAATATATACGTCATAGATTTTTTTGTTACAATACCACGTTTCATAAAGATAACCCATTCTTGATGCTAAACGTTACTTTAATGGAGGAGTATAAATTAAATTAATGTCAAGGATACTTTGTCAAATATTTTCATCTCTCGAGAATAATGCAAGTTATATAGCTTTGTTCTAAACATGTTTTTCCTTGAGCGGTAGAAGAAGCTGGAATAGAAAAACTCTTTTTTTTTAATAAATATGAGTGTTTGGCTAGCTTATATACTTTAATTAATTTCATGAACTCAAAAGTTACTGTTCTTAATTTTAATAATTATATTAATAATTATATGATTTAAATTATAAAAAAAAATAATTCCGATACGAAGAATCTTCCGGGAGGAAGATGGACTACGTATACGGACACAAATATGTCTTTTGTTTCCTTTATTTATTTTTTATTTTAAAAAATAACTCCACATTCATTACATGATAGAATGAACGGTCGTGACCTTTGAACCAAAGTTGTGAAACTCCATCTAGATTGACTAGCCGATTCAACTCCGATTTTAGGCTGGGTACTAAAAAAAATAATTAATTTGGTATAATTATCTCAGTGGTTACTAAGATTAGATGGTCTCGATTAAAATTTAATTATTTTATTTTAAAAAAGAAAAACTAAAATAATATTCTTTTGATTAAACTAGAATAAGCTATCAAAATAAAAAGCCCAAAAAGAATAATAATGTATTCTCCATTTACATGTCAGCAAAAAAAGAAGGTAGCGAAATATAGACGAAGATATTTCATGTATAAAAACCTGACACCCACGTAAAATAAAGATGGAATATTGCTACACGTGACAGCGACGGTGGCAAGGCTAGCCTTATTTAATATAATTTTAAACGAATTATTTAACCATTTTAAGAGGGATGTGTGGCGCTACTGTCTTTTAAAATAAAAATATTTTTGATTTTTTTTAAATAAAAAAAATACCTTTTTATCTTTATTTGAAATTATTGTTTTTGATATTTTTAAACAGAATAAAATTACAAAAATAACCTCGACATGATGGCCAACTTTTTGGAAGAAGTCAAAGAAGCCGTATGGTTTTTCAAAGAGGAGGAAGCCGAGAGGAATTTGGATAGAGATGCGTGGCATCAAGGAGACCATAGATGAGTTTTCTCCGCGGGTCAAGGCCATTTTTCCTTTTAAATTTAATTTTGCTGGTGCTCGCTGGCAAGGCATTGTCTAGCCAAAAGGGTTTTCAGGATAAAAAAGTCAAAGCCAGAAAAGAAAAAACACAAACAAGAGTAACAACCATTTCTGATAGCGATTTCTGATCAACATGACAGTTCAGGATTTATTATGTTTTTTTGAAGAAATAAAGGAGAGCAGTATTTAAGTTCATTTTTCATCGAAGAACCCTCAAGCAAACAAGCATATATAGAGAGAGATACACACACGATGGCCGAAGAGTTGTCTTTCTTAATTATCATGGCATTTAAATTAAGGTTATTGATATCATTTTGTTTTGATCAAAATGACCGACATGTTTCATATCAGATAAAAAATAAAATAAAAATTATTTCTATCTTGTTTTAAATACCGGTCTATATCATAGATACGGTTATATACCAGATAAAACACCACGAAATCACTCTAAATATTCTGTTTCGGGCACAGTGAAAAAAAATCATTCTCCGCGCGCTTCATTCATGTGTTAATCTGCCACCCAATGTCGTTCTGAGAATTGCAATTTGCATCTTTATATTGTTATTTTTTTATGTGACCTCTCTCTATAATATAATATAATATAATATATAATATTGTTTATGAGATGTGTTTTAAATTTGAAGATGCAAAATTAAAAAATAAAAATATAAAAATATATATTATAAAAAAATAAATTTGTTATCAAGATAAAAAAATAAAATTATATTTAATTTTTTTTTAAGTTTTTTCATATATATAAATAATTAATTATGAATAGTACAACCCTAAGACATTCAGAAACCAAAATATTTCGTATCAATAAAAAAAAATGGTAGACAAAACGGCATTGATAATCTTTATTTAAACCTCACTTCAAGTTGTAAAAATTAACATAATTCACAAAATAGCTTAAGTTGTTGCACGAACCAATTTAATTAGATAAATAAAAATGCTGAAATTCAAATTCCTAATTATTCGATTAATACATATTTTATATATACCATTCAGACAAACACACTTCAATTCAAAAATCCAATTTATCAGGTTAAGTCTTAAGGATAAATTACACAAACAATAAAATGCGTGGGTTTTGCACTGTGCACTCAGGCACAGTGCACTGTGGATTTCAATAGTGCACCTTTTTTTTTTTTGCTTTTATGTTTGTGTTTTTTTTTTTAATTTCTCTCTTTTTTTTTCGTTTTTCTTCTTCTTCTTTTTACTTTTTTTCCCAAATTATTTTTTTTGTTTCTTTTTTTATCTTTTTTTTTGTATTTTTTCTTTATTATATTTTTTTTCTTATTATATATTTTTTTATTTTCTACAAAACTTGCACTTCCTAAAAATTATATACATATTTATTATTTTGTCTAAATTTATGCTATGATAAAAAAAATCATACATAATAAATATTTTTTTATGTTGAAAAAAATTTGAATCTGCCCGCGACGAGGCGCGGGTGCCATGGCTAGATGTTTTCTTTTATTTTTATTTGTTCTTTGTATTAGATGATTTTTATAATTTTATTATTTGCACAATAATAATGATAATTTTAGTGATTATTTTTTAATAAAAATATTTTAATTTGTTTTTAAGATTTTCCTGAAATTTTAATTTATATCAGTGATCATTTTAAAAATAATATTACTCTATTTTTCCCTTTATTATTTTTTTTTGTTTCTTTATTTGTTCTTTAGATTATATGATTTTTATGATTTTATTATTTATGCAATAATAATAATTTTATTGTTTCTTTATAATTTTAGTTATTATTTTTTTATTGTTGTTTTAGAAAAATCTTTTGCTTTTTTTCTTTTTTTTCATGGCAATTTAATTATTTTAATTTTTTTGGTTGTAATGTTAGCAATAATTTTAGCTTTTATAGCAATGATAGTGACAATAATGTCAGGATGATTCTTCAATCTATGTTTTCTTCTTTTTGTTGATAGAAAATTAATAGCTTATTTTTTTATTTGATTATTGTAAGTATTTTCACAAATTATATTTTATTTTTGTTTGATTGAAATTGAATTATATAATAAACTAATCTTAATACAATGAACTTAATAATTCAAATATCTGAGTTTTCTTGAATTTTTTAATGATGATGATAAATTTATACTGGTTATTTCGTTTAAAACTACTAAACATATAAATTTATATCGATTTTAAATTCATATATTTTATAAAAAACTTGCATTTGACATGAATTCTGCACATATTTATTATTTTAACTAAATTTATATTATAATAAAAAATACACACAATTAATATTTTTTATATTGAAAAAAATATTTTATCGCCCGCGGCGAAGCGCGGGGTATTGTCTAGTTTATATTATTCCTTGAAACGTCAACCCTTGAGCTCACCTAATCAACTTTGTTGTTGAAAATATAAGAAATATAAATACTTTTTTACTGGATTAAAAGAAGGCTGGTATGGTAAAAATAGTAAATAAATATATAAAAAATAAGGTGACCAGGACAGGGACCAGGACAGGGACAGGTGACTCTTTCCCAGCTTTCTCGTCGGGACAAAATTGTATACACTATTCAGATTCCTCCTTGGATGGTTCTGATTGTTTTTCCTTTCAACACCCAGGTAGAGGAAGAGAATAAATAATAATAATAATAATAATAATAATAATAATAATAATAAAAGAGAGTTGCAATGTTTTTTTTGGTATAAACCACGTAGTATCTCAGACGCTGACCTAGATTAATTCACGTTTGTTCCTGATGGATTCCGAAAGAATGAAAGTGCTCCCCAAATAATCGGCTCCATATAAGAGAAGAGATTGAATTCCTGACTTCTCTTAAAAAACAAGAATGTCCTGACCACTCACGCCATGACTCTTTGGGTCACGAAGAGAGTTGCAATGTTACATAAGGCTACTTTCCTTCTTTTTTTCCACCATTAATTTTGATTCAGTAATCTGAAACCGAAGATTTCATCATACAATTATGCGTGGACATTGTTAAACTACACGTACGATAATATATCATCTTGTACAAATTCAAGATTTTAAATATGACCTTCAGGGACAAAAATTAAATAAATCTTTCCTGCAAGGACCAGAGCACAAAAATATTCTTCCCGGATTGGATCTCGAGGAAATATTTTTATTCATTGTTTAGATCAAGAGTGTATTTGATATTATATTTTAATTTTTTTTTTGAAAATAATTACAAATATTTTTTTATTTTAAATTAATTTTTTAATAGTTTTAAATAATTTTTATGTGTTGGTGTTAAAAATTAAAAAACATGCACCAACTTTGAATTAATTAGAAAAACAATGAGAAACATTAATTAATTGATTGCGCCAGCATAATTCTCGTGTTAATTTCCAAGGAATATAAGTATCTAGTACCTATAAATTAACAACCATATAATTTGAACTTGAAATTATAGGATTTTTTTTTAATCTCAAAATCTTACAATTAATCATTTACTAGATAATTAGAATTTCTAATCTTTATATTTAAACCTGACAGGAAATATACTCATGACCCGCGCTACCTTGGTTAGATAGAAAAAAATAATTTGGCTAGTAATATATATTGTCTTGGCATTTAAAAATAATTGGTCGGTCCAGGTTTACAATCTAATTTATGACTCGAGTATTACATAAATTTAATTCCTGAACTAGTTTCAATAACTATAATTTTGATATTTTAAATCGTGTGTGTGTGTATTTGATTTTTCGGGAAATCCAAACATGAGCCAGAGGGAATAATAAAAAAATATTATTTTATTTTTCAAGATCCAAAAATCTTCACCAAAACCAAAAATAAAATACTGAAGAATTTTATAAACAGGAACAGGAGCAAGAAAAGAAGAGAAGATTGATCGTTAATCTTATCATCACTTCTGAGATTAGACTTTATTTTCATAAATAAATAAATAAATGTTCCTGATTTCCCTTGCACCATTCTATATTTTATTGTTCTTGAACCGACATTTATAATCAATGAATTACAGTAAGTCTCCATGAGATGACAAATTACATCTCAAGGTCTTATAAAATTACTGTAAAACTTGAAGAGAGAGAGGGAGGGAGGGATTGAAGTTGTTATTACAAGGTTTTAAGTTGATTGTCGAGTCGCTAGAAAAGGACATGGAAGCAGTTGAATTTTACAACCTATTCTTGGAAATAACATCCAAAAATCCAAACCTTTTTATTTCCATTTTAGGATATTCATAAGATTAACGAAAGATTATTGATTTTAATTGCAATTTGCTTGATAGGTGCTCGTGGCAAGCTAGTGGCTGTCTATTTCACCACAAGTTGACTAGATTATTATAGTATTGGAGCTCGAAATCAAGTTGTCGATCCACCATTGGACGTTGAGACTTTAGACCAAAATGTACTGGTGATCAAAGCTTTTCCATCCTAATTAATTTTATAAATTTTAAAATTAATAATTATATAAATTTTCAATGATTATCAAAATTATATAATTCAAACGTAATCCATATGCAAAACAAAACTAAAGCCATATGGAAAACAAAACTCTTGGTCTCGTCTCGAACTTGTGTCACTGCTAGATGGTTTAACATCGAATATTTTGGTGGCAACACCAAAACAATATGTTTTTAAATCTAATTTAGTTTAATTTAAAGATTTTGATAAGAAAAAAACTCATTTCTATAATCATCTCAGGTGTTAATAATCAAAATCTATTTAATATTTATTCTTGAATAGAACTAAACTAGTATCACATCCCCCTAATTTACTATATTAAAGGGGATAAATTAATGTTAAATTTAGTATTTTTTTTAAATAACTATCTGTTCTCTTACAAATCCTCTAAAGGATATGATGAAAGTAATATATATAATATAAGAAACACAATAAATTGAATTGTATTTCTTTTAAACACGTAAAATTAATTTATAGCTTATCAACTAAATTAAAATTAAATAATTGAATTCAATTCAATCATAATAAAAAAAAATTGTTTAGAATAATTGTGGCAATACCATGGCAGCATCTTACTTGTTATTTATTTGGTTTTTAATAATATATTTTTATATCATTCCAGCTCAATAAAAAATGTATAATTTTGTCCTTCATGTACCTCTATTGAAAACAACAACTAGTATAATATGAAATATACTTATCTTGATATATTAAATATAGTTATTACATCCTCTAGAAGATATATAAAATCTAAAATGTATTAAAGTATGCACTAAGGGGTTACTAGCATGATTTCAATTACGATAAAAAAGAAGAAGTCGTCAACGATGGAAACTAAGTATCTGTTTGATTAACGGGTTGGATTGCCTGTTAGCTTTTTTTTTTTTTCATTTAAATGAATATATTTTAATATTTTTAGATTATTTTGATGTATTGATTTTAAAATAATTTTTTAAAAATAAAAAAAACTATTATTTTAATATATTTTAATATAAAAATTATTTTAAAAAACTAACACAACTATACTTTCAAATCGCAGTCAAAGCGACTGCCCACCCACTTCATCGAGAGTGACACGTCGTGGTTAGTTATTATCTATGCACTTGCACCGGGCAGATGCCAATTGACACGTCATTTGCCACTTATTTCAAAAAAAAAATATTAAGCGATTGGCCCTAATCTGTCCAACGGTCGTGGAAATCTGCATATTTTGGTTGGTGGCCCATTTATAATCTCAAGTGTCAGCCAGTTTTGCTCCATAAAGTCCGGTCTTTAAATTAATTAAATTATCCTCGAGGCCACTAAAAGCTCAGTAATGATACTCACAGAATTTTTTTTAAATGATTTTAAAAAAGCTTTATTTGTTTCAAATGAAAATATTTTCAATGTTTTAGATTATTTTTGATATATTAATATTAAAAAAATTAAAAGATTTTTTAAAAATATATTTATATATATAAAATATTTTGAAAATAGTGTTAAAAGAGTTATAATCAATGAGTCCGTAAATCAAATATGCATATTATATTGGATTTAAAAAAAAAATATAAATACTATATATTAGGATTGGGTCAAGTTTTCGATAGAGTTTTATAATATTTATATTGTATTGTTTATTCATCAAATAAGATAATTGTTAAAAAAAAAAACTCATATTCGGATCAATATTCATCAAATTTATTATATGGTTTTGCCCTCGTCGTTTCAAGTAAACATGTTTTTATATTCTCATTATATTTATTTTTTATAATTCAAACAACTGCCTAAGCGTTGGATCTAGTCGTATATAATTTTCTTTCTCATGCCATATTACTTTGAAAATATCTATTGATCTAGGAATAATTAACACACACACTGATGCCCTAGCTAGCTCATGGAAGGGCTGCGGAGAGGCTACTGATTTCAACTTGTCGTTGTTGGAGTTCTATTACTGGTGTGGAATCATCATCTTCTTCACTCTCACGGATGCCCTAGCTAGCTAGACCCCTTTCTGAAAAAGCCCAAACATGACACAGCCCGCCATGTTTAGGGTTTTTTCAGCATGCAAGGGGGCTGGCTAGCTAGGGCATCGATAAGTATGAAGAAGACGAGGATTCACAGTGGTAACAAGCAAAAGCGTGTGTATATAGATGTATTCCATGCAGGAGAGTGATATAACCAAAAAGATCAAACAAGCAAAATTTCTTTTAGATTTTTTTATATATTTCTATCTCTATATCTCAAATAAATTATATTTATGTTTTTTTATATATATTTCAAAATACAGTCTCGATGGGTCCATTAATCTCTACATAGAAAAATAATTTTGGACGCATATTAGAGGATTTTGAATTTGTGATTTTTATTATAAGAAATAACTCATTTAACCATTTTGAAAGAACATCGAAATAATATTTTGTTTTATTTTTTAAAAAATATTTTTTAACATTTATACATAAAAATGATATAAAAACACCAAATACATTTAATTTTAAAAAATAAAATCAAATGTTTTTTAAAATATTTTTAAAACAACAGAAAGTAAATATTATCCATTTCGCTTTGCTAACATTTACAAAGCTCGTCAGATGAGTTCAAAAATTAATTGCTGGAAGGAACATGAGTTTTTTAGACAACAGAGTTTCAAGTTGAGACATGGCAGGCCTCACTTATATGGGCCTTAAGTCAGTGTTTTTGGTCAACCGCCCAGCTAGCCATCCTTGGACCAGGTCCACCCATGTTCTTCCTATTGTCGCCATCGGCATTGAGTACAGGTGGTCCGTTCTTTTGCTTGCACGCTTGGCAAACCTTCAAATACCACGTTAATTAATTATATCTGGTCAATTCCACGCGTTTTGTTTTTTTAAAACAATTAAGAAATACGAAAATTCTATATTTTTTATAGCAGTATCATATTGAATCTAATAATTTTTCTTAGCAGAATGATTGAATCCAATAATATTAATTATCCAAGCAAGCCCGTCCACGTTGATTTTTTTTTTAAATTATTTTTGGGTAGATGATCTGATATGTTGTCCATGCTATTTTTTTTTAAAAAACTTTATATCAAATAACGTGACCAGTCAAGTTTTGACCTTTATATTATGCGGAAAATCAAGGTTTATGTTTTTTTTTTATATTAAAGAACATGTTTTCAATCTATTTTTAATCAAAACACTTATAAATCATGATAAATATATTAATGTCATAAAAAATCGCTCCAAAAACAAAATCAACCCCGAATAAAAAATCAACCCGAGCTAAAATATGTTTTTTATTATGAATCCTAAAGATAAAAAAAAAACACATATTATGGATTTTGTTTTATCAAATAGAACAATTTGACACAAATCTTATTCGTTTTGGTGGTCTAAATCGATGTCAACAATGTTTCTTTCTCTACTGCTGAAATCTAGCAACCTCTCTCTTAACTAGAAACTAAAAAAATAATAAAAATAATTTTTTGTAACTAAAACGAATCTGAAAAATATCGAAGTGCCAAAATTATACAATATGCATGATTTTTAAAGTCGAATGAGCAAAATATAATTGTTTTTAAACCCATGCATGTTTACTTTTTTTTTCCCTTCAGTATCTATTCTTTCAATCTCACCCTTTTCTAATATATAAAAATTACTTGATCTTCAACTAGCATGAGATTGTTGAAAAAGAAAGGTTGATGACCAAACTGAAAACCATTTTTTTGTGCACAATGGATAATAAATAAAAAACCCACATGTTTTAATTTTTTTTAATAATAATAATAATTATTATTAGTTTTAACTTCTATAATATATCCTCCAAAGAATTTTTATGAATTAACATAAGTTCTGTTAAAATCATAATTTTCGTAATATATTGATTGGATTTTAGTTATTAGATAAGAATGTTTAAAATCATGATTCAAGTATTATCTCCTTCGAAATGCAACAGCGCACTAATTCGTTTTCTTATTTTTTTAATCCAATGATTAAATCCGGCGCAAGTTAATTGATAATTTATTGATTTATTGAAATTCCAAGTTGATAATGTTTTTTAAAAGAATCCCGATCAATCATTCTTATCTGCTATCCAAATCTTGAATGTAAGCCATCAGCCGGTGAATTTAATTTTAATTAATACTTGTTGACTGCATGCCGTGTGGTATTTGTTTGACTTTCTAAAGAGGATGCAATCTCTCTGTTATTATAAGAAAAATCTGAAGGATCAACGCTGAAGACTGTAGAAAGAAAGAAAGAAAAACCCTTCTTATAGCAAGAAATTTCGCAGCACACGAACAACTAGCGGTATTGTTGGCCACTATTTACACTTCATAATGATTGAAAGAATAAAAAAATGGTGCATCTTTGAACAAACTGTTTACTGCTGAAAAAAAAAACACTGTTTTGGCTCCAACTTGGCAACGAATCATGGAGTGGACTATTTGGATTTGGAAGGGCCTTGGCCGCCGCCGCCGGGAACCACCGTGCGAACCTTGAACCTCTCGAGCGTTAATGGCGATCCAACTCCATTTCCTGAAGGTGTTCTTGGCGAGTCGACACTGAAGCTCCTTTGCAAGCACAGTGCCCTTGTCTTGACTTGACTAGGTTTTTCCATGTATAAATTAACGCTACCGATCTTCTTCAACATCCCCACAAATTCATCATGCACCTCTGGAAACAACTTCTTGAAAACTTCATTCCTTCGAATAAACAAATCTCTAAAGGATTCCAGCAACATGAGAAACCTTGAATCAATGGACTCCAATGCCTTGTCTTGATTTCTGTAGCATTTATCACTAAAATAACCGTACTGTTGCTGGTATAGACCACTTTCCAGCAGTGACAAATCGTCAAACGTGCCTAAGAATGGAGAGCCACGGGAGCTTGATGCCGAGGAATCTGGTGTATCACACCTCGGATAACCAAACTGATAGATATCCACCTCAGGACAAACCAAGGAAGCGCCGCGATGATTGCCCTCGGACATGATCGTAATGTCAGAACTTAGAAGACGCTGAGATTTAAAGATCGAGTAAGATTTAATGTTTGAATCGATGAAGTGATGTAAGAGATTGCTTTGAGTTTTGATGGATCTGTGAATGGCTAGAGAGGTATTGATGGGGGTATATATAGAAGAGAAATCAGGGATAAAGTCATCAGATTTTGGTAGTTAGGACAAATTCAAACTGATATATACGCGTGCTGACCTTGTTATTCCTCTCTGCATAATCCTAGCTCGAGTGCCAGCGAACTACAAATCAAAGTTCTGACAGCCAAATCCTGACCATTGTTCCCACAGAAAATACCTCTGGTCAACTTTATCTGGTGAAAGAATTTTTTATGGGCAGATTCATTTCATCAAGCGGACATGATGGACCTGAGCCTTTCATGTTTTGTTTTTTTGGAGAGGTGGTCACTTGCAAGCGCTGACATGTTGCAAGTTGTGTGTCAGAAAATGGATAATTGTCATAATGATTTTTAGACATATTTTTTTTTCTGGTGTGGCACGTGGGGCACTATGGTGTCCAAATATGTGTCAATAATCATTTGAATTCCCTAATAATTTCTCTCTCCTGCCTGCACGAGATGACGTCAACTAAGTTGTTTTTTTGTCAAATTTCATTTCAGTCCCTAAACATTATAATTTATTTTTCTGACCCTTATTTCTATTATATGGGTTTATATTTGTTTCAATTTCCTCCTTCAATGGAAATTGATTATGTTTTGAAGTTCCAGTTTGGACCTCATGCTTTTAATTTTACGGGTTGGGCTAAAATTCTAAATATTTTTTGTATCAAAGTTTTGATTAAATTCAATTTTATCCTTCCATGCAAATTTATTATAAATCTTTAATATTTTAGGTATTAAAAGTTAGATTTCTTTCAACTCTATCCTTCTATGCAAGTTAATTATGAATTTCAATTTCATTTAAGTCCTAGTTCTTTTAATTTCCGATTTTATTTTGAATTATTTGATCTCAATGTTTGGGTTAACTTTAATTTTGCCTTTTAAATTAAAGATATTATTGAAATTATATCAAATCAATTATATATTTGTATATTTATGTCAAATTAAAGTATGTAAAAGTAATTATATGTTAAAATATTTATTAAATATTATCGTCTAAAAATATATAGAGAGAGAGGAAAAATGACCTAGGATTTTTTGAAGGACAGAAACTCATATCAGTATTCTTAAATACATTTAATATAATAATACGATGAATAAATCTTATAAAATAAAAAAAATTGGCTTCAAAAATAAATTTATGCTCTTTTATTTACGTTTATTTCTTCAAAAAATTTTGCAGTGTTTTGATTTTTTCATTATATATTTGTATATTGAAAATATGTTAGGCCAATTATATGTTTTGATATTTATTGAATATTATTGCCTAGAGATAAAAAAAATGGCCTCAAATTGTCCTTTAAATTAAAATATATTATTAAGTATGTCAAATTAAATATATATTTGTATATTTAAGTAAAACCAAAGTTAATTGATAATTTATTGATTTATTAAAATTCCAAGTTGATAATGTTTTTTAAAAGAATCTTGATCAACCATTTTAATCTGTAATCCAAATCTCGAGTGTAAGCCATCAGCCGATGTTTTTTATTTAAATTAATACTTGTTGACTGCATGTAGTGACGTATTTGTTTGACTTTCTAAAAAGGACGGTCATGATCTCTCTGTTATAATAAGAAAAATATGAAGGATTAATGCTGTAGAGTGTAGAGAAAAAAAAACAAGAAAACCCTTCTTATAGCAAGAACTTTTACAATACACAAACAGATAGCGGTATTGTTGGCCACTATTTACACTTGACAATGAATGAAAGAATTAAAAAATGGTGCATCTTTGAACAAACTACTGCTGAAAAAAAAAACACTGTTTTGGCTCGAACTTGGCAACGAATCATGGAGTGGATTATTTGGATTTGGAAGGGCCTTGGCCGCCGCCTCCGGGAACCACCGTGCGAACCTTGAACCTCTCGAGCGTTAATGGCGATCCAACTCCATTTATTGAAGGTGTTCTTGGCGAGTCGACACTGAAGCTCCTTTGCAAGCACAGTGCCCTTGTCTTGACTTGACTAGGTTTTTCTATGTATAAATTAACGCTACCGATTTTCTTCAACATCCCCACAAATTCATCATGCACCTCTGGAAACAACTTCTTGAAAACTTCATTCCTTCGAATAAACAAATCTCTAAAGGATTCCAGCAACATGAGAAACCTTGAATCAATGGACTCCAATGTCTTGTCTTGATTTCTGTAGCATTTATCACTAAAATAACCGTACTGTTGCTGGTATAGACCACTTTCCAGCAGTGACAAATCGTCAAACGTGCCTAAGAATGGAGAGCCACGGGAGCTTGATGCCGAGGAATCTGGTGTATCACACCTCGGATAACCAAACTGATAGATATCCACCTCAGGACAAACCAAGGAAGCGCCGCGATGATTGCCCTCGGACATGATCGTAATGTCAGATCTTAGAAGACGCTGAGATTTAAAGATCGAGTAAGATTTAATGTTTGAGTCGACGAAGTGATGTAAGAGATTGCTTTGAGTAGTTTTGATGGATCTGTGAATGGCTAGAGAGGTATTGATGGGGGTATATATAGAAGAGAAATCAGGGATAAAGTCATCAGAGTTTGGTAGTTACGACAAAGTCAAACTGATTGATATACGCGTGCTGACCTTGTTATTCTTCTCTGCATAATCCTAGCTCGAGTTCCAACGAACTACAAATCAAAGCTCTGACAGCCAAATCCTGACCATTGTTCCCACAGAAAATACCTCTGGTCAACTTTATCTGGTGAAAGAATTTTTTATGGGCAGATTCATCAAGCGGACATGATGGACCTGAGCCTTTCATGTTTTTTTTTTTGGGAGAGGTGGTCACTTGCAAGCGCTGACATGTTCTCTCATCTCTTTTTATACCTGCGCCAGATGACGTCAAGTAACTTGTTTTTTGTCAAATTTTATTTCGGTCTACGAGCGTTATAATTATTTTTATGACCCTTATTTTTATTAAATAAGTTTTGATTTGTTTCAATTTCGTTCTTCAATGGAAATTGATTATGTATTGAAGTTGCGATTCGAGTCCTAATGTTTTTAATTTTGCGGGTTGAATTGGAATTCTAAATATTTTGGTATCGAAGTTTTGATTAATTTTGATCTTATCCTTCCATACAAATTTATTATAAATCTTTAATATTTTAGGTATTAAAAGTCAGATTTCTTTCAACTCTATCATTCTATGCAAGTTAATTATGGATTTGGTTTCATTTCGAGTCCTAGTTCTTTAAATTTCTAGTTTTGTTTTGAATTATTTGATTTGAATGTTTGGGTTTACTTCAATTTTGTCTTTTAAATTAAAGATATTATTGAAAGTATATCAAATGAATTATATATTTGTATATTTATGTCAAATTAAAGTATGTAAAAGTAATTATATGTTAAAATATTTATTTAATATTATCAACTAAAAATATATAGAGGAGAGGAAAAATGACCTAGGATTTTTGAAGGACATAAATTCATATCATTATTCTTAAATACATTAAATATAATATTACGATGAATAAATCTTATAAAATAAAAAAATTGGCTTCAAAAATAAATTTTGTGCTCTTTTATTTACGTTTATTTCTTCAAAAAATTTTGCAGTGTTTTGATTTTTTCATTATATATTTGTATATTGAAAATATGTTAGGCCAATTATATGTTTTGATATTTATTGAATATTATTGCCTAGAGATAAAAAAAATGGCCTCAAATTGTCCTTTAAATTAAAATATTTTATTAAGTATGTCAAAATAATTATATATTTGTATATTTAAGTAAAATTAAAGTATATGAAACTAATTATATGTTTGAATATTTATTGAATATTATCAGCCTCAATATATATAAAGAGAGAGGAAAATGACCTAGGATTTTTGAAGGATGAGAAATTCATATCAGTATTCTTAAATATATTTAATATAATAATACGATAAATAAATCTTATAAAAAAATATTGGCTTCAAAATTAAATTTTATGCTCTTTTGTTTAAGTTTATTTCTTGAAATAAATTTGCAATGTTTTGATTTTTAATTATATATTTGTGTATATATGTCAAATTAAAATATATGAAACCAATTATATGCTCTAATATTTATTGAATATTATCCCTAAAACTATATAGAGAGAGAACAAAATAGCCTAAGATTATCCTTTAAATTAAATATATGATGGAAACTATGTCAAATTAATTATATATTTGTATATTTATTTTAAATTAAAGTATATAAAACTAATTATATATTTTAATATTTATTGAATATTATCGCCTAATAATGAAATCTAGCAACTCTCTCAACCAACCAAAGGCTACAAAAAATAGCTACTATTTTTTAAAATCCAAGTTGATAATGTTTTTTATAAGAATCTTGCTCAATCATTCTAATCTGTAATCCAAATCTCGAGTGTAAGCCATCCGCCGATGATTTTTATTTAAATTAATACTTGTTGACTGCATGTCGTGACGTATTTGTTTGACTTTCTAAAAAGGACGGTCATGATCTCTCTGTTATAATAAGAAAAATATGAAGGATTAACGCTGTAGAGTGTAGAGAAAAAAAGAAAAAGAAAAACCCTTCTTATAGCAAGAACTTTTACAATACACAAACAAATAGCGGTATTGTCAGCCACTATTTACACTTGACAATGAATGAAAGAATAACAAAATGGTGCATCTTTGAACAAACTGTTTACTGCTGAAAAAAACACTGTTTTGGCTCGAACTTGGCAACGAATCATGGAGTGGATTATTTGGATTTGGAAGGGCCTTGGCCGCCGCCTCCGGGAACCACCGTGCGAACCTTGAACCTCTCGAGCGTTAATGGCGATCCAACTCCATTTATTGAAGGTGTTCTTGGCGAGTCGACACTGAAGCTCCTTTGCAAGCACAGTGCCCTTGTCTTGACTTGACTAGGTTTTTCTATGTATAAATTAACGCTACCGATTTTCTTCAACATCCCCACAAATTCATCATGCACCTCTGGAAACAACTTCTTGAAAACTTCATTCCTTCGAATAAACAAATCTCTAAAGGATTCCAGCAACATGAGAAACCTTGAATCAATGGACTCCAATGTCTTGTCTTGATTTCTGTAGCATTTATCACTAAAATAACCGTACTGTTGCTGGTATAGACCACTTTCCAGCAGTGACAAATCGTCAAACGTGCCTAAGAATGGAGAGCCACGGGAGCTTGATGCCGAGGAATCTGGTGTATCACACCTCGGATAACCAAACTGATAGATATCCACCTCAGGACAAACCAAGGAAGCGCCGCGATGATTGCCCTCGGACATGATCGTAATGTCAGATCTTAGAAGACGCTGAGATTTAAAGATCGAGTAAGATTTAATGTTTGAGTCGATGAAGTGATGTAAGAGATAGCTTTTAGTTTTGATGGATCTGTGAATGGCTAGAGAGGTATTGATGGGGGTATATATAGAAGAGAAATCAGGTATAAAGTCATCAGAGATTGGTAGTTAGGACAAAGTCAAACTGATTGATATACGCGTGCTGACCTTGTTATTCCTCTCTGCATAACCCTAGCTAGAGTGCCAACGAACTACAAATCAAAGTTCTGACAGCCAAATCCTGACCATTGTTCCCACAGAAATACCTGCGGTCAACTTTATCTGGTGAAAGAATTTTTTTATGGGCAGATTCATGAAGCGGACATGATGGACCTGAGCCTTTCATGTTTTGTTTTTTTTGGGAGAGGTGGTCACTTGCAAGCGCTGACATGTCTCTCAGAGAGGTAAATACCTGTTGGAAGTTGCTTCGGTCCGAAGTCTTGGTCAAAGGATTTAGCAGCTTTCATCCTTTTGGTCAATGGATTTAGCAGCCCTCATCCAGCCCCTTTCCTCTGGTCCAATCCAGATCAGAATCCGATTATTAAAATAGGCAGTTTGGTTTCGGCTTGATTATGGTATACCTCATGTTTCATTGACATTAAAAAAATGATTAGTGAATTAAACCACTTTTGACGATGACTCAAGCAGGGTATCATCCAAAGGTTGTCTTTAAAATATTTATTGTGAACACAATTCTGATGTAGATTCACGCCAAAAACTGCGGGACTTGAACTTTGGACGCATGCAACCGCCTCTGTTGAAAGAAGAAAAAAAAAGGGAGGGGTTAGGGACAATCTGCAGACTGTTAGGTGCAGTGCAAAGTTGTTTTTGGGTCCAACAAAACCCCCTCCAAAACCAGACATGGAGTTCTGAACTGCTGGACACTTTACAGTTATCAAGCCCTAAGCCAGCAGTTTCTTATACTCGATGCATTTGTCCAGGTCCTTGTTCAGGAGGAACATACAGGGAATTAGATCCCACTCTACTGAATATCTAGTGATGAAAACAAGAAATAAAACTTGAATTATAGGTGTTTCGAGGACATCTAACATTAAACAATGAAGAGAAATGGACTGCTGCTTGCAGAGATGAATAGATGATTGAATGGCGCGAGGGGAAACAAGAATAAAAATTGAAGTAGGCTGAATCTATTTTACAAAATTCCATCTCACAAAAATGATACACTGAACCATATAGAGGTAATACAAATCTGCCCTTTTAGGACCATGATTTTAACTATTATGCTACAAAATCGCTGTTCCTGAAACATTGTTGGTAAAGCTAATCATCGAAAACCTAGTAGAATGTTTAATAGCTAGCTATTATCTATACATGTTTGGTCTAATATGATAATCAGAGAATGAGAAATGATCTGCAGGAGGGACACCAACAGTCCTACTGGGAAGGAAGGAAGGGGGTTCCCTTGAGGGCAGCCGTGGCATCTGGTCTGGATAAGAGGGATTTGTGGGATAACTATATCTGACTGAAGGAGGTGAAACGGTATCCAAATAAGGATAAGAAAAAGGCCTCTGACTAGAGATTCTCGATCCACCCTCGACATCTTGACTGGCCAGACATTGATCCTCTGTAGGAAATCTCGATCCAGTTGCCGAGTAAGATCTGCAAACAAATCGATTGCTGGCAGCTGCTGGAACTCCTCCATCAGGACAATAGTTTCCCAAACTTAATCGAGCATTAGAATTAAGGAGGTTTGTTCGAGGGCTGCCTTCAACCAAAAAATCAGATGGAAGTCTGAAAAGTCCAGCATTTCCAAGGGGAATATCTACTTTATCGCCTGGTTTTGGAGGGGGGAGAGAAGGACCGACAGAGTTTCTAATAGATCCACCTTCTATTGATGGTAATGTGCTGATTTTCTGTTGCAATGATTGCTTTGCTAGTTTAAGGGCATCCAGCACACCACCCAATTCGTTAGATGCTCTATGTGGCACCAATGCATAGAGTTGTTCATTTTGCCTCCCAGAAACTTGCCCTTTGCTGAAACCACTGTCTGTATTTGATGGAAAGCTGGTTGCAGATTGGCTCCCAGGGGAATCATATGAACTTTGTGAAAGTGGATGGTGGTGGGAGCTGTGTGGAGATGGATGATAATTGTTCCCAAGACTCTCTTCATTTTGCGTTTCCCTTTCTGCATGGAATGCAAAATCTTGAGCTCGGGATTCAGAAGTAGGTGAAGTACTGCTCTTCCATTCCTGTAACTGCCCAATATTAACATGCGAAGGTGGTGGAATGCCATTAGGTTGAATGTTAGATGCCTTTTTAACTTCTGACTTTGCCCTGTTGGATTGAGCAGCTACGGTCCCAGTGTGGTGTTGAACTCGTGCCTTGATCTCACAGCCTTCCTCAGTGACATTTGAGTGGTTTCCAGGATAATACGAATCCTAAATCATCATGACCAAGAAATAAAAAACAATCAATGTTTATTGGAATATAATTCATGGTAAGAGAGTAGTATTTAAAGAAACTGTCCTACTTATTTTTACATAATCGATCAGCATGGTTACTTGCTTCTTATTCCGATGAATGAAAAGAAAATTTAGAATTGCAGATTGCCTAGTGCATCAGGAAAATTTCCTTTCTTTCTTTACTATTTTACAGGCAGATTCTATCAGTCCAAACATAGATATTATAAGCACATTTCTCCCTTGCAGCACATAGGTTATACTCATCAGTTTGCTTAAAATACATTTACCCTAGGAATTATCTTAACAGCTCTTTCAGAGTATCGGTCATCCCTATTTTGAAGTTGCTACTATTGATTGAAACTCCTTTTCCCCCTCAAAGAAAGCACTAAATTTAAAATGTGCAGATGCCACTGGCATGTTATCAACTTAATCTGCACTCAATTTGATTGTTTATTAGTTGTATAGGTTCCAATAAACTTACTGGTGTACTGCCATTGTTTTCTCTGAATTTATCTTCCCATTCTCTTTGAACCTTTTCCATTGCTTCGTATCTGTTAATGAGTCGTGCTTGATCCTCAAGTGCTTTTTCCATGTCTCTATCACTGCCATACACATTGTCTTCCAGCTCATTACTAACTGCATGCTGTCCATTTTGCAAGCCATCTGACATTGGGTGTAAAGCTTTCTTTTCCCCATTTTCAATTCCTCCCAACTCAGGTTCCGAGCAATTTGGAAAAACTTCTGGTGTTGTAGAAACCCCATTTTCTGGAGAATCAACCTTGTCTGGACTGGTCCTAAATGCTTCAGTTGTCAATCTGACAACATAAATTTACATTGTATAAACAGGATAGAACCCAGAATGAATAGTTACCTACATCTGCGTGCAAGAAATAGAAAAGGAGAACCACCTAGGGGACTTGCAGTAGAAAATGGCTTGGCAAGGTGATTGTTTATTTTTCTTCCCTGGCAATGTGGAAACTTCAATTTGAATCACAATTAAGAAAACGGTGTCTACTTGGTATTATCCTATTCAGAGGGTGTCAAATAAAACTTTTTCAGCACATGAGAGAGAGGCATGACTCCTAGACTAATTGTTACGCCCGATTCCAAGGTTTTACACATTCTATACTGGACAAACTGTACTGTGTTTATAAGGAAAAAAACAACAAGAAAATCATTACATTGGAGCTTCTTTCCTGGGCTCAGCAATAGGGAATAATTAGCAAAAAAAGCTTGCAAAGTAATTGCTTAAATCTACTGTTCCACATTATAATCAAAGATGTGAGATGAACTAACCTTGATTCTTTGTTTCTTGTTTGGCGACATGACTTGCCTTGGTGATGTTTGGGGGAAGAAATGGTAGATACAAAACTTCTCCGTCTTCTCAGAGATGGATCCTTGCACTTTTCAAGAGAGCATGGACTATGCTTGCGACCTTTCCAAGACAAGTTTCTACCTTTTGATGAGGAAAAATCATGGTCAGAACCTGAATGTTCTTCCAACTTATATTTTGTCACTTTCAAATCGACAGAATTCTCTTCTTTTTTAGAGTTCTTCTTGCCCACTTCAGAGTCACAAGGAGTATCCTGATCAGAGCTAGAACCAGACATTTCAGAATCGTCACTGATCCCATTGCTTTCCAGGATGGCAAGAACATCTTCTGTTGCTTTCTCAGCCTTCATTCTTTGAAGAGACACGATCCTTAGCTGTTCCTCCAGTTCTGCTACCTAATTGATAAACAAGTTTAGACTTTATAATAGTGATAAAGGAGAAACAAGGGAGTATGGTCCCCAAACCAACCCCCCCCGGAAAAAAAGAAAAGAAAAGGAAACGGGAAAATAAAGTCAAGTTGTACTCTTTCTGCTAGTTCATCAGCTCTCTGTCTTGCAGTCCTTGACACAGATCTTTCAGATAGTAACCGTGCCCGAAGAAATTCAATAGTCATAGCTGTGGAATGCTCCATGTTAGAACTGGTCCTGATGAATGAGGGTAAGCCAATGAGAACTCAATCAAGAATTGATAAACTTCCGAAAACTACAGAATAGTTTTCAGCTGACTGATAACTAATCAGTCAGACACTAATAGCTTCTCTGACCCATGGGCAAGGTGTACTCTATCCCTCTGCCCCAAACAGCATCCAAAGTTTATTTTTTTTTAAAAAGAAAAAACTTCTAAGACCCTCTCTTTCCAATTGCCTAAAAAGGGGTTAAGATGGGAAGAAAGAAACCCATGAGCTAGGTTCAGTCGCTCTTCTGGAAAACACTAACTTCAATATCAACTAAGCTAATCAGCAGCATAATGATCAGTTAACTTGTTTCACAAACAAAGACCTAATATAACTCCAGGCTAAAAAAGCTCTTCCATTTTTGTACAATTTTATCAGCAATTAAATCCTACCTAAACATAAGAATCAAAACCTTGGTGCTCATAACTAAAGCAATTTTGTACAATTTTATCAGCAATTAACTCCTACCTAAACAAAAGAATCAAAACCTTGGTGCTCATAACTAAAGCCATGAATCTGCACACACAAGCATGAATATTCTACAAAAAAATCCCATTTCCTAACTTCCACAATTTTCTCACAGACAAAAAAAGATGGAAAGCAGTACAATCTACTCTAAAAACGACAAGAATTTACCAATTCAAAGACAATCAGCTCAGAAACCTACTGAATAAACACAACAAAAGCAAATAGAAGTAGCCCAGTAACCCAAAACCACAAAAAACTCAAACTTGTACCTAACTAGAACAAAACCACGAAAAA
Organism: Salix exigua; assembly: GCA_032356905.1. NCBI lineage: Eukaryota > Viridiplantae > Streptophyta > Magnoliopsida > Malpighiales > Salicaceae > Salix > Salix exigua. Next base: position 1,084,305 of record CM063595.1, on the reverse strand, counting down.
AGAAGAAGCTGGATTTTACCTCTGATCTCGCTTCTCGTGATCAGAACTATTCATATCTTCACAGCACAGACCCCGAAACCAAAGACCCAGAATGCAAATGGTAGCTCCTGTTCCAAAAGGGAAATAGAAAATGAACTTCCATTTTAGCAATTAAACTTTTAAAGTAGCAAAATTAAAAAAAAAAAAAAAAACAAACAAACCTAAGAGTGTGATTTACACAAAAAAGATGATGACGGGACCTACCTAGTTAGAAATAGAGAGAAGCTAGAGCTCCATCATCATGGAATTGAATTACCAATCAAGACTTTTACTTTCACTAAAACTTTTGAGAGAGAGAGAGAGATTCTGGGCACGTCGGGAACGAACAAAGAAGCTTCTTTTTTGAGACCATTTTGAGCGATGACGGGACCATTGCCAGCTTATGCTTGGGTGTGAATCCTTTCCTATGGTTATATCTTTTATTTTATTGGATAAAATTATTAATTCTTTAAATTTTACAGGGAAGTTATACCAGGAAAATTACTTTAATTGGTCCATTTCTAATTTATTTATTTGGGACACATGTACCTCCTCCTTCTGAAGAGGCTTCTGAAATTATTGGTAATTGGATCATCATTACAGGTAATAGCAAGCTTTGAGTTTTTTTTTTTTTTTTTTATAGTTGGATGTCAGATTAAACGCATCACAACTAATTATTAGACTTGTTCAAACACCGTGAAGTTAATAGACGTACATGGTAGGACTTGAACCCTGGTGCATAGTAAAAAAATAAATTCTTTCAACCGCTAAGCCAAGACTCACTTGCAATTATTAATACAGGTACTGGAATGCGTTTGTGAATATTTCAATAAATATTATTATTTTTGAAATTAATGATTATATTTGACTATCACCGTGAATATTATATTTAAAATTTATCACTTAGGCCCCGTTTGTTTGCTGGAAGTGGTTTCTTTTTGAAAACTGAATTAATTCATCTCGTCTTTCTTTAATTTATCCCTACAGGTATAATGGCTTCTAGTTAGTTTCTAACTACGCTGATATTTTTTAAATCACCTTTTTATTACATATTTTTATTCAAATTGAGAAAATGTTCTTCCATGAGTAAGAATCTTTTTTATATTAAGTTTTAAAAGTATTAATGTTATTTTTTAAAATATTTTTTATTTAAAAATATGTTTGAATGTTTTTTTATTTTTTAATTTATTTTTCACAACAATGTATTAAAATAATATAATTTTTTTTAATTTAAAAATAATTTTTTTCTTCAGAAACACATGCACGTTGACAATTGGACTGATTAAAGTTATTTTTAAAAATAGATTTTCATTAATAAATGTATCAAAATAATATATTTTTTTAATTTTTTTAACATTAGCACATGAAAATAATAACTTAATCACTATTGTTTTTAAATTTAAAATAAAATAAAAATTCAATATTTTTTTTAAAATGACAAACAGTGTCTCAATCATGTAATTGTCGAGGATGGTGGCGTGGGCATATAAGTGAATACTGGGGATCTTGAAAGAGAATGGACGGCGAACATTATGAAAGGTGGTGGTGGTGGAGTGGTGCTGATGCGAGGAAGAAAGCAAAAGACAAGTAATGAAGGAGAAAAGGAGATGGATGAGGTAGTTGATGACGTGGCCCATCTTTGGAATATGAGGGCCCATCCTTAATTGATTTGTCGAGTAATTATATTATATAAAAAATAA
>CM063595.1:1036384-1082087 GCA_032356905.1 Salix exigua | reverse complement strand
CCTGCATTAAGATTTTTGAATTTGAGTGAAATTAACTCTTTTTGGGTAACAATGAAAATGTGTAAATGGATAGCCTAAATCCAAATAAATTAGGTCTTAATCAGCTCTAAAATATTCTTGATCAAGGTTCAATCACTTTTTTTGAAATAATATGTTGAGTGTAGAAAGCTTACCTTGTACAATTGTAATTCTCTCTGCATCTGAAGGGCTGCACCAGAGATCCGAGCTAGTTGAGAAGGAGGTGATAGCTTTGCTGCCAGATGTAACATTGTATCTCCATTGCTATCTACGAGGGAAAAAAATGCTGCTCTGCTTGCTTCACATCCATAGAGAAGGCTGAACATTTTTTCTTGTCGATTTACAATTGAGGACATAAATAGGATTTTTGAGCGGTCATCTTTGCAATTCATCACATGAGGACAAACTTTAATCACCTCACTAACAAACTCAAGTATGCCATTTTTTAAAGCATTGTTCAATGCTTCATGTATACCTGCCTCGCGGAATCCCTCATAGTCTAAATTTGACATATGCTCACACATACACCGTAGAATTATATCAAGAAAAAGATAAAAAAAATTGTCCATTGCAATCTTGAAGGGCTATGTAGCCCAAGTCCTGCACCACCCCTTTAAAGGAGAGGGGACAAAAACAAAGAGATTTGCACAAATACCTTGGAGGGTAATGTTCTTCGACCCACTTAGGCTTTGATCATGCATATAAATACGAAAATTATCACCATCTGTAGCAATCGGTTCTATGGGAATACCTGCCATGATTTTAGAATTAAGTCAATCTTAGTTGAAGTTTACTTATGAAAAAATTGATTTTTAACTTGATTTAAAAGTTGTATTTTTTTATAGATCATTTATATATAAAAATAAGTTCAAATATTTGTATCTTAGAAATACTTTGATAAAAATAATTTAAGGTAATTGTTTTTCCTGTTTTTCGGTGTGATAATCTCCGAAAACATATAGAACATTATACGTTAGATAGATTGGCAGTGGAAATGAAGAGAAATGCGAGGGGGAAAAAAGATCCAAGGAGGAGATACTAACATGAATAGATCCATTGCTGCCATAATGCAAGTCGATTTCCACTATGAAATAATGCAGGCATCGTAGACAAAACAATCAAAGGGTTCGACCATAAAACACCATCCTTTGTAGTTGTCATATAGGGGAAGCGATGCAGAAAATCAAAAGCAATATCTGGTATTGCAACAGTCGAAAGAAACAAGAAAGATGAGGTTTTAGTGATTTTGAAACAAGTCATTAATCAAACAATCTGAAAGCAATCTCTCTCATTTTTGTTTACGAATATCTATTTTCATTGCGAAAAGTGGATAGTTCGTCCAGAACTGAAGCGAGGTCCCTCGCATGAGAATTCTACTATTAAAAAACAAGAATTAAAGACAGGGAAGATTTATGAACAAAGCGTGAAAGAGAGAGGGAGAAGAAGGGAGAATAAGTAATATAAGGGTAGAGTCTTACCAAGCATTTGAGCACCGATAGCACATTGAAGGAAGAAAGATCCATGGTGGCCATTGTCTTGACAAAGAAATTCAACTGGAGTAACAGAGTATAGATAAAGAGCCATATCCTTGTAGTTGCATATACATGCCTCAACAAGCGGGATCCATTTATTTTCATTTACGAAGGTAACCAAGTTTTGGTTCTTGCTCACCAAACATTCTGCCATCTTTGTGATTCCAACAGTAGCAGCACTAGAAAGAGCTGTGTTGCCTATATCATCTTTTATTTCCAATTCTTTTTCTGACATCAACTTCACCAACTCCTCCACGACTTTCAGATTTCCAGCAGAAGCTGCTACATGAAGGGCAGTTCCACCATACGGATTAATCTTGGCCTTTATTGCATCTGGGTATCTGCTAAGATAGTTTTTTGTGGCATCCCAATCTCCTTTGTGGGCGTGCTTGTACAGGGTTAGCAAGGGACCATTCATTTCATTGCTCACAGCTCCTGCCAAAGTTTTTATTCTCTCCGGCGTTAACATCAGTGAGGTGAAGTGATTGGAGACCTATCAAAGGGAGAGAATGAAATCATTGTATACCTGAACCTTGTGATGACTCTGCTTCAACAAGTTGCTCTTTGTGGCTTGGAAAACGTTGTTGTTGTAGTTGCAGATTGTTTGTTGTCATGTTAGAATCAGCGTACAATGCGAGGCAAGCATCGGAGAAACAAGCGATGCCAAGATTTATAGAGCCAACGCTTGTGGGAAGGACTTTGTTAGAAGAAGTACGAGTATGGTAGGAGATTACAAATAGAAATGCAAAGTGAAAAATCAAAGACTGGTTCCATCCCTGCGTGACCCCACATACCAGTACAATTGTTCCACCAAAGCAGAAAGGGTTAAGGGAGATGACACATTCCATACTTTCCGTGTTCTTCATAAACACAAAATATTTCTGGAAAAGAGAGAAATTCCTTGCTTCTTACCTTAAGCTTCTACCTTAGATGATCTTGTTGCATAGAATAAAAAAGAAAGATACAGGAAACAGATGAAAGGGCAAATACAGAGTAAAGGTAACTGTCTCCTGCACTGCCCTCTTTACATTTGAATCTCTGCTTTTTTAAATAAATAAAGAGTGTTATGACATAAAAAAAATGCCTCACCGAATATCATCCATCCACTCCATGAAAACTACTTCTTACGTTTAAAGACTGTAGAAATATACTTTAAAGCTAGGGATACTATTACTGTGGAAAATTAATGATATTGATATCATCAGGGTAAGGCCTCAGAGCTGGTTTTTCTTCTTTTATTATTGATTGCAATATCTTTTCTATACTGGGACGACAATTTCTACTCAAAATGCATGATCGCTATGCTAAACCTATTTTTATCTAGAAATTGAAGTTTAAGCACTTGCCATTCCTTCTCAGATTCCTATAATATTGTATGGGGAAACAATCATGAGCAATGTTTCTATATCGACCTTCTGATCTAGCTAAACCGTGTAAATGATTTGGAAATAGCTGAAAGAAAAGAAGAGTTTTGCTTATTCTCGATAACAGTACTGTTATTAGAATTATGCAGTCTCCTATGTTTCCATGTAGCACCATGTTTATTCTGCGACTAGCAAAACCGAAGGACGGAACGTGAATTACTAGAAGAATTTTCTCAGATTAGAACAACTGTTTTTTTCAAGAAAACATTCATTCCATTATTTAATTTAAATCATATTTTATTAATTTATTTTCGAGTAAATTCTATCATAAAGGCAACATTGGTCCCACTGAGGGAGTCCATGGAAAGAAGTTGATCGAGTACAAGGAGCACATACAGGGTGTGGTTCCTTCTACATATTTGAAAAAAAATCAAAGACATTGTTATTGTAAGCAACGGATGTTGTAGAATATGGACTATGACCACCACATCTATATAGGAATTGATTCCCTTGGTTAATTGTGATTTAGAATCATTCCCGGTCATTTAATGCCTCCAAGTTTGATCAATTATTTGATTTTAGAACAGTTGTTTTTCTTAATTAGTTCTTAAACCCCATCTAAGTAAGTGTTGTGCGAACAAAATCAACGCATACCCACTATAGAATTTGTCAAGACTTGTCTTCTGTAATTGTCTCATGATTGAAAAAGTAAGTGTTGTCCGTACAAAAACAACGCACGCAGGAGTGAATAAGACCAACGTAATGAACAACAAGGATGTTTCCATGCAGCTTATCCCATGTATTATATTCACCGCAAGAAAAGGCAGCGTTGGGTTTCAGAAAAAAAGGAATTTTTTAATCGTGAATTGAAGGATAGAAGAATTCTGCAGTTGAATTGGTAAGAACAGAGAGAGGCTACCTAATGATGGCATGCAACAATCATAAAAAATCGAACGCGTTACAATTGCGCTTCATCATCCTTGTATAAACGCATGAGCACCCATGCAATTTTCTCCATCTTCTATCTTCCCCGATTCTTTCTTTGATAACAGCTTGTGTTAATTTACTGGATTTGCAAAAGCTACAGATTAATTCTGTTAAGAGTAAACATTAGCCTTGCACTTGAGACAGCTCAAAGAAATAGCAGCAGCAAAAGCTGGAGCAGCAGCTTTCATGTTGACGCTGTTTTTGGTGACCGGAGCAAGCCAAACACAACTCTCCCCTACATTTTACGACACCTCCTGTCCAACTGCGACTAGCACCATCCGAACTGTTAGAGTAGTATAAATAGAGGTGGTTGTAACACACAATAGGTGAGTGTGACAATTACAATAAAATTCAAATTCTCTTCTCTCCCTCTCCTCTGTTCTCTCTCCTCTATTTTCTCTCTTATCATTCTTCTTCAATTATACAATCCTAACATGGTATCAGAGCATTTTTATGCTAGCGCATGATTTGATCCAATCTTCCGCAATATGATCCTTCAAATTCAAAAAAAAAAAAAAAACAGCAGCAGCAAAGCAAGCATCATCGTGCACCGTAAAGAGGATTGCACAATTAAGCAGCCAGAGCAAACACAGAATTTCTTGTTCCTGTAAGTTTACCTCCATACAGTTTTCTTCTTCTGTGAATTTGATGTTTTCTTTAAAGCTCGATCAGCTCTTTGACCAATGCTCCTCCTCTCAGTAAGTGTTCAAAGAGTACCGAAAGCCACACACAAAAATCATAATCTAGTCTCAGTAATACTCTCAACTCTCCAGTCTCTGCACATCAATTACTGTATTCAAATTTTGCGCAACAAAACTAAAGCTCAAACAGAAAAAAAAAAAAAAAAACTGAAACAGAGCATCATGCATCGTGAAGAGTACACACACAAAAAAAAATTCTTGTTCCTCTTTGTGTTGCTGCTATGGCATCTTCTTCTGAGAATGAAATCCACTGTCCGGTCCATTTCGTAAATATCCATCAACTCCATGCCTAAACTTGAAGTACAAAGTCCTCTCTATCTGCTGTCTACACTGGAGAAGAAGGAAGACTGGAAGCAACAATCCTCCACAAGATCTCCAGTGAATCAAAAAAAAAAAAAAAAAGAAGAATCGATGGTTGGCAGTCTCGTCGCAAAGTGAGCAGCCTCTGTCTTGCTCACAAAAGACTAAGCCTAAAGACGGCGAGGACGGCGATGATCCGGAGAAAGATAAGTTGAGATCTGGATTGACTTCGGCGATTGTGAGGGAAAAGCCTAATGTGAAGTGGAATGATGTGGCTGGGCTCGAGAGTGCTAAGCAGGCTTTGCAAGAAGCTGTTATTTTGCCTGTGAAGTTCCCTTAGTTTTTTTTTTTTTTACTGTATTTCTTCATCAGATCTGGTTTCAAAGTGGATGGGTGAGAGTGAAAAGCTTGTTTTCAAACCTTTTCCAAATGGCCCGTGAAAGTGCTCCTTCAATCATTTTCGTTGATGAAATGGATTCCTTGTGTGGTCAACGTGAAGAGGGCAATGAGAGTGAAGCTTCGAGACGTATCAAGACTGAACTTCTTGTGCAGATGCGGGTACTCCTCAAAATGCTTAAGCGGCGGAGAGCTAGGGTTTTTTAGTTTTCCTTTATGCCTTTTTTTTTTATTATTATTATTTCCTTCCTTTTATGCGTTGTTATTGTGTGGTACGGTGCCGTTTTGTAATAAAAAAAAAACGAGAAAAAAAAAAGAGAGATTAAAAAAAAAAAAAAAAAAAAACTTAATCCAATGAAGAAGAAGAAGAAGAAAATGAATTCTTACACAGATTAAGAAATTCATCGGCAAAACTTCGAAAAGTCAAGAAAAACTTCAGAAAAGCTGAAGAAGCCAAATGAAATCCTTCAGAAAAACTAAAGTAGATAAATGAAATTCCGGTCAAGAAATAGACCGAAAAAATTCCTTCTCTTCTCTCATTTACATACTGTTTGTCAAAAGAATTAGGTACTCTTGTATTTCATTTTCATTGTTGCAATCTCATGTTTTGTTTATCAAAGCATGAGATTGAGGGGGGATGTTAGAGTAGTATAAATAGAGGTGATTGTAACACACAATAGGTGAGTGTGACAATTACAATAAAATTCAAATTCTCTTCTCTCCCTCTCCTCTGTTCTCTCTCCTCTATTTTCTCTCTTATCATTCTTCTTCAATTATACAATCCTAACACGAACTACTATGAAAAGTGCCATTGCGAGCGACAAGAGAATGACAGCGTCTCTCATACGCTTACACTTCCACCATTGCTTTGTCCAGGTACTTTTGAAACTTGTTTTGGCAGCTGTTTCTTCTCTCTGCTTATGTAATGACTTAGAGCTCGCGCGCGCATCTACTTAATTATGAGTCAATCCTTGGTTTTGCAGGGCTGTGATGCTTCAATCTTACTCGACGAGACTTCCTCTATCCAGAGTGAAAAGACTGCCCTCAGCAATATGAACTCTGCAAGAGGTTATAATATAATAGACAACGCAAAAACTGAGGTTGAGAAGATCTGTCCTGGAGTGGTATCCTGTACGGATATCATTGTTTTAGCAGCGAGAGATGCGTCTGCTTATGTGAGTATATCTTAATCAATCCATCTCTTAATTTCTTGATGTTTGTATTGCTAGCTGCAAAATGATCAGGACTTGTAATTTATGATTACCATGAAAAAATGTCATAGGTGGGTGGCCCGTTTTAACCGGTGAAGCTTGGAAGAAGAGACTCGACCACAGCAAGTCGAACATTAGCCAACGCAGAGTTGCCTGCCTTCTTTGAAGGCCTGGAGAGTCTTATTTCTCGCTTCCAGAAGAAAGGGCTTACTGCAAGGGACACGGTTGCTTTGTCAGGTTCACACACTCAAGGACAGGCTCAATGCTTCACTTTCCGAGAAACTAGTAATGCCAAGATCTACTGAGCCAATCTTTAGGACATTGAATTTGCTTCATGCATCAGTTAACTGGCATTCTTAAAGAGTACTGGGGAGAGAATGGAAAGCCAGGAACCAAGAAATCAATGGATGAAAGCCAGAAAATAAAGCAACAGTAAGACCCGATGAAACGCTTACATGGTGTGGTCGCAGCTCACAGGGCCACTTATACTTCTTTATCGAGCTTGACCAGACTGCTGAGAATGTCTGGGTGATGGCAGAAATTAGAGTAAAGTTAATGTTCTTGCAATGATAGTCTGAAATGAAATAATGACCACCAAGTGTCCAGCACTCCCAGCCTTTCCTTTTTACCTTGCCGTCATCCACAAATGCCCTCCCAACAATTCAACATTAAGGTCAAAGGAGGAGCATCTTCGGATGGGCGACAGCTGGAAATGCGATCTGATATAATATCAAATTATTATAAATGCCCAAGATTTTTTTTATTTAAAAAAAATAATATTAGCATTACTAAATTAAAAATATTAGTAGATATACAGTTTTAAAAAAAAATCTAAGAAAATAAACTAAAATTCCTTTTCTTTTCACCTAAAATTATAATTATTTTCTTTTAAAAATCCATTATTCATACTATCTTTCTGGAAAAAAGACCCTAGTCAAAACTACTCTCTTCCATAGTTGTCAATACTGTTCCGGTTTTTCTATTGGAACGGAACGTTCCCGTTTCGGAGCGTTTTGGCATGCCGTTTCGGGGTTGTACTGTTCATATATAATTAATTATATATATATAAATTAAAATATTAATTTAACAAGTATAATTAAAATTCAAGATAAATTAACTTTAAATTATATAATATAAACATAAAGTCAAACAAATATAATCTCAAAATTAGAAAAAAAAATCACAAGTTAATCAAAATAAAGAGGATTTTAAGGTCGGAACGGTACCAGGACATTCCAGCCGGAATTTGGTCTGAATTTCCGGAACATACCGGAATTAAAACCGAGATAAAAACAACATCATTTTATCTCGGTTTTTTCAACTGAACGGAATGGAATTGACAACTATATCTCCCCATCTCCAAGCATACACTCACCTATTTGTAGGTCAGAGCCATTGTCCTCGACTTCACACTATAACTATTTCCAAATTAAAAAAAAACAAGTAAACAATCTATATATGTATTAATGTGATGTATTTCATAATCAATTTGTATTTACTTTATGCTTGCTTTAAATTAGGGTTTAATTTTTAAAATTAGGAAGCTAAGAGGTAACAAATTCTGCTTTGCTTGCTGCAGCTCCATAGAAAAGGCTGAGCACTTTTTCATGCCGACTTGCTATCGAGGACTCAAATAGGTTTCTTGACTTTCCATCAACACGAATCATTACATAATGACAAGCTTTAGTCATGTTTCTTGAATTTACTTCATGCGACTCACTGCATTATTAAGGAGTGGGGGAAAAACTGGAAAGCTAAGAAGTAAGAACCGAGACATCATTGGATGAAAGCCGGAAAATATTTAATTATGATAAATGCCCAAAATTATCATAAATACAACATGCATGATAAGAAAAAAAAACTGGTTTTAGGTTTTAGAGTGCGGTTAAAATTGGTTTTAAAAATATTTTTTTATTTAAAATATATTAAAATAATATTTTTTTTAAAATTATTTTTTATATCAGTTCATCAAAATATTTTAAAATATATTTTAAAATTAATTTTAAAATAAAAATAATATTTTTCATTGTTTCACTTTTTCATAATCACGAAGCAATTCAACTAAAATAATACAATTCAACTACAATAATTACGCCAACCATAGTCTTATAAGAAAAAAGCAAGCATATGTGAATATTTTTTTAGTTGTTTTAGGGTTGTAAATTAGTTTGGTTTGATTTAGTTATCTTCAACGATCAATTATGAAGAAATTTGTGAAGCAAAGCTATGAATTGATGGCATTCATATTATAACTCTCTGATCCTCTTGCGATGTGATAACATCAAGGTAAGATGTTCCTTTCTTTTTTTATTATTTAAAATAAATATACCGAATTTGGTCTTAATTATATAGTTCTTAAGCAAATTATTAAGGGCCATCAATCAATTCTGCTAGAAAATAAACAATAATTAAGGCTAAAACACACAAAGATGACAAATTTATATCTTAAACGAAGAATTACATGCATTTCATCAATCAGTACCAACGTTTCATTTTCTTGTTGAAGATTCCTGGTCCATATGTGGACATAAAAATCTCCACTAGGAGGGGAAATTGCAGCAACATGAAAAAAGTTACAGGAATGCTAGCTAGCAGCACAACTGGAATTATAATTTCCAATCTCCCATTCAGCATAATTATTAGAGCAGCGCAGAAGGTTACCATCATGGCTGCAATGGACAAGAAAAGTGTGGAAAGGCCGAAGATTAACTTCTTCGGCAAGGATTTAAGGAAATCTTCCTCTGCATATCGAGACGTAAGAATTCCTAAGAACATCAACACTGATGTTGATGAAGAAAAGAGAGAGATCGCATCCGCTACTATAAAAATCGTAAAAGATTTCTTCTTTTTAAAAATTGGATAGCCAGTCTCTTGAACATTGCCACCGGGAACAGTAAACACAGCAGTAAACATAATTGTAATGATGAGAGCACCCACAACTGTACAAGAAGTTGCTGATCCTTTCATCCATTCCTCTCCTTTCACTAGCAAGTCCTTGTGGTCATCTGTAAATAACTCCCTGGCTGTCTGATTGTTTTGATTGAGAACATCCTTAAGTGGATGATTCATAATGCTTTCCACTTCCTGCATTAAGATTTTTGAATTTGAGTGAAATTAACTCTTTTTGGGTAACAATGAAAATGTGTAAATGGATAGCCTAAATCCAAATAAATTAGGTCTTAATCAGCTCTAAAATATTCTTGATCAAGGTTCAGACACTTTTTTTGAAATAATATGTTGAGTGTAGAAAGCTCACCTTGTACCATTGTAGTTCTCTCTGCATCTGAAGGGCTGCACCAGAGATCCGAGCTAGTTGAGAAGGAGGTGATAGCTTTGCTGCCAGATGTAACATTGTATCTCCATTGCTATCTACGAGGGAAAAAAATGCTGCTCTGCTTGCTTCACATCCATAGAGAAGGCTGAACATTTTTTCTTGTCGATTTACAATTGAGGACATAAATAGGGTTTTTGAGCGGTCATCTTTGCAATTCATCACATGAGGACAAACTTTAATCACCTCAATAACAAACTCAAGTATGCCATTTTTTAAAGCATGGTGCAATGCTTCATGTATACCTGCCTTGCGGAATCCCTCATAGTCTAAATTCGACATGTGCTCACACATACACCGTAGAATTTTATCTGAATAAATGTGGATCTTCTTCAAATAATATATTTGCTTGATTCCTATATCAACCATTAAAGATTGCTATCAATAAAAACCATGATAATGATGATAACAATTAAGAGATGTCATGTATTGTGTGTGTGTGTTCTTGCTCACCTAAGAATGTGAGGAGATTTATTGCAAACCCATGCAATTTACTCGACATTGAAAAGTTGGACAAAAAAAAATTAGAGAAATTATAATGTGTTTTTAATGTAATGAGAATGCTCCAATTACTAAAAGTTTTGTACATTAACTTGGTATGATAAAATGATTTACGATGCATGGAGCAACTAAATTTATAATAAATATCAGATTTGGAATTAGATACTTGGATTAGGGTTTAAAAGATTTCATATTTAAAAAAAAATAGAAATAAATATATCAAGAAAAAGATAAAAAAAATTGTCCATTGCAATCTTGAAGGGCTATGTAGCCCAAGTCCTGCACCACCCCTTTAAAGGAGAGGGGACAAAAACAAAGAGATTTGCACAAATACCTTGGAGGGTAATGTTCTTCGACCCACTTAGGCTTTGATCATGCATATAAATACGAAAATTATCACCATCTGTAGCAATCGGTTCTATGGGAATACCTGCCATGATTTTAGAATTAAGTCAATCTTAGTTGAAGTTTACTTATGAAAAAATTGATTTTTAACTTGATTTAAAAGTTGTATTTTTTATAGATCATTTATATATAAAAATAAGTTCAAATATTTGTATCTTAGAAATACTTTGATAAAAATAATTTAAGGTAATTGTTTTTCCTGTTTTTCCGTGTGATAATCTCCGAAAACATATAGAACATTATACGTTAGATAGATTGGCAGTGGAAATGAAGAGAAATGCGAGGGGGAAAAAAGATCCAAGGAGGAGATACTAACATGAATAGATCCATTGCTGCCATAATGCAAGTCGATTTCCACTATGAAATAATGCAGGCATCGTAGACAAAACAATCAAAGGGTTCGACCATAAAACACCATCCTTTGTAGTTGTCATATAGGGGAAGCGATGCAGAAAATCAAAAGCAATATCTGGTATTGCAACAGTCGAAAGAAACAAGAAAGATGAGGTTTTAGTGATTTTGAAACAAGTCATTAATCAAACAATCTGAAAGCAATCTCTCTCATTTTTGTTTACGAATATCTATTTTCATTGCGAAAAGTGGATAGTTCGTCCAGAACTGAAGCGAGGTCCCTCGCATGAGAATTCTACTATTAAAAAACAAGAATTAAAGACAGGGAAGATTTATGAACAAAGCGTGAAAGAGAGAGGGAGAAGAAGGGAGAATAAGTAATATAAGGGTAGAGTCTTACCAAGCATTTGAGCACCGATAGCACATTGAAGGAAGAAAGATCCATGGTGGCCATTGTCTTGACAAAGAAATTCAACTGGAGTAACAGAGTATAGATAAAGAGCCATATCCTTGTAGTTGCATATACATGCCTCAACAAGCGGGATCCATTTATTTTCATTTACGAAGGTAACCAAGTTTTGGTTCTTGCTCACCAAACATTCTGCCATCTTTGTGATTCCAACAGTAGCAGCACTAGAAAGAGCTGTGTTGCCTATATCATCTTTTATTTCCAATTCTTTTTCTGACATCAACTTCACCAATTCCTCCACGACTTTCAGATTTCCAGCAGAAGCTGCTACATGAAGGGCAGTTCCACCATAGGGTTTAATCTTGGCCTTTATTGCATCTGGGTATCTGCTAAGATAGTTTTTTGTGGCATCCCAATCTCCTTTGTGGGCGTGCTTGTACAGGGTTAGCAAGGGACCATTCATTTCATTGCTCACAGCTCCTGCCAAAGTTTTTATTCTCTCCGGCGTTAACATCAGTGAGGTGAAGTGATTGGAGACCTATCAAAGGGAGAGAATGAAATCATTGTATACCTGAACCTTGTGATGACTCTGCTTCAACAAGTTGCTCTTTGTGGCTTGGAAAACGTTGTTGTTGTTGTTGCAGATTGTTTGTTGTCATGTTAGAATCAGCGTACAATGCGAGGCAAGCATCGGAGAAACAAGCGATGCCAAGATTTATAGAGCCAACGCTTGTGGGAAGGACTTTGTTAGAAGAAGTACGAGTATGGTAGGAGATTACAAATAGAAATGCAAAGTGAAAAATCAAAGACTGGTTCCATCCCTGCGTGACCCCACATACCAGTACAATTGTTCCACCAAAGCAGAAAGGGTTAAGGAGATGACACATTCCATACTTTCCGTGTTCTTCATAAACACAAAATATTTCTGGAAAAGAGAGAAATTCCTTGCTTCTTACCTTAAGCTTCTACCTTAGATGATCTTGTTGCATAGAATAAAAAAGAAAGATACAGGAAACAGATGAAAGGGCAAATACAGAGTAAAGGTAACTGTCTCCTGCACTGCCCTCTTTACATTTGAATCTCTGCTTTTTTAAATAAATAAAGAGTGTTATGACATAAAAAAAATGCCTCACCGAATATCATCCATCCACTCCATGAAAACTACTTCTTACGTTTAAAGACTGTAGAAATATACTTTAAAGCTAGGGATACTATTACTGTGGAAAATTAATGATATTGATATCATCAGGGTAAGGCCTCAGAGCTGGTTTTTCTTCTTTTATTATTGATTGCAATATCTTTTCTATACTGGGACGACAATTTCTACTCAAAATGCATGATCGCTATGCTAAACCTATTTTTATCTAGAAATTGAAGTTTAAGCACTTGCCATTCCTTCTCAGATTCCTATAATATTGTATGGGGAAACAATCATGAGCAATGTTTCTATATCGACCTTCTGATCTAGCTAAACCGTGTAAATGATTTGGAAATAGCTGAAAGAAAAGAAGAGTTTTGCTTATTCTCGATAACAGTACTGTTATTAGAATTATGCAGTCTCCTATGTTTCCATGTAGCACCATGTTTATTCTGCGACTAGCAAAACCGAAGGACGGAACGTGAATTACTAGAAGAATTTTCTCAGATTAGAACAACTGTTTTTTTCAAGAAAACATTCATTCCATTATTTAATTTAAATCATATTTTATTAATTTATTTTCGAGTAAATTCTATCATAAAGGCAACATTGGTCCCACTGAGGGAGTCCATGGAAAGAAGTTGATCGAGTACAAGGAGCACATACAGGGTGTGGTTCCTTCTACATATTTGAAAAAAAATCAAAGACATTGTTATTGTAAGCAACGGATGTTGTAGAATATGGACTATGACCACCACATCTATATAGGAATTGATTCCCTTGGTTAATTGTGATTTAGAATCATTCCCGGTCATTTAATGCCTCCAAGTTTGATCAATTATTTGATTTTAGAACAGTTGTTTTTCTTAATTAGTTCTTAAACCCCATCTAAGTAAGTGTTGTGCGAACAAAATCAACGCATACCCACTATAGAATTTGTCAAGACTTGTCTTCTGTAATTGTCTCATGATTGAAAAAGTAAGTGTTGTCCGTACAAAAACAACGCACGCAGGAGTGAATAAGACCAACGTAATGAACAACAAGGATGTTTCCATGCAGCTTATCCCATGTATTATATTCACCGCAAGAAAAGGCAGCGTTGGGTTTCAGAAAAAAAGGAATTTTTTAATCGTGAATTGAAGGATAGAAGAATTCTGCAGTTGAATTGGTAAGAACAGAGAGAGGCTACCTAATGATGGCATGCAACAATCATAAAAAATCGAACGCGTTACAATTGCGCTTCATCATCCTTGTATAAACGCATGAGCACCCATGCAATTTTCTCCATCTTCTATCTTCCCCGATTCTTTCTTTGATAACAGCTTGTGTTAATTTACTGGATTTGCAAAAGCTACAGATTAATTCTGTTAAGAGTAAACATTAGCCTTGCACTTGAGACAGCTCAAAGAAATAGCAGCAGCAAAAGCTGGAGCAGCAGCTTTCATGTTGACGCTGTTTTTGGTGACCGGAGCAAGCCAAACACAACTCTCCCCTACATTTTACGACACCTCCTGTCCAACTGCGACTAGCACCATCCGAACTGTTAGAGTAGTATAAATAGAGGTGGTTGTAACACACAATAGGTGAGTGTGACAATTACAATAAAATTCAAATTCTCTTCTCTCCCTCTCCTCTGTTCTCTCTCCTCTATTTTCTCTCTTATCATTCTTCTTCAATTATACAATCCTAACATGGTATCAGAGCATTTTTATGCTAGCGCATGATTTGATCCAATCTTCCGCAATATGATCCTTCAAATTCAAAAAAAAAAAAAAAAACAGCAGCAGCAAAGCAAGCATCATCGTGCACCGTAAAGAGGATTGCACAATTAAGCAGCCAGAGCAAACACAGAATTTCTTGTTCCTGTAAGTTTACCTCCATACAGTTTTCTTCTTCTGTGAATTTGATGTTTTCTTTAAAGCTCGATCAGCTCTTTGACCAATGCTCCTCCTCTCAGTAAGTGTTCAAAGAGTACCGAAAGCCACACACAAAAATCATAATCTAGTCTCAGTAATACTCTCAACTCTCCAGTCTCTGCACATCAATTACTGTATTCAAATTTTGCGCAACAAAACTAAAGCTCAAACAGAAAAAAAAAAAAAAAAAAAAAAAAACTGAAACAGAGCATCATGCATCGTGAAGAGTACACACACACAAAAATTCTTGTTCCTCTTTGTGTTGCTGCTATGGCATCTTCTTCTGAGAATGAAATCCACTGTCCGGTCCATTTCGTAAATATCCATCAACTCCATGCCTAAACTTGAAGTACAAAGTCCTCTCTATCTGCTGTCTACACTGGAGAAGAAGGAAGACTGGAAGCAACAATCCTCCACAAGATCTCCAGTGAATCACAAAAAAAAAAAAAAAAAAAAAAGAATCGATGGTTGGCAGTCTCGTCGCAAAGTGAGCAGCCTCTGTCTTGCTCACAAAAGACTAAGCCTAAAGACGGCGAGGACGGCGATGATCCGGAGAAAGATAAGTTGAGATCTGGATTGACTTCGGCGATTGTGAGGGAAAAGCCTAATGTGAAGTGGAATGATGTGGCTGGGCTCGAGAGTGCTAAGCAGGCTTTGCAAGAAGCTGTTATTTTGCCTGTGAAGTTCCCTTAGTTTTTTTTTTACTGTATTTCTTCATCAGATCTGGTTTCAAAGTGGATGGGTGAGAGTGAAAAGCTTGTTTTCAAACCTTTTCCAAATGGCCCGTGAAAGTGCTCCTTCAATCATTTTCGTTGATGAAATGGATTCCTTGTGTGGTCAACGTGAAGAGGGCAATGAGAGTGAAGCTTCGAGACGTATCAAGACTGAACTTCTTGTGCAGATGCGGGTACTCCTCAAAATGCTTAAGCGGCGGAGAGCTAGGGTTTTTTAGTTTTCCTTTATGCCTTTTTTTTTTATTATTATTTCCTTCCTTTTATGCGTTGTTATTGTGTGGTACGGTGCCGTTTTGTAATAAAAAAAAAAACGAGAAAAAAAAAGAGAGATTAAAAAAAAAAAAAAAAAAACTTAATCCAATGAAGAAGAAGAAGAAGAAAATGAATTCTTACACAGATTAAGAAATTCATCGGCAAAAACTTCAGAAAAGCTGAAGAAAAACTTCAGAAAAGCTGAAGAAGCCAAATGAAATCCTTCAGAAAAACTGAAGTAGATAAATGAAATTCCGGTCAAGAAATAGACCGAAGAAATTCCTTCTCTTCTCTCATTTACATACTGTTTGTCAAAAGAATTAGGTACTCTTGTATTTCATTTTCATTGTTGCAATCTCATGTTTTGTTTATCAAAGCATGAGATTGAGGGGGGATGTTAGAGTAGTATAAATAGAGGTGGTTGTAACACACAATAGGTGAGTGTGACAATTACAATAAAATTCAAATTCTCTTCTCTCCCTCTCCTCTGTTCTCTCTCCTCTATTTTCTCTCTTATCATTCTTCTTCAATTATACAATCCTAACACGAACTACTATGAAAAGTGCCATTGCGAGCGACAAGAGAATGACAGCGTCTCTCATACGCTTACACTTCCACCATTGCTTTGTCCAGGTACTTTTGAAACTTGTTTTGGCAGCTGTTTCTTCTCTCTGCTTATGTAATGACTTAGAGCTCGCGCGCGCATCTACTTAATTATGAGTCAATCCTTGGTTTTGCAGGGCTGTGATGCTTCAATCTTACTCGACGAGACTTCCTCTATCCAGAGTGAAAAGACTGCCCTCAGCAATATGAACTCTGCAAGAGGTTATAATATAATAGACAACGCAAAAAACTGAGGTTGAGAAGATCTGTCCTGGAGTGGTATCCTGTACGGATATCATTGTTTTAGCAGCGAGAGATGCGTCTGCTTATGTGAGTATATCTTAATCAATCCATCTCTTAATTTCTTGATGTTTGTATTGCTAGCTGCAAAATGATCAGGACTTGTAATTTATGATTACCATGAAAAAATGTCATAGGTGGGTGGCCCGTTTTAACCGGTGAAGCTTGGAAGAAGAGACTCGACCACAGCAAGTCGAACATTAGCCAACGCAGAGTTGCCTGCCTTCTTTGAAGGCCTGGAGAGTCTTATTTCTCGCTTCCAGAAGAAAGGGCTTACTGCAAGGGACACGGTTGCTTTGTCAGGTTCACACACTCAAGGACAGGCTCAATGCTTCACTTTCCGAGAAACTAGTAATGCCAAGATCTACTGAGCCAATCTTTAGGACATTGAATTTGCTTCATGCATCAGTTAACTGGCATTCTTAAAGAGTACTGGGGAGAGAATGGAAAGCCAGGAACCAAGAAATCAATGGATGAAAGCCAGAAAATAAAGCAACAGTAAGACCCGATGAAACGCTTACATGGTGTGGTCGCAGCTCACAGGGCCACTTATACTTCTTTATCGAGCTTGACCAGACTGCTGAGAATGTCTGGGTGATGGCAGAAATTAGAGTAAAGTTAATGTTCTTGCAATGATAGTCTGAAATGAAATAATGACCACCAAGTGTCCAGCACTCCCAGCCTTTCCTTTTTACCTTGCCGTCATCCACAAATGCCCTCCCAACAATTCAACATTAAGGTCAAAGGAGGAGCATCTTCGGATGGGCGACAGCTGGAAATGCGATCTGATATAATATCAAATTATTATAAATGCCCAAGATTTTTTTTATTTAAAAAAAATAATATTAGCATTACTAAATTAAAAATATTAGTAGATATACAGTTTTAAAAAAAAATCTAAGAAAATAAACTAAAATTCCTTTTCTTTTCACCTAAAATTATAATTATTTTCTTTTAAAAATCCATTATTCATACTATCTTTCTGGAAAAAAGACCCTAGTCAAAACTACTCTCTTCCATAGTTGTCAATACTGTTCCGGTTTTTCTATTGGAACGGAACGTTCCCGTTTCGGAGCGTTTTGGCATGCCGTTTCGGGGTTGTACTGTTCATATATAATTAATTATATATATATAAATTAAAATATTAATTTAACAAGTATAATTAAAATTCAAGATAAATTAACTTTAAATTATATAATATAAACATAAAGTCAAACAAATATAATCTCAAAATTAGAAAAAAAAATCACAAGTTAATCAAAATAAAGAGGATTTTAAGGTCGGAACGGTACCAGGACATTCCAGCCGGAATTTGGTCTGAATTTCCGGAACATACCGGAATTAAAACCGAGATAAAAACAACATCATTTTATCTCGGTTTTTTCAACTGAACGGAATGGAATTGACAACTATATCTCCCCATCTCCAAGCATACACTCACCTATTTGTAGGTCAGAGCCATTGTCCTCGACTTCACACTATAACTATTTCCAAATTAAAAAAAAACAAGTAAACAATCTATATATGTATTAATGTGATGTATTTCATAATCAATTTGTATTTACTTTATGCTTGCTTTAAATTAGGGTTTAATTTTTAAAATTAGGAAGCTAAGAGGTAACAAATTCTGCTTTGCTTGCTGCAGCTCCATAGAAAAGGCTGAGCACTTTTTCATGCCGACTTGCTATCGAGGACTCAAATAGGTTTCTTGACTTTCCATCAACACGAATCATTACATAATGACAAGCTTTAGTCATGTTTCTTGAATTTACTTCATGCGACTCATCTGCATTATTAAGGAGTGGGGAAAAGCTGAAAGCTAAGAAGTAAGAACCGAGACATCATTGGATGAAAGCCGAAAATATTTAATTATGATAAATACCCAAAATTATCATAAATACAACATGCATGATAAGAAAAAAACTGGTTTTAGGTTTTAGAGTGCGGTTAAAATTGGTTTTAAAAATATTTTTTATTTAAAATATATTAAAATAATATTTTTTAAAATTATTTTTATATCAGTTCATCAAAATATTTTAAAATATATTTTAAAATTAATTTTAATATAAAAATAATATTTTTCATTGTTTCACTTTTTCATAATCACGAAGCAATTCAACTAAAATAATACAATTCAACTACAATAATTACGCCAACCATAGTCTTATAAGAAAAAGCAAGCATATGTGAATATTTTTTAGTTGTTTTAGGGTTGTAAATTAGTTTGGTTTGATTTAGTTATCTTCAACGATCAATTATGAAGAAATTTGTGAAGCAAAGCTATGAATTGATGGCATTCATATTATAACTCTCTGATCCTCTTGCGATGTGATAACATCAAGGTAAGATGTTCCTTTCTTTTTTATTATTTAAAATAAATATACCGAATTTGGTCTTAATTATATAGTTCTTAAGCAAATTATTAAGGGCCATCAATCAATTCTGCTAGAAAATAAACAATAATTAAGGCTAAAACACACAAAGATGACAAATTTATATCTTAAACGAAGAATTACATGCATTTCATCAATCAGTACCAACGTTTCATTTTCTTGTTGAAGATTCCTGGTCCATATGTGGACATAAAAATCTCCACTAGGAGGGGAAATTGCAGCAACATGAAAAAGTTACGGGAATGCTAGCTAGCAGCACAACTGGAATTATAATTTCCAATCTCCCATTCAGCATAATTATTAGAGCAGCGCAGAAGGTTACCATCATGGCTGCAATGGACAAGAAAAGTGTGGAAAGGCCGAAGATTAACTTCTTAGGCAAGGATTTAAGGAAATCTTCCTCTGCATATCGAGACGTAAGAATTCCTAAGAACATCAACACTGATGTTGATGAAGAAAAGAGAGAGATCGCATCCGCTACTATAAAAATCGTAAAAGATTTCTTCTTTTAAAAATTGGATAGCAGTCTCTTGAACATTGCCACAGGAACAAGTAAACACAACGATGAAACATAATTGTAATGATGAGAGCACCTACAACTGTACAAGAAGTTGCTTGATCCTTTCATCCATTCCTCTCCTTTCACTAGCAAGTCCTTGTGGTCATCTCGTAAATAACTCCCTGGCTGTCTGATTGTTTTGATTGAGAACATCCTTAAGTGGATGATTCATAATGCTTTCCACTTCCTGCATTAAGATTTTTGAATTTGAGTGAAATTAACTCTTTTTGGGTAACAATGAAAATGTGTAAATGGATAGCCTAAATCCAAATAAATTAGGTCTTAATCAGCTCTAAAATATTCTTGATCAAGGTTCGAGACACTTTTTTGAAAAATATGTTGAGTGTAGAAAGCTCACCTTGTACCATTGTAGTTCTCTCTGCATCTGAAGGGTCGCACTGGAGATCCAGAGCTAGTTGAGAAGGAGGTGATAGCTTTGTTGCCGGATGTAACATTGTATCTCCATTGCTATCTACGAGGAAAAAATGTCTGCTCTGCTTGCTTCACATCCATAGAGAAGGTCGAACATTTTTCTTGTCGATTTACAATTGAGGACATAAATAGGGTTTTTGAGCGGTCATCTTTGCAATTCATCACATGAGGACAAACTTTAATCACCTCAATAACAAACTCAAGTATGCCATTTTTTAAAGCATGGTGCAATGCTTCATGTATACCGCCTTATGGAATCCCTCATAGTCTAAATTCGACATGTGCTCACACATACACCGTAGAATTTTATCTCGAATAAATGTGGATCTTCTTCAAATAATATATTTGCTTGATTCCTATATCAACCATTAAAGATTGCTATCAATAAAAACCATGATAATGATGATAACAATTAAGAGATGTCATGTATTGTGTGTGTGTGTTCTTGCTCACCTAAGAATGTGAGGAGATTTATTGCAAACCCATGCAATTTACTCGACATTGAAAAGTTGGACAAAAAAAAATTAGAGAAATTATAATGTGTTTTTAATGTAATGATAATGCTCCAATTACTAAAAGTTTTGTACATTAACTTGGTATGATAAAATGATTTACGATGCATGGAGCACCTAAATTTATAATAAATATCAGATTTGGAATTAGATACTTGGATTAGGGTTTAAAAGATTTCATATTTAAAAAAAAATAGAAATAAATATATCAAGAAAAAGATAAAAAAAATTGTCCATTGCAATCTTGAAGGGCTATGTAGCCCAAGTCCTGCACCACCCCTTTAAAGGAGAGGGGACAAAAACAAAGAGATTTGCACAAATACCTTGGAGGGTAATGTTCTTCGACCCACTTAGGCTTTGATCATGCATATAAATACGAAAATTATCACCATCTGTAGCAATCGGTTCTATGGGAATACCTGCCATGATTTTAGAATTAAGTCAATCTTAGTTGAAGTTTACTTATGAAAAAATTGATTTTTAACTTGATTTAAAAGTTGTATTTTTTATAGATCATTTATATATAAAAATAAGTTCAAATATTTGTATCTTAGAAATACTTTGATAAAAATAATTTAAGGTAATTGTTTTTCCTGTTTTTCGGTGTGATAATCTCCGAAAACATATAGAACATTATACGTTAGATAGATTGGCAGTGGAAATGAAGAGAAATGCGAGGAGGAAAAAAGATCCAAGGAGGAGATACTAACATGAATAGATCCATTGCTGCCATAATGCAAGTCGATTTCCACTATGAAATAATGCAGGCATCGTAGACAAAACAATCAAAGGGTTCGACCCCAAAACACCATCCTTTGTAGTTGTCATATAGGGGAAGCGATGCAGAAAATCAAAAGCAATATCTGGTATTGCAACAGTCGAAAGAAACAAGAAAGATGAGGTTTTAGTGATTTTGAAACATGTCATTAATCAAACAATCTGAAAGCAATCTCTCTCATTTTTGTTTACGAATATCTATTTTCATTGCGAAAAGTGGATAGTTCGTCCAGAACTGAAGCGAGGTCCCTCGCATGAGAATTCTACTATTAAAAAACAAGAATTAAAGACAGGGAAGATTTATGAACAAAGCGTGAAAGAGAGAGGGAGAAGAAGGGAGAATAAGTAATATAAGGGTAGAGTCTTACCAAGCATTTGAGCACCGATAGCACATTGAAGGAAGAAAGATCCATGGTGGCCATTGTCTTGACAAAGAAATTCAACTGGAGTAACAGAGTATAGATAAAGAGCCATATCCTTGTAGTTGCATATACATGCCTCAACAAGCGGGATCCATTTATTTTCATTTACGAAGGTAACCAAGTTTTGGTTCTTGCTCACCAAACATTCTGCCATCTTTGTGATTCCAACAGTAGCAGCACTAGAAAGAGCTGTGTTGCCTATATCATCTTTTATTTCCAATTCTTTTTCTGACATCAACTTCACCAACTCCTCCACGACTTTCAGATTTCCAGCAGAAGCTGCTACATGAAGGGCAGTTCCACCATAGGGATTAATATTGGCCTTTATTGCATCTGGGTATCTGCTAAGATAGTTTTTTGTGGCATCCCAGTCTCCTTTGTGGGCGTGCTTGTACAGGGTTAGCAAGGGACCATTCATTTCATTGCTCACAGCTCCTGCCAAAGTTTTTATTCTCTCCGGCGTTAACATCAGTGAGGTGAAGTGATTGGAGACCTATCAAAGGGAGAGAATGAAATCATTGTATACCTGAACCTTGTGATGACTCTGCTTCAACAAATTGCTCTTTGTGGCTTGGAAAACGTTGTTGTTGTTGTTGTTGTTGTTGTTGCAGATTGTTTGTTGTCATGTTAGAATCAGCGTACAATGCGAGGCAAGCATCCGAGAAACAAGCGATGCCAAGATTTATAGAGCCAACGCTTGTGGGAAGGACTTTGTTAGAAGAAGTACGAGTATGGTAGGAGATTACAAATAGAAATGCAAAGTGAAAAATCAAAGACTGGTTCCATCCCTGCGTGACCCCACATACCAGTACAATTGTTCCACCAAAGCAGAAAGGGTTAAGGGAGATGACACATTCCATACTTTCCGTGTTCTTCATAAACACAAAATATTTCTGGAAAAGAGAAAGAAATTCCTTGCTTCTTACCTTAAGCTTCTACCTTAGATGATCTTGTTGCATAGAATAAAAAAGAAAGATACAGGAAACAGAT
This sequence comes from Salix exigua, assembly GCA_032356905.1. Taxonomy (NCBI): domain Eukaryota; kingdom Viridiplantae; phylum Streptophyta; class Magnoliopsida; order Malpighiales; family Salicaceae; genus Salix; species Salix exigua. The sequence continues at coordinate 1,059,553 of CM063595.1, read as the reverse complement.
GAAAGGGCAAATACAGAGTAAAGGTAACTGTCTCCTGCACTGCCCTCTTTACATTTGAATCTCTGCTTTTTTAATCAAATAAAGAGTGTTATGACATAAAAAAAATGCCTCACCGAATATCATCCATCCACTCCATGAAAACTACTTCTTACGTTTAAAGACTAGAAATATACTTTAAAGCTAGGGATACTATTACTGTGGAAAATTAATGATATTAATATCATCAGGGTAAGGCCTCAGAGCTGGTTTTTCTTCTTTTATTATTGATTGCAATATCTTTTCTATACTGGGACGACAATTTCTACTCAAAATGCATGATCGCTATGCTAAACCTATTTTTATCTAGAAATTGAAGTTTAAGCACTTGCCATTCCTTCTCAGATTCCTATAATATTGTACGGGGAAACAATCATGAACAATGTTTCTATATCGACCTTCTATTGCAACAACGATCACCTGATCCAGCTAAACCGTGTAAATGATTTGGAAATAGCTGAAAGAAAAGAAGAGTTTTGCTTATTCTCAATAACAGTACTGTTATTAGAATTATGCAGTCTCATATGTTTCCATGTAGCACTATGTTTATTATTCTGCGACTAGCAAAACCGAAGGACGGAACGTGAATTACTAGAAGAATTTTCTCAGATTAGAACAACTGTTTTTTTTTTAAACATTCATTCCATTATTTAATTTAAATCATATTTTATTAATTTATTTTCGAGTAAATTCTATCATAAAGGCAACATTGGTCCCACTGAGGGAGTCCATGGAAAGAAGTTGATCGAGTACAAGGAGCACATACAGGGAGTGGTTCCTTCTACATATTTGAAAAAAAATCAAAGACATTGTTGTTGTAAGCAACGGATGTTTGTAGACTATGGACTGTGACCACCACATCTATATAGGAATTAATTCGCTTGGTTAGTTGTGATTTAGAATCATTCCCCGTCATTTAATGCCTCCACGTCCGTCTGATCAATTATTTGATTTTAGAACAGTTGTCTTTCTTAGTTCTTAAACGCCATCTAAGTAAGTGTTGTGCGAACAAAATCAACGCATATACCCACTATAGAATTTGTCAAGGCTTGTCTTCTGTAATTGTCTCATGATTGAAAAAGTAAGTGTTGTCCGTACAAAAACAACGCATGCAGGAGTGAATAAGACCAACGTAATGAACAACAAGAAGGATGTTTCCATGCAGCTTATCCCATGTATTATATTCACCGCAAGAAAAGGCAGCGTTGGGTTTCAGAAAAAAGGAATTTCCATGCAGCGTTGAATTGAAGGATAGAAGAATTCTGCAGTTGAGTTGGTAAGAACAGAGAGAGGCTACCTAATGATGGCATGCAACAATCATAAAAAATCGAACGCGTTACAATTGCGCTTCATCATCCTTGTATAAACACATGAGCACCCATGCAATTTTCTCCATCGATCTTCTATCTTCCCTGATTCTTTCTTTGATAACAGCTCGTGTTAATTTACTGGATTTGCAAAAGCTACAGATTAATTCTGTTAGAGTAAACATTAGCCTTGCACTTGAGACAGCTCAAAGAAATGGCAACAGCAAAAGCTGGAGCAGCAGCTTTCATGTTGACGCTGTTTTTGGTGACCGGAGCAAGCCAAACACAACTCTCCCCTACATTTTACGACACCTCCTGTCCAACTGCGAGCGACAAGAGAATGGCAGCGTCTCTCATACGCTTACACTTCCACCATTGCTTTGTCCAGGTACTTTTGAAACTTCTTTTGGCAGCTGTTTCTTCTCTCTGCTTATGTAATGACTTGGAGCTCGCGCGCGCATCTACTTAATTATGAGTCAACCCTTGGTTTTGCAGGGCTGTGATGCTTCAATCTTACTCGACGAGACTTCCTCTATCCAGAGTGAAAAGACTGCCCTCAGCAATATGAACTCTGCAAGAGGTTATAATATAATAGACAACGCAAAAAACTGAGGTTGAGAAGATCTGTCCTGGAGTGGTATCCTGTACGGATATCATTGTTTTAGCAGCGAGAGATGCGTCTGCTTATGTGAGTATATCTTAATCAATCCATCTCTTAATTTCTTGATGTTTGTATTGCTAGCTGCAAAATGATCAGGACTTGTAATTTATGATTACCATGAAAAAATGTCATAGGTGGGTGGCCCGTTTTAACCGGTGAAGCTTGGAAGAAGAGACTCGACCACAGCAAGTCGAACATTAGCCAACGCAGAGTTGCCTGCCTTCTTTGAAGGCCTGGAGAGTCTTATTTCTCGCTTCCAGAAGAAAGGGCTTACTGCAAGGGACACGGTTGCTTTGTCAGGTTCACACACTCAAGGACAGGCTCAATGCTTCACTTTCCGAGAAACTAGTGATGCCAAGATCTACTGAGCCAATCTTGAGGACATTGAATTTGCTTCATGCAACAGTTAACTGGCATTCTTAAAGAGTACTGGGGAGAGAATGGAAAGCCAGGAACCAAGAAATCAATGGATGAAAGCCAGAAAATAAAGCAACAGTAAGACCCGATGAAACGCTTACATGGTGTGGTCGCAGCTCACAGGGCCACTTATACTACAAGAAGGGTTAGCAAGGGACCAATGCTTACATTTTTTTCTGTGAGCAATGAAATGAATGGTCCCTTGCTATGGAAAAAAAGACTTTAGTTAAAACCATTCTTGCACATCCATAGTTGTCAATACCGTTCCCGTTTTTTTATTGGAACAAAACGTTCCGGTTTTGGAGCGTTTCGGCATGCCGTGTCGGGGTTGTACTGTTCATATATAATTAATTAATTATATAAATTAAAATATTAATTTAACAAGCATAATTAAAATTCAAAATAAATTAACTTAAAATTATATAATATAAACATAGAGTCAAACAAATATAATCTCAAAATTAGAAAAAAAATAGCAAGTTAATCAAAATAAAGAGGATTTTAAGGCTAGAACGGTACCGAGACATTCCAGCCGGAATTTGGTCGGAATTAAAACTGAAACAAAAACAACGTCGTTTCATCTCGGTTTTTTCAACGGAACGGAACGTTCCAGCTGAAACGGAACGGAATTGACAACTATGTCTCGCCATCTCCAAACATACGCTCACCTATTTGTAGGTCGGAGCCATCGCCCTCGATTATCAGACTATCACTATTTCCAAATTAAAAAAGCAAGTAAACAATCTATATATGTATTAATGTGATGTATTGCATAGTCAATTTATATTTAATTTATGTTTGCTTTAAATTAGGGTTTAATTTTTAAAATTAGGAAGCTAAGAGGTAACAAATTCTGCTTTGCTTGCTCTAGCTCCACAGAAAAGGCTGAGCACTTTTTCATGCCGACTTGCTATGGAGGACTCAAATAGGTTTCTTGACTTTCCATCAACACGGATCATTACATAATGACAAGTTTTAGCCCTGTTTCTTGAATTTACTTCATGCAACTCACTGCATTATTAAGGAGGGGTAAAAAAGTGGAAAGCTAAGAACCGAGACATCATTGGATGAAAGCCGGGAAATATTTAATTATGATAAATGCCCAAAATTATCATAAATACAACATGATAAAAAAAATTGGTTTTAGGTTTTAGAGTGCGGTTAAAATTGGTTTTAAAAATAAAATTTTTATTTAAAATATATTAAAATAATATTTTTTTAAAGTTATTTTTGACATCAGCACATCGAAATATTTTAAAATATATATTAAAATTAATTTTAAAATAAAAATAATATTTTTCATTGTTTGACTTTTTCATAATCACGAAACAATTCAACTACAGTAATTAAGTCAACCATAGATAGTCGTATAAAAAAGAAGAAGCAAGCATATGTGAATATTCTTTTAGTTACTTTAAATTAGTTTGGTTTGGTTTAGTCATCTTCAACTATCAATTATGAAGAAATCTGTGAAGCAAAGCTTTATAACTCTCCGATCCTGTTGTGATGTGATGACATCAAGGTAAAATGCTCCTGTCTTCTTTTTATTATCTAAAATAAATGTACCGAATTTGGTCTTAATTATATAGTTCTTAAGCAAATTATTAAGGGCCATCAATCAATTCTGCTAGAAAATAAACAATAATCAAGGATAAAACACACAAAAGATGGATGATCTATATCTTGAACGAAGAATTACAAGCATTTTATGCATACCAATGTTTCATTTTCTTGTTGAAGATTCCTGGTCCATATGTGGACACAAAAATCTCCACTAGGAGGGGAAATTGCAGCAACATGAAAAAAGTTACAGGAATGCTAGCCAGCAACACAACTGGAATGACAACTTCCAATCTCCCATTTAGCATAATTATGAGAGCAGCGCAGAAGGTTACCATCATGGTTGCAATGGACAAGAAAAGCGTGGAAAGGCCGAGGATTAACTTTCTAGGCAAGGATTTAAGGAAATCTTCCTCTGCATATCGAGACGTAAGAATTCCTAAGAACATCAACACTGATGTTGATGAAGAAAAGAGAGAGATCGCATCCGCTATTATAAAAACTGTAAAAGCTTTCTCATCTTTAAAAACTGGATAGCCGGTCTCTTGAACATTGCCGCCGGGAACAGTAAACGCAGCAGTAAACATAATTGTAATGATGAGAGCACCCACAACTGTACAAGAAGTTGCTGATTCTTTCATCCATTGCTCTCCTTTCACCAGCAAGTCCTTGTGTTTATTTGTAAATAAGTCTCTGGCTTTCTTATTGTCTTTATTAGGAGCATCCTTAAGTGCAGGATTTATAATGCTTTCCACTTCCTGCGTTAAGATTTTTGAATTTGAGTGAAATTAATTCTTCTGGATAACAATGAAAATGTGTAAATGGATAGCCTAAATCCAAATCAAATAGGTCTTCATCAGCTCTAAAATAGTCTTGATCAAGGTCCAATCACTTTTTTCTTTTTAGAGATGTTAAGTGTAGAAAGATCACCTTATACCATTGTAGTTCTCTTTGCATCTGAAGGGCCGCACCGGATATCCGAGCTAGTTGAGAAGGAGGTGATAGCATCGCTGCCGTATGCAACAATGTATTTCCTGAGTCATCTTGGAGGGCAACAAAAAATGGTTTGCTTGTTTCAAGTCCATAGAGAAGGTTGAACACATTTTCATGCCGGTTTGCAATTGAGGACATAAATAGGTTTCTTGAATAGTCATCTTTTCTCATCATCACAATAGGACAAGATTTAATCACCTCAATAATAAACTCAACAATGCCATTTCTTACAGCACGGTCGAATGCTTTATGTATATGTGCCTGTAAGACTTTCTCAAAGTCCAATTCTGATATATGCTCACACATACACCGTAGAATTTTATCTGAATACATGTGGATCTTCTTCAAATTATATATCTGCTTGATTCCTATATCAACCATTAAAGATTGTGATCAATTGAAACCATGATAATGGTGCTAAAAATTAAAGATTGTGATCAATTGAAACCATGACAGAAATTAAGAGATGTCATGTGGGTGTGTGTTCTTGCTCACCTAAGAATGTGAGGAGATTTATTGCAAACCCACGCAATTTACTCGACACTGATAAGTTGGACAAAAACAAATTAGTGAAATTATCACAAGCAACATATAATGTGTTTTCAATGGATACTTGGACTAGGTTCAAAAGATTTTATATTTTTGGAAAATAGAATAAATATATCAAGAAAGAGATAATTAAAGAAACTGTCCATTGCACTACCTTTTTTACAGGAGAGGGGACAAAAACAAAGAGATTTGCGCAAATACCTTGGAGGGTAATGTTCTTCGACCCACTTAGGCTTTGATCATGAATATAAATACAAAAAATCTGATCAGGTGTATCAATCGGTGGTAGGCGAATACCTGCCAAGATTTTAGAATTAAGTCAATCTTAGTTGAAGTTTACCTTATGAAAAATTTAATTTTTAACTTGATTTAAAAGTTGTTTTTTTTTTTGTATAGATCATTTATATATAAAAATAAGTTCAAATAATTGTATCTTAGAAATACTTTGATAAAAATAATTGAACGTAATTTTTTTCCTGTTTTTCGGTGTGATAATCTCCAAAAACATATAGAACATTATACGTTAGATAGATTGGCATTGGAAAAGAAGAGAAATTCGAGGAGGAAAAAAGATCCAAGGAGGAGATACTAACATGAATAGATCCATTTCTGCCATAATCCAAGTCGATTTCCACTCAGAAATATTTCAGGCATCGCAGACAGAGCAATCAAGGCGTTCGACTTGTCAGCTTCATCCATTGCAGTTGTCATATTTTTGTGGCGATACAGAAAATCAAGAGCAATATCTGGTATTGCAACAGCCGAAAGAAACAGGCGTAAGAAGCAACGAGAAAGATGAGGTTTTAGTGATTTTGAAACAAGTAATTTTGTTTCATATCAAACAATCTGAAACCAATCACTCTCATTTTTGTTTACGAATATCTACTTTCATTACAAAAAGTGGATAGTTCGTCCAGAACTGAAGCGAAGTCCCTCGGATGAGAAATCTACTGTTAAAAAACAAGGAGGAATTAAAGAAAGGGAAAATTTATGAACAAAGCGTGAAAGAGAGAGGGAGAAGAAGGGAAAATAATTACTTGAAGGGTAAAGTCTCTTACCAAGCATTTGAGCACCGATAGCAGATTGAAGGAAGAAAGATCCATGGATGCCATTGTCTTGACAAAGAAATTCAAATGGAGTGACAGAGTATAGATAAAGAGCCATATCCTTATGATTTCTTAAACATGCCACAGTAAGCGGGATCTTTTTATCTTTATTTGCGAAGGTAAGCAAGTTTGGGTTCTTGTTCACCAAACATTCTGCCATCTTTGTGATTCCAGCTGTAGCAGCACTAGAAAGAGCTGTGTTGCCTACAATATCTTCCATTTGCAATTCTTTTTCTGACATCAAATTCACCAACTCCTCCACGACTTTCAGATTTCCAGTATAAGCTGCTATATGAAGGGCAGTTCCACCATAGGGTTCAATCTCGACCCTTATTGCATTTGGGTATCGGTTAAGATAATTTTCTGTTTCATCCCAATTTCCTCTATGGACGTGCCTGTACAGGGCTTGCAAGGGACCATTCGTTTCATTGCTCCACGGTCCTGCCAAAGTGTTTATTCTCTCCCGCGTTAACATCAGTGAGGTGAAGTGATTGGAGATCTAACAGAGGGAGAGAATGAGATCATTGTATACCTGAACCTCGTGATGACTCTGCTTCACCAAATTGCTCTTCGTGGCCTGGAAAACGTTGTTGATGCTGCTGCTGCAGATTGCTTGTTGTCATGTTAGAATCTGCGTACAATGCGAGGCAAGCATCCGAGAAACAAGGGATGCCAAGATTTATAGAGCCAACGCTTGTGGGAAGGACTTTGTTGGAAGAAGTACGAGTATGGTAGGATCGAGATTACAGATATTTATTCATGTGAGCATTAAGAGGTAATCTATTTTTATTTTTATTTTTATTTTTATTTTATTCATTTATGTGTTTTTAAAAACAAATTCATAAAACCAGGCATCCAGATTTGATCCAAATGCCGTGCACTTTCATCCAGGATTGTTAAATAAATAAAGTTATAGGAATACATGCGACCAATACAATTGGAATTATAATTTGTTGGGCTATGCAACAATTCTATGTACAATCGATCAAAAATTCGCAGTAGTCTCTTCCAATAAGCACAGTAAGAAAAAAAGGATTCAATTGAAAAATATCTAAGCTAATTGGGACCCGATTACTATTTGTTTTTGTTTTGGAACTCGTGGTTCTTTAGTGCCTACGAGCCGTAAACTCGCGCTTTGCTGCAGGGATTAAATTTTTTTATCTAGATTTAACACATAATTTTGTATTTTGTATTTTATTTTTTATTCTTTTATTTTTTTTAGTATAGTTTTGATCCCTGATTTTTTTCGGTCCTTCTAAGATAGTTTTAAATTTTTATTATTTGTATCTATACACCTTTGCTCTTTGTTTAGATTTTTAATTTTAATTTTAATTTATATTAAATTAATGTGAGATTTTTAAAGAAAAGTCAGATCATTTTTTCATATATATTTTAAGACATTAATATGAAAAAAAAATATTACGATATATAATTAACCTCTCCTATTTTTTTAAGAAACAAATCCCAAAAATAATATATATAAAAATTTAGGACCATTAACAGATTGTTACATGTTAAAAAATTTGGTGTTGATTGTGGCGAAATGCAGGGCAATTTTTTATTTTATTTATGTAGATAATTTGACATAATTTTTTTACATGTCTTGTCTATGTGTGTGGTTTCATTTTTTTTTTTCATGATATGAGATTTGAAATATCATAATTAAAAAATGATGCGGAAGTTATTCTACACAAAAATAACATTGACAAACGAATTTTTGTTACAATTATTATAGCTGTCATTATAAATATTATTATACAAAACTAATATTCTAATTATTATTGGTCATACTATCGATCGATGACACCGTAATTATTGTTTAAATAAAAAATATTATTTTTTATGTTTTAAGATTTATTCCAGATTTTTTTATATTCAACATATTTTAGAATACTGATACTAAATTATTATTTTTTACAAATAATAAATAGGTCATTTGAACAAAATGGCAAAGGCTAGGGGCCGGGTCTTTGGTCCCCTAAAAAGTGACTCGCCCGGTGCCCAGTCCCTAGCCTCCAACCTTTGCCATTTGCATAAAATTGAAAAATTAATTAAGAAGATAATGTCTAATTATCTGCATTAATTAAAAAGGTGAGTTACCACCACATAAAATGTGCATTAACGAAAAAAAAACAATGATAATTTGGGAAAAGCAAAGCTTTTCCAACATGTTGAAACGCAAAGTTTGGGAAAAGCAAAGTTTAATTGTATTTTCTCTAGCTTTTCAACATGTTGAAACGCAAACACATACAAAAATTAGAGCAATTACAAAAGTCAGGAGAAGAGATATCAATAATCAATTAAACAGATAGATAATTATGAGATCCTTGATCGCTGCTTTGATTCTCTACCAACATGAGTCCCATGAATACAAAGACTTGCAATCTGCAACCTATCAAACGATGAATCATTTTCTATGAAGAGATTGTTGGCTCTCTAAAAGAATCCACTACCACGTCTGAAGAGATTTACGAATTTATTTAAAGATTTAATGAAACTCTTCGAGTTGATGTGAAAGTTATGGTAGGCGCCCATTGCAAAAAAATCCAGCTACTATGTTTTGGTTTCTACTTTAGACCAGCATTGTTTTCCATCGTGTCTGTAGAAATGTATTTACACGACCGAGTTCATGTAGGTTCAAAGCACTAAATCAAACATCCAGTCTACAGTACAAATGAATCTGGTGCTACAGTAGAAGACCGAGTTGTTTTAGGTAACTAGGTAACGTTTTCCATCGTGTCTGTAGAAATGTATTTACACGACCGAGCTCATGTAGGTTCAAAGCACTAAATCAAACATCCAGTCTACAGTACAAATGAATCTGGTGCTACAGTAGAAGACCGAGTTGTTTTAGGTAACTAGGTAATGTGAAAGTTATGGTAGGCGCCCATTGCAAAAAAATCCAGCTAGTGTGATTTGGTTTCTACTTTAGACCAGCATCGTTTTCCATCATGTCTGTAGAAATGTATTTACACGACCAAGCTCATGTAGGTTCAAAGTACTAAATCAAACATCCAGTCTACAGTACAAATGAATCTGGTACTACAATGAATCTGGTACTACAATAGAAGACCGAGCTGTTTTAGGTAACTAGTTAATAAGTAATTATACAGTACAACATTCATTATGATTTTAGTATTCATCCCAGCAATCAAGCGGCTGAAGAATCTCAGTGGTCAAATCCTGTAAACTAGTCAAAAAAACATAAACAAGGAGACAAAGTTAGGAATCTTACATTGCATATGACAAGATGGGGCAATTGGGCATTTTCTACGGCTCCAAATTTTGATTGATGGCAGGGCTGAAAAGGTAAATGGGAATAGACACCAGTCCTATCTTTGATCATACTATGGGGCTGGTCTGCTGCCCATCAGAGCATTTACTGGTTCCTATACTATATGTACGTCCCATAAATTTTTTTATTATCGTTCTCGAAAAACTTTTAATTTTTATTATTATTTTTATTTGTATTAAATACAGGTTTTTGTTAAAAAAACATAATAAGCTTATATTTAATGGTATAAAATGAGAGTGAAACTATGCATGTATGGTTAATCTCTTATTATTAATGATTTGTTGTCTTTATATGTTTTTTGTATTTGTTTGATCTATGAGTGACTTGATATATTTTTAGTTTGAAGTGATTTTTATTTAAAAAAATTAAATTACTTTGAAATATCCATGAAAAATTAGTACAATAAAAAATATTAATTACTTTGAAATATCCATGAAAAAATATTCATAAGTTGTATTCACATGACACATTATAGAAACAAGAATTGATTGGTATTAGTATTATAGACTATTTTTCAATTTATTATTTCATATTTTTTATGCGAAACAAGATTAATGAAAAAAGACACAAAAATTAGCTCGTTTTTTTTTAATTTTTATTCAAGCATCTACATATTTAATATTTTGACGTCTTATTTATTTATCTTAGATGGCTTATCAAGATTTAAATATATTTTTAATAATTCTAATATTTGCAGTTCCATTCTCCCTAAATAAGATACATTATTGTAATAATAATTAATTTAAAATAAAAATAAAAAAATTAAATATTTTCTAAAGTTATTTTAAAATATAGTTACAAACACCCCCTAAATATTAGCTGCTTAAACTAACTCACGTTGGCTTTGCCCAAACCTAAAGCATGCGTCAATCACCCATGCTAAGTTTTTTTTTATTAATTATTATTTCCATTTTTTAAAATAATAATAAGTAGAAGAAAACTTTAAATACCATTTTCAATATTTCGTGGAAGAAAGTGGTAAAAAAAGAAAGTGTTATGCTCTATAATGGAGAATCTTTGATTTGATCAAGGAAGATGAGAAGAAGTTGCGTCACTCCATGTACGTACACGTGATATAATTCAATCACGTATCCTCGCTAACATATCCTAAGAAAAAAAAAGTTGAGGTAGGAAATGCAGAAAACATAAACAAGGAGACAAAGTTAGGAATCTTACCTTGCATATGACAAGATGGGGCAATTGGGCATTTTCTACGGCTCCAACTTTTGATTGATGGCAGGGCTGAAAAAGTAAATGGGAATAGACACCAGTCCTGTCTTTGATCATCTGTGTTCAAGTCATTGCTGAATGCTGAAGAGCTATAGTTAATGCTATAATGTTCAAATAAGTTTTTGTCAAGAAGAAAAGTAGACGTTGCATCATCCATCCAATTCCGTCCCATTTGCATTCCTTACCGCGTTTATTAGATTCAAGTATCCGTCAATTTTTTTCACAGTTGCAGCTTCATAATAGACATCTCCAAGCTATTGTCCGCATCTGAGTGAGACACGTTAATTATTGTGGCATAAACAGCCCTACCCTCATGCTTGATCAGAGTTTATGTCAAGCTTCTGAACTGACTGTATTATCTTTTAAGATAAACCTATGGTTTGATACAATGTTGGAGAGCACAAGTTCCAACAAATCTGAAATTGAAATCCCAGGACGCTGAAAGGGTTTCAAAGGCCTGAGAAATCATATCTATATAACGAACCAAGAACTTGATGATCCATGTCATAACCTTATGAATTAAGCGATCAATAGAGCAAAACAACAAGATGGGGTTTTCTATATCATAACCTCATGAATGTACGCCAGAAATTATTATAGCTTACATCCAAGTACAAGCATGCATATCGACAATCCGCATTATAATAATAATATTAAGTTCAGCAAACTATTACCTAATAATTAAAAAACACTTTCACAAAGTAAACGCTGGCATACCGGACATCATGCTGCAGCCAAAGTTTCTGCAGGCTTGGTGGGTTCATGACATAGCGGAAAAAAATAATGCTTGAAGTGAAAATAAGAATCATCGTTCTTATTCAGTAACAGACTCGAATCCACGAGTAAAACAAAAATTCTGGAATGCGTTTCTTTGATTGAAAATTCAGAAGTGTCCAAAATACTGGTTGGATGTCAGTTCTTATAGACTGCCATCCCTAATCTTAAGCAATTGAAATTAAAACAGGAAAGATCTACGGTTACAAAGGAATCTTCTAAAAACAGAAATAACAATGAAATTGCTAAAATAAAGAAACAAATAAAGAGGGGTGCATTCATGCACGTAGACGTGTATGGAAACAAGTCTTGCTGGTGCTCCAATCGTGCAGTAATAATTCCAATTGATCTTTGATTCAGCTTCACGTATCCCCTGCATGTGCCTTGTTGAGCTGTCCTACATCAGTCTCCCCTGGTTGATAAGAACTCGCCCTCGAGTTATGTAGATTGGAGGAGGACGCATCTGGTGGATAGTATTCAAACAGGTCAGCTACGTTGAAGGTGGGAGAAATTGTCATTTCAGCTGGAAGGTCCACTCGATAAGCATTGTCGTTAATCTTTTGTAGGATCTGGTAGGGGCCATATTTCTTGTTGCTAAGTTTGCTAAGTGTTCCTGCTGGTAGGCGTCCCTTTCGCAGATAAACCATCACTAAGTCTCCCACTTCGAATATTTTACGGCGACACTTTTGGTCTGCGGCTGCCTTGTATTTGGCGTTGGATGCTTCTAGTGACATCCTTACTTCTTCTTGAATGGCCTTAATTCTGTCTGCCATGTTTTCTGCTGCTATACTCATCCCTGGAAGTTTTGGTAGGGGTACTAGATCCAGTGCATGGCGAGGGGTTTGGCAGTAAACAATTTGGAATGGTGTTTTCCCTGTGGACCTGTTCTTCATGCTGTTGTAGGCAAATTCAGCTTGCGCTAATGTGAGGTCCCATTGTTTCGGCTTCTCACCCGAGAGACAACAGATCAAGTTGCCTAGTGTTCTGTTTACTACTTCGGTTTGACCATCAGTCTGAGGGTGACTGGTCGTCGCTGAAATTAAGTGTCGTGGTCAAACCGTCGCCATAATGTCCTCCAAAAATGGCTTAGGAATTTAGTGTCCCGATCAGAGGTAATAGACTTAGGGACACCATGTAGTCGGACAACTTCTTTGAAGAACAAATTGGCGATATGCACTGCGTCAGAAGTCTTTTTACAGGCAATGAAATGGGCCATTTTTGAATACCTGTCCACCACTACAAAGACGGAATCGACACCTCGCTGAGTTCTCGGTAGTCCCAACACGAAATCCATAGAGAGGTCTTCCCATGGGGCTGCTGGGATTGGTAGTGGTAGATATAGTCCAGTGTTCTGTGTCTGACCCTTGGCCGTTTGGCAAATTGGACATCTCTTGACGTGGCCACCAATGTCACGTTTCAATTGTGGCCAGTAGTAACGTTCTTCTGCAAGGGCTATAGTTTTATCCCGTCCCAAGTGTCCTCCCAAGCCTCCTCCGTGCAGCTCATAAATAATTTGTTCCCGTAATGAACTCCTTGGAATACACAATTGGTTGCCCCGAAATAGATAACCCTCATGTATATGCATGTCCGCCTGTGGAATGCCTTGTTGGCACTTGCCCCAAATTTTTCCGAAGTCTTCATCAGCGGCATACAATTCCTTAAGATTTTCAAATCCAATGACCTCGGCTTGCATGGTAATGAGTAGGGACACCTTTCGGCTGAGAGCATCAGCCACCTTATTTGACTGCCCTGATTTATGCTTCAATGTAAAAGTGAACTTTTGGATGAATGCAACCCACCTAGCATGCATTCGGTTCACATTACTCTGGTTATTAATAAATTTGAGTGCCTGGTGATCACTAAAGAGAATAAATTCCCGTTGGACCAGGTAGTGTTCCCACACTTTCAGAGCCCGAAAAACTGCATACAATTCCAGCTCATAAGTGGACCATTTTTTGCGTGCCTCACTTAATTTTTCACTATAAAAAGCCACGTGTCTGCCTTCTTGAGAAAGAACAACTCCAATACCGATGATGGATGTGACACAGTCCACCTCAAACAATTTATCGAAATCTGGAAGTGCTAAAACCGGAGCGGATGATAATCTGTCTTTAATGAGTGCAAAACTGTGTTCTGCCTCGGCTCCCCAATGGAATTGCCCCTTCTTCATGCATTCTGTGATAGGTGCCATGATTCGGCTGAAATCTTTGACAAATCGTCGGTAAAATGTAGCTAACCCATGAAAGCTACGCACCTCCCCTACAGTTTTTGGCGTAGGCCAATCTCGAATAGCCTTAATCTTCTCATCATCAACTTTAATGCCAGCAGCACTCACAATAAACCCCAAAAATAATAAACTGCTAGTCATGAATTTACATTTTGCTAAGTTAACATACAATTTATTTTGCTGCAAAACTGTAAGTACTTGCCGTAAATGTTCCATGTGGTCAGATTCACACCGGCTATAAATCAGTATGTCATCAAAATAAACTACCACAAAAGTGTTAGTGAATGGTTTGAGTACCTGATTCATCAACCTCATGAAGGTACTTGGAGCATTAGAGAGTCTGAATGGCATTACCAACCACTCGTATAAGCCCTCCTTCGTTTTGAATGCGGTCTTCCATTCATCCCCGGGTCTAATTCGAATTTGATGGTATCCGCTTCGTAAATCAAGCTTCGAAAAGATCTTGGACCCGGCCAACATGTCCAACATATCTGCCAACCGTGGAATGGGAAATCTGTACTTAATGGTGATTTTATTGATAGCTCGACTGTCAATGCACATTCGTCAGCTGCCATCCTTCTTCGGAACCAATAACACGGGCATCGCGCAAGGGCTCATACTTTCTTGGACCACCCCTTTCTTGATCAGATCTTCTACTTGCCCTTGTAGGATGCTAGCTTCTTTTGGACTCATGCGGTAATGTGGACGGTTTGGCAGGCTCGTCCTAGGAATTAAATCAATGTGATGTTGAACATCACGTATGGGTGGCAACCCTTCAGGTAATTCTGCTGGCATTACCTCCTGGAACTCTTCTAGTAGAGGTTGTAGTTTTTCTGGAATGACCGTGCAACCTGTCTTCTCTCCCTCGCCCATTATTAATGCAAAAACTTCCTTGGCTTCTCTGGCTTCGGCCATAAAACTTCTCCCATCCACCAGTAGTAACGGTTTGCTTGGTGCCTTGGATTCGATCTTAGAGAAGTCTTCCTTTAGTGGGCCAAGAATCACCTTCTTCCCTCCACTCATGAAAACATACACATTGTCCCTGCCTCTGTATGTAGCATCCACATCATACTGCCAAGGCCTTCCTAAAATCATGTGGCAGGCGTCCATGTCCACGACATCACAAGTGATACTGTCCACATAATTTCTTCCAATGGAGAATTGGAAGTGATAAGTTTCTGCCACCTTTGCTTCGGTACCTGTTTTTATCCACCTGATTACATATGGGGAGGGGTGATTTCCTGTTTTCAAGCCTAATTTCGTGACCATGATTCTGGATATTATATTCTCGCTGCTGCCGTTATCAATAATAACATCACACACTTTATTATTCACCGTGCACCGAGTTCTGAATATATTGTGTCTCTGTGATGGGTTCACCTGTTTCGGTGATAACAACAGTCTCCTGACTACCAAAGCATGTGACAGCAGCTCTCCTTCATCACCCCCCGTGATTTCTTCTTCTTCGTAAATGTCTTCTGCCTCCAAATCAATGCCCTCCATCTCCATATCTGGGTCTTCTCCCTGCTCAATCAGATTCACGACTCCTCTCTTTGGGCACTGGTTAGAACGGTGACCTGGTTGGCCACAACGGTAGCACTTGTCTGAAGATGGTCGGGAGTATGGGTTCCTGGGTGTTTCTTGTGGCATGGTTCCAGCAGTAGTCATCTAGGTTCGGTTACTACTAGACCCCTTCGAGAAATTGGTTGTGGATGGTGGTGGATTCATAGGCAACTTTCCTCTTTGTGCAGCAGTAGTTGGAAAATTCTGTTTGGGTTCGAATGGTGGTCGAACCACACCAGTGGAGCGTCCCCTCTCCAATTGGGATTCTGCTTTTGTTGCCAGTGTAATAGCTTCTGTTAGGGAATAAATGGTGTGCATGGAGACTCGGTCTTGTATATTTAGGCGCAACCCTCCTACAAACCTGGCCACCTGTTGAGCATCGGATTCTAACAAGTTATTGCGAGATGACAACCTGTGGAACTCTTCCACATATGATTGCACAGTTCAGGCCCCTTGTTTGCAATCCTGGTATTGTTGAAACAATATTTGCTCGTAGTCTAGGGGTAAATATATGTGCCTCAGCAGGCGTCTCATCTTCTGCCATGACTGAACCGTTCCCTTTCGTTGTCTCACTCTCGTGAGTTGTAACTGCTCCCACCAAGCAGAAGCTCCTCCCATCAATCTATAGGCCACCAGCTTTACTTTCTTGTCTTCAGGAATCTCCATATAGTCGAAGAACCTCTCCACTACTACTAACCAATCAAGGAACCCCTCAATCTGAAGCTGACCATTGAAGCTGGGGAGATCCATCTTCATTCGAAATGCCTGATGTCCTCTTTCTCCCATATTGTTATAGCCTGGTCGATTATGTCTCAAAATATTGTCAGCATAATCTTCTTCTTCACTTAGCCCATCCTCGTAGGCTGGCTGCCTACGTGGGATTGGTTGGTAGCCGCGAACCAAGTGATCTCTTCCCCTGTAATTATCATGTCTCCTCTCCTCTTCGGGTTGTTGGTTATTCCCAGTGGTCAGCCCAGCGAGGGTTGCTTGTATTGTTTGCAATGCCTGCTGGGTTTCACGCTGGAAGGCCCTGAAATCACCCTGTGTGATTACGTCTTCTTCTCTATTCCTCTCGTTCATGGCTCCCTGCTCATTGGGTGGATTTGCCATAGGAACGAAAAAACCAGCTCTGATACCAACTGACGTAGCGGAAAAAAATAATGCTTGAAGTGAAAATAAGAATCACCGTTCTTATTCAGTAACAGACTCGAATCCACGAGTAAAACAAAAATTCTGGAATGCGTTTCTTTGATTGAAAATTCAGAAGTGTCCAAAATACTGGTTGGATGTCAGTTCTTATAGACTGCCATCCCTAATCTTAAGCAATTGAAATTAAAACAGGAAAGATCTACGGTTACAAAGGAATCTTCTAAAAACAGAAATAACAATGAAATTTCTAAAATAAAGAAACAAATAAAGAGGGGTGCATTCATGCACGTAGACGTGTATGGAAACAAGTCTTGCTGGTGCTCCAATCGTGCAGTAATAATTCCAATTGATCTTTGATTCAGCTTCACGTATCCCCTGCATGTGCATTGTTGAGCTGTCCTACATCAGTTCAGCAGGTGTTTCTGCTTCCCAGAAGGTAGTCTTCTTCCCGGTCTTAGAGACAGTCCGAGGAACAGCATCTGGCTGCACATTTCCTTTTACTGTGACTTTTTGCTCCTTCAAATCAATGTCATATGATTCCACACCTGAAAGATGTTCCCGGAGAGACACAAGATATTATTATCTATTACCACAACAATGATGAACTGAGGGCCTCAGCTACATTTGAAAATAATACTTGCCAGTGGAATTTGTTGAAAATTCTAATTTCGTGAAAAACAAGTACTGTTCAGATCAGTACTGAAAAAATAACAAAAAATCCTGAGAACCGCTACTGTAGAAATCAAAATCTGCAGATAGCAAATTTTCCAAAAAAAATGAAGAACAAAAGAATTCTGTATCTTGTATTGAAAAAACGTGAACATGGGCAGAATTATTTTCATATGGTTACTGCCATCCCATTGTCTTTATTTATAGGTAAAACATCACAAAGAGAAGAGATTAATTCAGTTACAACCTTTTTCTATCAATGTTGACTTAAGACTGTAACTAACTAATTTGCTGACTTTAATGGACTAACAACTTCTAATTAATTTTTTTAATCAAACTAAACACGCTACAGCTAAGAACATAGTCTTCAATCTTCAATTCTTCAGCTTCCATTTCCTGTCAGCTTGCAGTCCTGGAATCAGTCTTCAGCTTCAACAGAATTTCCAGCCAGATTCGATAACAATCCAAACCATTTCATTGTTTTCTCTTTTTTCATCTGGACGACAATTTCTACTCAATATGTATGATCGCTATGCTAAACCTATTTTTATCTAGAAATTGAAGTTTAAGCACTCGCCATTCCTTCTCATATTCCTATAATATTGTATGGGGAAACAATCATGAACATTGTTTCTATATCGACCTTCTATTGCAACAACGATCACCTGATCTAGCTAAACCGTGTAAATGATTTGGAAATAGCTTATTCTCAATAACAGTATTGTTATTAGAATTATGCAGTCTCATATGTTTCCATGTAGCACCTATGTTTCTTCTGCGACTAGCAAAACCGAAGGACGGAACATTAATTACTAGAGAACTAGATAATTGTCCGCGCGTTGCCGTGGGTAGTTTTTTTGTATATAATTTAACATAATTAAATCTACAACGATAAATTTATATGATATAAGAAAAAAAAGTTATAAATTAGGAGATAAATGTTCAAAATTTTGAGTTAAGTTTGTCACGCAAGCATAGATTACATCTTTTAGAATATAAGTATTGTGTTATAAACGATCACAAAAGAGCACGCATTAACATTAGAAAAAAGAGATAAATATTTGAATAAGAAAAAACAAACTACTGAAATAATTATTGTGCAGATTATAAAATTATAAAAATCAATTAATAGAAAGAGCAAATAAAAAAATAAAGGGAAAAGGAAGCAATATTAATGGGGTATTAAGCTTTCCAATTTATTTTTTTGCAAGATTCTCCTTATTGATTTTACAGGTCACCTCGGATTACCCGTGTAAATTTAATATATATCCATCTTAAAAATAGATAAAAATATCATCCAATATGCAACTATTTTTGAATTCATGATTAAAATCTATTTATTTTAGAAAACATGTTAGCAATGCTAAATATTTTTTTTATTTCTATCTATACCTTGATTTTTTAAAAAGTTTAATCTTTACTTATCATTAGTATTTTTTTATTAGCATGAATAGTTTTTATTTAGTTAATTAAATGTATTATTTATGATAAAAAAACAGAAAATAAATTAATATTATAAGCTAAAATAATAAGTTTAGTTTTGTTCAAAAAAAGAAATTAAATGTCAGATTTAATCAAATTATAAATCAAATAAATAATCAAAGGATCAATCTGAACAAATTAAAACCTGTGGACCGAAATTCTTAATAATGTCAAACCAAATCGAAAAATTAAAAGACCAAGGACTGGAATGTAAACCAATTATATAACCAATTTAATCAAAGGATAAAATGAACGAATTCAAACATCTGGACTGAAATTATTAACATATTTCAACGAAATCTGAAAACGTTAAAGCCGAAGGACTGAAATGTAAACGAATTACATAATTAATTTGACTTTAAGGACACAATTGCAACAAAAGAAAACTTATATCAAAGTAATAAGGACCCGAATGCACAATTTAAAGAGCTGGGGCTACTGTCAAATAATAGAAAACAATGGGGATTTACGTGTATTTAGCCATGGAGGAGAGAGAAATGCACACATTCTTTTTCAATCGGCCACCGCCACCTACCGATTTATCGGCCGATTACACGCTCGGCACCGATCGACTGAACACATGGAGGCGCACCCGGAGATAGGCCGAAATCGCATTTTCCATGTCCGATAACAATCGCACGCTCCGTCGAACAGGAGCGTGCGACGCAGCAGCTCCGGCGCGTCATGGGACGCGCCGTACAGAAACCGAGATTTAATATTTAAAAACAATGGCGAATTACCTAAGTAAGCCTGCCTCAATTTCTTCGATTTTGTCTTTACTGGGGCTATAAGCGTAGTTACACATTTTAAAAAAAATTGAAAATCCGAAAATAGCCCTCCAGGCAAGGTCTCTATTTTGTCCTATCTGTGCCCATTGATATCATTACACTGTGAGCCGAAATTGTTCAATTACTGGAACAGCCCCGCCGGTTACTCTTGCATTTTGTCTTATCTGTGCCCATTGAGGTCATTACACTGTGCATGGAAAGTAAAAAAAATGAAAATAGCCCTGTCTCCAGCGTTAAAAGGCAGGCGCACCGAGGGACAAAATCGTCATTACACTGCTCGAATCCACAGTGAACTGTGAGTAGGTGTACAGTGGAAACGGCACGCGGTTTATTTTTCTTGTAATTTTCTCAGATTAGAACTGTTTTTTAAAAAAAACATTCATTCCATTATTTAATTTAAATCATATTTTATTAATTTATTTTAGAGTAAATTCTATCATAAAGGCAAAATTAGTCCCACTGAGGGAGTCTATGGAAACAAGTTGATCGAGTACAAGGAGCACATACAGGGTGTCGTTGATTAAGGGGCAAGACGACCACTGAGCAAAACGCGAATAGTTAAAACAATTAATAGTAACTAAATAATCGAGTTTCATATAACCCTTTTTTTTATCAAATGTAAGTATATTAAGACCAAAGATAAACAAAACTGGAGAGTAGAAACTAGAAGAAGCTGAAAAAGGAACATGCTCCCAATCAGCGAACTAAAAGGCAAAACAACAAGAAAACAAAACCATACATAAAAGGGAAAACATCAAGCTCACAGCAGAGCAAATAACTAAAAAATCATACAAGCGGACCAAGAAGAAGTCCACAACAACCCACCAAACCCATAAGACCTGCAAACAGCTCAACCAACATCGATTGAGAAGTGATCTTTTCCATGGAAATGAAACACTGTGAAGAACAAAACCTGAAATCTCCGGAAAATTTTCTCAACCGAGGTGAAAGAATTTTCAAAAAGCCGTTTATTTCTCTCTTCCCAAATTAGGTAGACTGCAATACCCAGGGAGGCTCTTCTCATTCTGTATTCCATTATTTTCTTCTTAGGAGTTAGCCCTCGGATAACACGTGATAAAGTAGACATCTGACGATGGATATGAAGTCAACGAACAATGTTACCCCATAGAGTTGAAGTCTAATGACACTTAAAGAACAAATGACCATGTGATTCCTGGTCCTGATTACAAAGCACACAACTAGTATCAGGAGGAATGAAAGGCAGATGATCCTTAGTTTTAAGCTTCCCGAGCACTGCAAGCCACAAAACAAAACAGTACTTTGGCAAGGACCATTTCTCCCACACCACAGTATCCCAGCGGATCATGCGACCTTTCACACTAAAGTACTCATAAGCATTAGCTAAAAAGCAACTAGAGCCAACATTCCAGCCATTCATGGTGGAGACAACAGATTGGCTACTGCCAAAGTCATATAACCCTTTTTTGTCATGCCTGAGAATGATCTTCACATGGCCACCATACAGCCAAAAAAGAAAAACTTAATTGCCACAGAATAATCGAGTTTCACACTTAGTTGGTTTTCTTAGTTTTTAAACCCCATCTAAACTTATTTTTTGCAAGTTTAATTGTACGAGTAAACCACACGAGTCATTTCTTAACCCATCATTCAAAACGACCCTTCTCTGTCAGAGAAAGAAAAAGATATACAAAGTAAGATTCCACGATGGCATCAAGGTGTCGTGGTGTAGTTGGTTATCACGTCAGTCTAAGACACTGAAGGTCTCCGGTACGAGTCCGGGCGACGCCAATGGTTTCTATATTTTGATCTTCAATGTCTTGTACATTCCCTGCAGAAACAACATGTTGCTTCCAATTTGTGGATTTGATAATGTACTCAACCTGACACCTGAACTATAATCTTTTTCTGCAGAATTATAATCCGTGTCAGCTCTAACTGATATAACCCCAGGCAACCTACGACAGCCACATCCATAACAACCAGGAAATCTCTCACAAAATCCACAATTTGTGCGTTAGTATCATAATTCTCAATACATTGGCGCCAAAAGAGAAAGAAACTTACTGGAAAGCTCAAGGGAAGCATCAACATCGCAACAAAATCCAAAAGGGGTGTCACAAGAAGAATCATATAAACACATTTGGGCATCCTTCTCACTGTTCAAAAGGACTTTCCATCAGAACCATCCAGTGGTGGTTAGTTGAAGGAAGAGTACATGTTGATGTTTTTGTGGCTTTTGTTGATAAAGAAATGCAATAAATGATGAACATCATAAAAAATGGGTTTTTATGTGGTTCTTGTTCTTTATAGGGTTTCAAGGCTTGAAACTTTAACCGGGAGTTTCTTGGATATGGAGGTGAGACTAGAGATGGATAATGAATGAGAGTGTTTTTTCATGGCTATCTCTAAGGTTTCATTTCAGACCAGACCAAGCTCAGACTATCGTCGTTTACTGTTCAGTGCTGTGATGAATTCATCTGCCTATCGTCATGTCGATTTAATGACAACGTCAAACAACGAGCCTTTCTGCGTCGATGGGTGAGACCTGAGAGAAGTTGATTTGCAAGCTGACTGCTGGTTTCTCTTTGGAAGTGTCATTTCTTTTAGTCATGGTTGTTAAACCTTTACTTCCGTTTTGTTCAATTTAAAATATCAGTACATCTTTCATTTGCTGGGGAGCAGAGGTATGCCGTACGCAGATTTTGAGATGTTACAGGGATGAGACGACAAATCTTTGCCAGGAATGTTTATAATTTCGTTGACAATCAGTTTATTGTATATGCAAGAAATGCTTGGACATGTACAGGATCTGGCTGTGAAGGATCATAAGCTATCTAGTTTGGCACTCGGTTAACTTTCACGTAAGAGGGGAGCTTCGATTTCGTCTTCCGGGTCATGGCTCAACTTTTCGTCCGGCTTCAGCAGGCAAGCAAAGCATAAAGCAATCATCTGAGAAAAACAAGATAGTTGGAGGTTAGCTGGGAGAAAAGGAGAAAGGGCGGCGGAGGGTGAAGTTGTGCAAGGACTTACCATGCTTACTGAGGCAACTATAATGCTGAAACCTTTACAGTCGAAAGGGGCAGCGCTAGATAGGAACCACGCTGAAACAAAATTCATAAATTAGCAAGTAAGATGGAATGCTTGTTGTGATAACCAGAGAAAGAATGTTGATATCAGAAACTCACAAGTCAATGGACTCATTGCGAGAGGGGATAACAAACTTGCTATTGACTGGACACCAGCAACAAATCCCTGTGTTTTTCCCTGCAATAAACAGTGTTCTAGAGCATGTAGGCGATGGATATGCAGACGTTTAAAAGCATTTTCACAGACTCGTAATGCAAACTCTAGATTGAGCTTAAAATTAAGAAAAGATGCGCT